>CM055269.1:119511007-119995776 GCA_029237695.1 Conchocele bisecta
TCACAAGGTGCATGATCACGTGGTTACAACAACAACAACAACGTCGCCCACTCCAAAGTAAGTATTATTTGATATTTTCCTTAATATGCAACGCATTTTGATGAAATATGGCACAGCAAACGCGTCTTCATGAGCTGCATTTGGTGGTCTAGGAAGTTTGGCACAGACTTATGTCGTTGTTGCGAAGAATCGATTTCCGTGTCGGAGACACGGAAATCGATTCTTCGCAAAAACGACAGAAGCTTGAGCGAAAATAGAGAGACCACCAAATGCAGCTTTACAAGACGCGTTTGATGCGCCATATTTCATCAAAATCCATTACGTAATAAGGACACTATAAAAGAGTACGTACTTTGAATCGGTACTTGTTGTTGTTGTTAGTACCACGTGATCATACACATTGAGTCATATACATCATGGATATTCGTTTCTTTTCTATCTAATGTCAGAGTGACTTTAATCAATACTTGCTGATATCATTGCGTCTAGATCTGGCTTCAGAAGTGGGAAACGTGTCTGGCCTTTATATTAAATAACACCACTCGTTAGATGTACGTTTGTAGATCTCACGTTATTTCGGGTACTGATATTTATCATATTCATATTACAGCGTATTAATTTCATTGTTTTATAAATGTTCATGGTCATTAGGTGGTCTGAATTAATGGTCCTTGTGACGTTTGCTACTCGCATTGCCAGCATGTTTCCACATTCTGATCAAGACGTATGTAAGCAGTGCAGACCCTGTAGCTGATTTCACCAAAATTGCAAAAGTTTACTTATCTTTCTTCGTACACTTTGAGGGAGAAATGTTCAATTCAGGATAAATTTATTAATTATTATTATACTGCATGTATTACATTATCACAGCCACTTTGGCTGTGATAATGTAATAAATTCAGTATAATGAGTATGCATACTTTTAATCATAACATATTTGCAGTCGTTTTGTCTATATGAAATAATTCATTTCGGGAAAAATAAATGATTACTCCCTTCAGTCACAACTACATCTATCCAATCACAACTACAGCTATCCAGTCACAACTACATATATCCAGTCTCAACTACATCTATCCAGTCGCAACTACATATATCCAGTCACAACTCAACTACATCTATCCAGTCACAACTACATATATCCAGTCACAACTACAGCTATCCAATCTATCCAGCCACAACTACAGCTATCCAGTCACACCTACAGTTATCCAGTCACAACTACAGCTATCCAGTCACAACTACCGTCTATCCAATCACAACTACGTCTATCCAGTCACAACTACGACTATCCAGTCACAATTGTCTATCCAGTCACAACTACGTCTATGTCACAACTACGTATATCCAGTTACAACTACAGCTATCCAGTCACAACTACATCTATCCAGTCACAACTACAACTATCCAGTCACAACTACATCTATCCAGTCACAACTACCGTCTATCCAGTCACAACTACGTCTATCCAATCACAACTGTCTATCCAGTCACAACTACGTCTATCCAGTCACAACTACGTCTATCCAGTCACAACTACAGCTATCCAGTCACAACTACGTCTATCCAGTCACAACTACGTCTATCAAGTCTCAACTACAGCTATACAGTCACAACTACATCTATCCAGTCACAACTAACGTCTATCCAGTCACAACTACGTCTATCCAGTCACAACTACGTCTGTCCAGTCACAACTGTCTGTCCAGTCACAACTACGTCTATCCACTCACAACTACGTATATCCAGTCACAACTACATCTATCCAGTCACAACTACGTCTATCCAGTCACAACTACGTCTATCCAGTCACAACTACATACGATTGCCATAATACACACTGGTCACAAATGCCGTGAGACCAATTTTATCATCCGGGACATCTACGAGTTGCATGAAATATTTAACTAAACTTGATCCACGTTGTGATGTTGACTGCCGTTTTCCTTGGCTCTGGTGGATTTACAACAACCAAGATATGTTGATACGTTTCTCATTTCATGTCAATGTAATCTCGTAGCGTTTTGAATAAATGGACTTGTTCTTTAGGTATAAAATAACACTCCATTCAGCATTCGATTATTCTGATATTTATATCAAAGTACTTTCAAATACGAGAGTACGGATCGTTACATGTTTAAGATTCAGCTTTTGAGTAACTTGTTGCTAGTATCTGGTTTAATATCGTGTGATTAAAGCAATAACTGGCGACGACAACCTCTATCGCATGTTACCCTATGCAACCCGACAGCACAAACATGAATATTCACGTTTCCCGTATTAGGTAGCACCGAGTTAACGGAGACACATTCATTTTGTATTGTATTTTGTATTGTGTCTTCGTGTTTCTAGTATCGGGTTGCATTTGGCCACTACAAGGGACACAAACAAAATGGAATGTTTAAATACCTGCATCGAAGGCAGGGTCATCTTCCAGCTCACAAACGGCCGCCTGGACCGCGTCGACCGCCGAGCCGCCCCTCTTCAGTACAGCATAGCCCGCCCGGGCCGCCTTCCGCGTTCCCAGGCCGCAGGGCTCCATGAGGTTGTCGGGGATCGTCCACGCCCCGCCGTGCACGATCAAAACCGGCGTAGTTGTCATGGTTACTGGTCACTGGGTGATGGTTTATTGTAGAGTATAATCGGAACTGGTGCTTCGGCTAGGATATGCTCTGTACTTGTTTTCTAATAACGAGAAACGTGATACACCAATATATTCAGTTTAAGTTTAAAATTGTCACGAATAAAACTGTCACGAATTACTGGGAATGGTAACGAATTACGGTGTCACAATCTGCTCGGAATACCTCGGTCACGATATACTCTCCAATTTTCACGAATAACTCCGTCAGTAGGTCAGTATTTCCTCTCCAATATAACACCGTAGGTGACTAAGATCTCTCCACTATCCAGTTGTAACGAATAACTCGGTCACGATATTCTCTCCAATATTTTCTTGAACTGTCTAAAATAAGTATGTCACTCCAATTCACACGAATTATTAAGTCACGATACAACTAACTCTCAAATACAACTGAATCACAAACCTCCGCCTCTCGGAAGTTCAACTTGACGATCGGATCCTGTCGGCGAATTGAATAACCTGTGAACACACACGTATGAGAAAACATAAATTAAGATATTAAGTGGTACCCGATTACACGACAGTCTTAAGTTAAATTACAACCAAAAAAAGCGACAATTGAACTGAACCGATCGTGTGTTTGGATAACCGAATTTAGTGACCTCTAACTACGTACACAATGGTTCATTCGACATTCAGAGGTTGATGATGAAATTGTCAATACTATATTTTTGGAGTGCGAGCGAGCGCTATGCTTGAATTGTAGCCACGCAATTCGCAAATCAATAGCGCCGTATGTACGCAATAGCCTGTCTGTTCAAGATGTTATTTCGCAAGACTAACCGCCGGTAATTGTGTTTCATTCATTTTGAGCCCCTCCTGCCCCTATACCGGGACTCACACGTTGCGGATACATGTAGCTGGCTGTGACTGGAGAAATGGGGCTAATGGGGTTGCGACCAGTGTATATCCAGATCAGCCTGTGCATCCGCACAGTCTGATCAGGATCTGCAATGTTCGCCATTACATCAGTGAAACTCGTTGCATGCTTCTAATGAGCAATATTGATCATTATCCGGCTGCAGGAGTGTGCTATTTGAGCTGCACTGGTCACAAATCCCAAAAGCCCCATTTCTCCAGTCACAGCCACAATTGAGTTACAGCTCCAGATAAGCTGCGTATTTGCTTAAATACCTACCCTCATCCCGGGACACACACGTAGCGGGTATATAATAATATCAATCATGTGTCTACAGCGAATGAGGGATCGTAGCTAGTTATCTCCCGTTGAATTTATTTATAGAAATCCGGTCCAAATTGTGTAGTTTAGTGCGTTATTGCTTGTAAAAAGGGTGAATGCGCATGATTGTTATGAAAAGGATCAATTATAGTGATTTCGATTACTATTGATCCAGATCTGCGCATTCTGATTATTTGCCAGATTGATAGTTTCACACGTAATAATGCTATTGCAATCAGTGTAGACTCAGATCAGACTGCACAGATGTGCAGTCTGATCTGGGTCTACTCTGTTCGCAAAATTCAATGTGTGTGCTATTCAGTAAGAAATAAACGCTGAAATACAGCTTAGGACCGGATATATATGGGAAAAGATATTGCCAAGGGAGGATCCTCATTGTCAATACTCGGAATTGTATTGGCCGCACCTGTCCGTTTGACACGATTCACGCTGTACACGTATCAGTGGTTTTTCTTTTTGATGGGTTTCTTAGTCCTTTATCTCAGGTGGTAATGCCTATTCATGATCTCAACATAACTATGGGCCAGAATGCTCAACTGCCTGATTTACAGTGAAACCTCATTAAACCGGACACTCTGGGAGGTCCCCAGAGTGTCCGGTTTAGAGAGGTTTCACTGTATTGTTTGTTATTGAATGATCATACAATACCATATTTAGAACAACTTTTCCATTAGAGACACGCACGAATTTAAGTAATAATATAAATAATATAAAATAAATAACTTTAATTAGTAACCATCGAGTACAGAAAAACTATTGTTTGCAACTTTATTTATTTTTCAATATTAAAAGCATTTATTTTATTAATCCCATTGTGTTCAGCCAACTCATATGTACAGTTGGATACAGCAATATGATACAAATGTATAATGAAATTAGCTTATATTACTCTTCTGATACGTCACTATCCGCACATATATCTGTGACACAGTCCCTTTAATAGCTCAACAATGACACCAGCTATACATCAGAAGATTGGTCTACTACGGAGCCCTGTAGGGGACGTATAATTCATTTGTATCCCGTCAACACAGTGCGTATGTGCCGTGAAACACGGTGCCGTGAAACATTTTTAATATCCAGTCAATACTATGTTTGCATTTTACAGCCATTTGTAGGTGTTCACGGGATAAATAGAATAGTAGGTTAGTGCCGTGAATGGGAAAAAATATCTGGCGCGGCACGGAAACGGGATGTGCTCGGCAGAGCCTTGCCCATCCCGTTTCCTGAACCTTGTCAGATATGTTTTCCCATTCACGGCACTAACCTACTATTCTCTATTTGTCGAGCCCGCTTGCGGAAAACGAGACATAGTGATCATAATGACGTCCTGGTGTCCGTGCGTCCGTGCGTCCGAAATCTGCGTTAAAGTTTTTAAATACCTTATATATCTGCAGTACTAAGTCACATTGACTTGAAACTTCATATGCTTATTAGTCATCATCCATATATTCATGCTGTGTCCCACTCATTCGGCCCCTGTGCCCAAGGCCAAGGTCAAATGCATCGGCGGGCTTGACATGCGGGCCGCGGCCATCTGGTGTGTATTAATTAATTCCCACGAATTAACAATTCGTTCCCTCAATTTAACAATTCGTTCCCTCGAATTAACAATTCGTTCCCACGAAATGACAATTCGTTCCCTCAAGTTAACAACTCGTTCCCTGGAATTAATAATTCGTTCCCACGATATAACAATTCGTTCCCACGAATTAACAATTTCGTTCCCACGAATTAACAATTCGTTCCCGTGGTAACGAACTGTTATTTCGTGGGAACGAATTGTTAAATTGAGGGAACGAATTTGTTATTTCGTTGGAACGAATTAATAAAAAAAATATTTCTACGTAAACATCAGACATAAATCAGCAGATTGTTTTACAAACCGCTGTCAAAGGCTTAATTATTTCGCATGCTTGGGATTGACCAACACATTACTCCATTGGATAGCGTACATATTTTAAAGGTTGGCTAGTGCATTTTAATTTATGCAGAGCTGCAGATAAGGTGCGTATTGGCGTATTTTACGCACTTACTTTAACAGAATATGCATTGATTATCAAAAGTGGGAGTACAAATAATCACAGCAATCTGAAAATACGCATTGATTTTCAAATTGAGTAGTGTTTTGCCATAAAGTTTAATATGTACTTAGTTGAGCTGCAAAAAGCAAACATTTTTGGCTGATTGCAGCTCAAATAAGTGAATTTTCAAATTTGTTTTATTTTTTATCAATGTTTTCCTATTTAATATGAAAGAAAATCAATAATAAATTTGTACAAGTAAAATACGCATTGAATTTGAAATATGGGGGTATGATAGTCTTTAGATACAAAACGTATCTGGAGATCTGTTTTAGCTTGAATGAACAGAGGGTTTGCCTTTCATACGCAATTATGATTGCCGCTCCGATAGAACATACAAACTGTGTCAATTACATCAGAAACGTACGGAAGCCCATTAGGGCCACTTCACTTCTTTTTTTTCTTCATTTATTCAAGATCTTTTCTTGAATTTTCAAGATCTTTTCTTGAATTTTCAAGTTCTTTTCTTGATTTTGCGAGATCTTTTCTTGAATTTTCAAAATACTTTCTTGAATTTTCGAGATCTTTTCTTAAATTTTCAAGATGTTTTCTTGAATTTTCAAGAATTCTGCATGTACTCTGTATGCGAGAAAGTATCTTGAAAATTCAAGAAAAGATCTTGAAAATTCAAGAAAAGATCTTGAATAAATGGAAATTAAAAAAAAGTGAAGTGGCCCTAATGGGCTTCCGTACGAGTAGATTCTTGAGAATGATATTATGTGTGTGAAGGTTTGTGAGAGAAAAATCGCCATGGAATGTTTGACACCAGTGTAGCCCCGGATCACGCGCAGGCTGATCTGGGGCTACAGTGTTTGTCATACCGTCAATACAATACATTCTTGGAAATGATATTATGTGTGTTTGGTTCTGCGAGACGAAAAAGCACCAATGAATTTCGGACGCCAATGTAGCCCCGGATCAGGCTGCGCATTCGCGCAGTCTGATCCGGGGCTACATTGTTCGTCATGTCGTCAATTCAATATGAATAAATGTACATTGTACTAATTCCTGTATTGGCCGTAATGCATGTATTCATAATTCAGAATGATTGCGAATTTGCTAATGCTCTCGTATGGATGAAGCTCCATTTTCTCAGGTGTCTGTATATGTACAAGTATGTACGTGGATTTGGAGAAATCGGGGTTGTGGAAATTACATCCAGTCTTAATTAATGTGTGGCCAGTCTAGATCCTGATGCGCGGTGATGACAGGAAAAATGGGCAGTATGGCACATTACTACCAGTCTACAGGCGCGGATACAGAAATAATTGCAGGGGGGGGGTCTGTAATTACAACTACGCCGATCTCCGTGAGCGCAGCGCGATGCGCATCATAAAGTCGGGGGTCTGGGGGTCCTCCCCATGTATTTGTAAATGCCAGATCGCCGCAGATGCGATTTCCTGACACATAGGCCACAAAAAAGCCATCCAACTATTCGAGTATTGTAAATTTCCTGTTCCTGATCTATGACTGGAGAAATAGGGCTTGTGTTACTTCTGTCCAGTCAAGTTGCTGACCTATGACTGGGTAATATATTATGTCATGTATGTCCCGTCTACATGTAGTTCCTGATATATGACTGGAGAAAGGGGGCGTGTGCCATTTGTGTCCAGCATAGATGCTGCTATATGAATGTAGTTGGAGAAATGGTGCTTATGACATCTGTCTCCAGTCTACGCAATATGTGACTCGTGGAAATCGCCGCTTATTTAATATGTGACCAGTCTAGCTCCTGGGGCCCGTTTCACTAAACTTCGTATGACTGAAATGTTCGTAAGTGAAAATTTAGGATCGCCTGGAAATTTCAATTGATGTATTTATATGTATTGAGCATACATGTAGGCTGCAAATGCAGCATATGCTCAATAAATGTAAATCCAATAGTATTTTACAAGAATATATTGTTACTGTGGATTTTACAGACTATCCTAAGTTTGCGACACAATTTGGCTTATTTTCGCATTTAAGAACGCAAGGAATATAAGTTTGTTTTGTTACGCAAAAATGCGAACAAAAACTCCGTCGCATTATCCTCGCTATAACTTGCTACTTGTTTACAAACAAACCGGTCATAAACAAAACACAGAATAGGTGAGACAGGTAGATATAGCCGTGCCTGCATTCCTTTTCAATAGTGAGTTTGAGATTTGTCATCAAGTTCTATGTAGTTGAGTTCGAATCTTAGTTTTTCGTAGATATATACAAATATTTTTATTTACTTATATTGTGTTATATATTTCTTTTTTATATGATTGTGTTGCTCATACAACTTACTTTAACTAAGCATGAGATAGATTACACGTATCACGTTAGTCTCACTTTGAAGTAAACTAATAACTAAATGCACATTTCATAATATGTGTCTACATGAAGAATCTGGAGTATGTTCTCGCCGATCATGTCACATTGAGGTCATACAGCAATAGCGATAGCCCTCGCCGTTTCACCTACTCCCCTCTCCAGTAATCTGTCATAAAAAGAACACAACGACCAAAGTAATGCGTTTTGTGAGGTTCGAACTCTCGACCAGATAGAATGAACAAATGTTCTGCAAAAGTATATATCTATTCTCCCGCTTCGATACCGCTGAACCACACTAATTTTGATACAGTATTATAATGACATGCATGCACGTGCACTCCATCATGTATTTATCATACACGAACACAAGGCTATGATATGATAATACACCTGGTCTACCTATTTTTTGCCTCATCGATTGACCTCCAGCAACTTATTATCGTCTGTAATTTATACGTTATTGTGCATTTGTATACAATTTAATAATAAACAAGACTCTGTTGGAAGTGTTTGTCATCATACGTTGATCTGTGGCTGCAATAGGTGTTTGTGGTGCCTTTTCCCCATGCCACATACGTATAACTTCTGAGAAGCGACGTCATAAATCACATTGTCTAATGAAACACAATGGCTATCACGCACTACCTGGAAACGGCACTTATAAGGGGCTTGTACCAAACCGGAAATTGTCTAGCGTTCATGAGAACATTTGTTTATTCGCTTATATAGACTAGACCGTTTGCGGCCAGCGTAGTCCCAGATCAGCCTGCACATCCGTGCAGTCTGATCAGGGCTACACTGTTCCGCTGTTGTGCTGGAGAATATTACTGTTATCACCATAGACGTATGTAGTTTACGCCATTGTTATCACTAATGAAAACATCTGGGGGCCATTTCACTAAACTTCGTACGACTAAGATGTTCGTAAGTGAAACATTATGATAGTCTGTAAATGTCACATTAACAATGTTTTTTTGTAAACAATTATTGGATTTACACTTATTGAGCATAGGCTGTATGTGCAGCCTATGCTCAATAAATGTAAATCCATCAATTGAAATTTACAGACGATCCTAAATTTGCACTTACCAACATTTTAGTCGTACGAAGTTTAGTGAAACGGGCCCCTGGAGCCTGTCGATAAATGTAAAATTATAATTTACAAATACAACAATGGTATTAGCAGCCGAGTTTGACCACTGTTTTGCGGAATCTTTTCTATTTAATATTCTCTACGTGTATGTGGTAAATTTTATTACGTCACACCCCGTGATCTTCCGTCTTTATTCGGGGTTTTATATTAATGATACATTAATTACATGACATTGTATCCCTACGGGTGAATAATACTATTTGGTATTATTGTACCCCGGCATACCAAGTATGTCGAGGGGTATATAGCTTTCGTAATTCCGTCCGTCCTTCCACCCGTCCGTCCGTCCGCGTTAAGGTTTTTGGGTACCCATTATCTCTGTAACTGTAAGTCGGATTGACTTCAAACTTCATGTACTTCCTTATCATCATCCATATTTTCATTTCATACCACACCCATGCGGCCTTCATGTCCAAATTCAATGTCAAATTACTTAGATTACGGCCTTAAATGACCTTAGCTGTTGATAGGCCGTTAAACCCCAACAAACAAACCAATAACTTAGATAGTTGCGTCCTTACGATTTGCGTTAGCTTTTCGGGTACCCATTATCTCCGCAACGGTAAGTCGGATTGACTTCAAACGTAATATACTTTCTTAGGTCAATGTCAAATTACTTACAAATTACTAATTTGACTAGATTTGCGTTAAAGTTTTCGGGTACCCATTATCTCTGCAACTATAAGTCGGATTGACTTCAAACTTCATATACTTCCTTATCATCATCCATATTTACATTCCATACCACACTCATGCGGCCTTCATGTCCAATATCAAGGTCAAATTACTTTTTTAAATATTTGCGTTAAACATATTATTTGTCGGTCCAGGCGTGAGCCCCTAGTGGTATATATACTCAGGGATGTTAAAATGGCTAATTTCCCTAATCATGTTTAGTGACCAGCAGAAAGTCAGAGAAATAGAATTGCCGTAAAACAAAAAATAAAACGTTAAGGATTATTATTGTTATATTATTAGAGGCCTTTGGAAACTATTTTTGTTTTCATGCCAATTTATATTTCTCTGACTTTCTGCTGGGCTCTAAATATAAATAGGAAACAAATAACCATTTTACCTCCACTACCATGCATAAACACCTGGAGCCCGTTTCACTAAACTTCGTACGACTAAAATGTTCGTAAGTGCAAATTTAGGATCGTCTATAAATTTAAATTGATGGATTTTCATTTATTGAGCAAAGGCTGCATATGCAGCCTATGCTCAATAAATGAAAATCCAATAATTGTTTACAAAAAAACATTGTTAATGTGACATTTACAGACTATCATAATGTTTCACTTACGAACATTTTAGTTGTACGAAGTTTAGTGAAACGGCCCCCAGATGTTTTCATTAGTGATAACAATGTAAATGTAAATGCAATCATTGTTTAAAAGAAAACTTTGTTAATGTGAAATGTACAAGGTATCATAAGTTTGCACTTACGAACATTTTAGTCGTACGAAGTTTAGTGAAACGGCTCCCTGTGGTTTGTCCCAATAGTGCAAGCAAACCTAACTGAATGCCAGCATATTCAAACAGCTAACTTGCCAAGGTGAAGGTTGACATTGTATACCAATGACACGCATTCTAAATATGATGAAATCAGTACGGATTTTTTGGCATGTTCATTCAAACATTGGATTTGTTCCAGATATGTGACTCTGACTGAAGAAATGTGGCATATGGGATTTTGTGACCAGTGTAGCTCCTAATCGAATAGCACACCCAGCCTAAAATTACGTTAGCTGTTGAGAATGGTGTTCCAGCCTTGGTTTGTGGTTTAATACGCATCACTCAACATAACATACATGTATTACTACGTAATGGCTATATCCGTAAACAAATATTATTTTACCCAATTCGGGGGAATCGACCTTTAAGCTGTCATTAGATGGGTATATTGGTAGTCAGGCCCGCGACGGGAATTACCTTCCTAATCACAGCGCCATATCTGTCGTTTCGAATGTACAGTTTGGCACTGTATGTCAACTGTGCACGTCATTTTGGGAAAATGTAGTTGATTTTCTAAATCAATATCGGCAAAACGTCGAGCCGTTTCCACTGACAATTTAAGATTGAGGTATTATATACAATTGTGCTTTATCCTTAACCCTTCAATATTAATGTGTATTATGACATGTGCTTTTATCCAAATGAAATACAATACTAATTTCCTACATATCAGGGGGCCGTTTCTCTAAACTTCGTACGACTAAAATGTTCATAAGTGCAGATTTATAATAGTCTGTCAATTTCAATTGATGGATTTACATTTATTGAGCATATGCTGCATATGCAGCCTATGCTCAATAAATGTAAATCCAATAATTCTTTACAAGAACATATCGCTAATTTGAAATTTACAGACTATCATAAGTTTGCACTTACGAACATTTTAGTCGTACGAACTTTAGTGAAACGGACCCCAGTATCTTGGTACAGTGTGAGTTTTTAAATGACAAAGCTTAAGTGCATTAGTATCTTTACTAGAAAATGGGCCCCGTCCATGGCACAGCCTGCATAGTTGTAATCACGTTTGTTGTCTCGAAATACATGTAACTGCGCAACGGCTGCCTCATTGAGGACGGCGTCATCGGCGGGAGTCATTTATACCCGGGGTCTCTACGTTTTATCGCATTAAAATTACTCATCTAATTGCAGATGTATGTATAACATCGTCGTAGAATCACGTGGTGGCGAGTTCATTTTATGTCATGTAAATGTTTATTCAATTTTCAATAAGTTAAATACATTAGTTATGGGCATTTCGACGTAACGACGAAAATTAGGAAGTTTTATAATATTCGTACCTTTCTATATCGCTCAGGGAATGTTACTTTCTACTTCGTGGACAGCGACCTAAGACATTTGCTAATACACAATTCATTATGTGCGATTATGATACTACTTGTCTCGTATTGCTGCCAATAAGAATATAGCTCAGTATGAAGGTGAACGTCCAGCAGATTATAGCTACGTGTTGGTGCGCGAAAGTGAAACCTAATCCCGCGAGTCTATCCCGCTAGCTGCAATGTAGCGGTATAGAGTAACACATTGCATATAAAGTGGAAATGTGCAGCTAATTACCGAAGTAGGCAAGTATTATCGGAGCAGGTCGAGGTGGGAATCGAACCCGGGGAGACCCCGGGTTCGATTCCCATCTCGACCTGCTCCGAATGGCCGATTCGGCGTGTCCTTGGGCAAGACAACTTCGTGATAGCCTAGTCCTATCGGATGGGGACTTAAATTGTCGGTCCCGACATGCAAGGTCATCGAACCAGTGCCGTCGTTAAATCAACACATTTACATTAACAGCTAATTACCCACCGTGCAACAGCGGGCTACTAAACACATCCCATTAATTATTCAACAAAAAGTTCAGGGCCAATCGTCAGGTACAGTAGACTATATGAAGGAATACTCGAGTTCACTAATACTAAGCCATGTGTTACATTCGTTATAGCGGTCGTGTCCCCCACATACACATAGTCCATTGACGGATAACGGATGAGCTGCAGTTTTACATTGACTGACTGCTTTAGACACAGCATGTATCCACCGAGTCTTAATTCACATGTGCGAACATTTACCGATACACAGAGTGAATATGTCTATGGGAATTTAATATTTTTCTAATTTAAGAAATAGTGGATAAATTTTCAAAATTTAACTTTTGTAGATCATTTCCAAGATATCTAGCCGTGTTTCGGAGTCAATTTCCAATATTTTTCATTTTTATCCATGTTAAATTCCCATAGACAAATCAATATTTAACCAAATTTCACGAAATAAATAGAAGGATCATTTTTAATTTTTTTTTATAAAATTTAATATTATCGAAAAAAATATCGTTTTTGCCTTGTTTACATAGCCGTAACATTTGGGCAGGTTTCATGAAACAGACAGTAGATTATCAGTACAGCGCATCAATGTATGATGCCGTGTTTATGTAAAATTATTGCTTATTATCTACTGTAGGTTACATCTGTTTTGATTTATTATTCAGCTTTCATACTTTTTTACCATTGTGCGAGCACGAAATAAAATCATGGGCATGATTTTCTTTTATTACCCAACCTCCTATATAAATTGTAATTCGTTAGTTTTGTCTGTGTTCCTCATTTTTTACATTCGGCCGCTTGACTATGAAACAGTTTCAAGCGCAGGCAATAGTACTTTAATTTCTTCACCCTACTATTGACTGGTCATGTGCTTTGCCTCGGATCGAATCACATGATAAATTGAGCCAATGAAAACGAGTTTGAGCACGCGAATCGTCATTTCCGTTTCATGGAACGCGGACAGATGTAAACATTGTGGCTTGTAGCGTTTTAGAACTTTGTTGGGTAATAAAACAACTATTTCATTGCCATTCGGGGAACTGTCAAAACTATTGCCCCTCGATGCTGTGGACGACCCGATGAACTATTGCCCGAGGCCGCAGTTCATCGGGTCGTCCACAGCATCTCGGGGCAATAGTTTTGACTGTTCCCCGAATGGCAATGAAATAGTTGTATACTATTGAACAATAAGGAGCATAGCATTTGCATAACGTCATTTTGACGTTGGGCCGCATATCGCGTGATGACGTTGCGTTGGTAACGATAAAATTGTTCATGACATATTAATGATGAGTTGTGAATATGAAATAGATGCAGCATTTATTAATCATCATAATGTGAATTTTAGGACAGTTAACACAACACACATGCATTTTAGAGATGGTCCGGGTATTTTATGAACACCCCTCATATACGCGAATTCGTTATAATACGCTAGAACTGGCATGCGTTGGCAATTCGACGTTGACGTGTAATACGTTTATAAACCCTTACTACGCTGAATTAAATGTTGTCGTCTGCTGGAAATGTTTTATTTTCAATATTTCTCGCCAAAAACCTGGTTTTGACAGCACATGAGAATCGTCTCCAGTGGAGACGATTCTCATGTGCTGTCAAAACCAGTTTTTTTGTTAAGAATTAAAGCAAAAATGAAAAACAGCAGACGGCAATTTCCGTCAACAGCGTAGGAAGGGTTAAGCGTGAAAAGGGTCGTACGTCAACGTGTTCGTGTCTACGTTGTATTATCGGTGTGGTTTCTGATCAATAGGGTACATGCATACGAGGAACAAGAACTTACTAGTTGATCAAGACTACATAAAAAGCATCACGTTTGGACCAGTAACCTATTTCACCAACATTGCAAAGTATAATTTTATAGCAAAGTATACTTTGAGGGAGAAATTTTCAATTTTAGGATAACTTTATTAAATTTTATTATACTGAATTTATTACATTATCACAGCCATTTTGGCTGTGATAATGTAATAAATTCAGTATAATAATTCTGCATACTTGTAATCATCAAATATATGCAGTCGTTAGTTCTATATGATATAATGCATTTCGGGGAAAATAAATGATTACTCCCTCAAAGTATACTTTGCTAGAAAAGTATACTTGGCAATGTTGGTGAAATAGGCTACAGATTGTGAATAATTTACAGCCTCCAACTTATCTCGTCTTGTCTTGACGAGATAAGAATGTAGTTAAAGGTACATGCCCACTCAGTAGGCACAACATGTTCTTTATCAGTTTGGAAATTTACGTCTGATGTTCATTATGCCAAAACATGTCTCAGATGATGTCTCTGATATAAAGAACATTGTGTGCCTACTGAGTGGGCATGTACCTTGAAGATGACCTATAATGTGTATTATGAAGACTTAGCTATCACGTTATCACGCTATGTGATGTCAGAAACAGTCCACCATGTAAGAAACAATGAACACAATGTATGGTATAAATAATTAACTTGATGAACTTTAATCCGGACTTATCTGATCTATGGCATTGATCTATGTGGGTGCGACTGAAGACATGGAGCTTATAACATTATTGACTACTTTATCTGTAGGTGAATGTAAGACACTCCACCCCACTCATAACATGTGTGCCATGCAATAACGTTACCCCACCATTTATATAGACTATAGAAAGGGATGGGGGCGTGGTAACACTTTTTGAATGGGATATACATAGTCTATAGAAATTGATGAGTGGGGTAATTATAGTACTAAATACGGTAGGCCATTTTCAGATTTCAAGGTCCGAGTTTTTCACCTATGGTTTATATTATGACCTGGGGGCCGTTTCACTAAACTTCGTACGACTAAAATGTTCGTAAGTGCAAACTTATGATAGTCTATAAGTTTCACATTAACAATGTCTTCTTCTAGACAATTATTGGATTTACATTTATTGAGCATAGGCTGCATATGCAGCCTATGCTCAATACATGTAAATCCATCAATTTCCAGACGAACATTTTAATCGTACGAAGTTTAGTGAAACTGCCCCCAAATCTGCTATCTCGCTCATGCAACATTGTATGACTTCTCAGACCGAATACATAAGGCGTTTCGTATTTGCGACAAATGTATATCCTGGTCTGTGAACAGAGGGAGAACTGTGACGTATGACCATTTTGGTCAGTCTAGCGCCTAATTAGTTGCGAAAAGTAACTCTTGCAATCTACTCCCGTGCCGTCCGGACGGTACGGGTGTAGATTGCAAGAGTTACTGACACTGTTCGCAACTACCTGATCTACTACCAGCTCCTGATCGGTGAATGTATACATGTGATCCATTCTCACATTGGTTTGTCTATCACGTGCTATGATAAGCACATTTCTACAGGATGATGTGTCGCTTTTGTCCCTGGAAAAAATAATATGGATTATGACATTTGCTATATGTTTATCAACTCATCTGTGAATGGAGAAATGCAGCCTATGATCTGTTTTGACTTTGCTCACTGTAGGTTCTGATCATGTGGCCGTTTAACTAAACTTCGCACGACTGAAACGTTCGTAAGTACACATTTAGGATCGTCTGGAAATTTCAATTGATGGATTTACATTTATTGAGCATAGGCTGCATATGCAGCCTATGCTCAATAAATGGAAATTCAATACTTGTTTACAATAAAACATTGTTAATGTGAAATTTACAGACTATCATATTTTTACACTTACGAACATTTCAGACGTACAAATTAGTAAAACGCCCCCTTCTCCATGCATAGTATACTTCTGCATCTTGATATACTTTTGAGATTGGAGAAATTTGACTTATGGAATAAGTAGCCTGCTTTCCAGTTGCCTGATTAAATGGTTGTTGTCTGTTTCACAGACAAATGTTCGCACAGTGTAAACCATGATGAGACTTACGCGGATGCGCAACACTGACTACGCAGATCCACGTTCTGATCTGGGTCTACACTGGTCGCAAAAGCCACAATCGCCGTTTCTCCATTGGTACAATTATACAGAATGCGTTTCCGTCGTGGACGAACAGTTACTCGTTATAGTAGCTATTCTTGCCCGAGTTACCTCCCGTTACCCATGATAACACCGATAAGAAAGACAACCGTTGATCACAGGTTCGGCATACGTTACAACGTGTTGTCTCCCTTAAACCTCGTGTATGGCCGGATGTGAGGTATTGTCATATACTTTCAGCAACTGATTTCAAGTTCAATTTCTATATAGTTAGAACAGATTCTAAAATAACTCGGGCAAATTTATGTTCAATATGTTTGTATTTTCTCGAAAGCGAAACAAAAACTCCTTTACGTCGCCCGAGTCATATGGTGTGTCCTTGTCGCACTTTATCCATACCGCTTCAGTTCACAAGCTGAAATTGGTACCGGCTAATTACCGGGAAACTCGATTGTATTTGGTTTAAACAGCGCTCCAGATAAGGAATTAGTAATTGTGTAGTGTTACTCCATCATTTCTGAAAAAGTGTGTATTTCAAAATTGTAATTGGGTAAAATGAAATCGCACTACTGTTTACACATCAAACAGACAGCAATTATGGAATAGTTTGCTTCGAAATGAAAACATGCCTTTGGAAGGAGACAATTCTAATGAAATACCAAGATGTGTTCATGGAAAATAAGAAAAATATGCTATTTTTGTGGTCTGTTTATTGCTTTCTACAACATGATAAAGGTACCACAACAATTGGGTTTTTGACAATTTTAATTGGGTATTTAAGCAAATACGCATCTTATCTGGAACGCTGAGCTTATATAAATCTTCTCCCTAACATTTGACATAGTATCACAGGATCCCGAAGCTAGAAGATAACAAACATAATTATTGTTTGTTTCACGAAAGTGAGTGTGGGAGGAGTCAACAAAACGAAATATTTTGGAAATTGACTCCGAAACCTATATAGATAGCTTGGAAATGATCTAACTAAGAAAACAAAAGTTAAATTTTTAAAATCGGTCCAGTATTTCTGAAATTCTAAAAAAAATCCCCATGTTAAATCCCCATAGACATCTTCACTCCGTGAAGATGTCTATGGGGATTTAACATGGGGAAATTTTGTTTTCGCAATAAAATCAATATTTGACCAAATGTCACGAAATAAAAAGAAGGCTCATTCTTAAATTTTCCTTTAATTTAATATTATCGAAAACAATATGGTTTTTGAATTGTTTATATGGCCGAAACATTTGGGCAGCTTTCGTGAAACAGACAGTAGTACTGTTTTAACATACAATGACACTGTATTCTTACTTTTTGTTCCTATAGTAACACCACTTTGGCATGGCGTTGTTTACATGCTTTTGTTTACATAACAATGAGTTATAAATACTAAAGGGAATTCCTTCGGGATTTCCCCACATCAGTTCAAGACCGACGACTAAATATATATACTATTTAGTATCGATCCAAGTTGTCAGATATTTCGGTAGCGCAGTTCGCAGGTGGAAGACTCGACCTAGGACCCAATACTTGGCTCATTTGGAAAATGTTACCCCACCCACCCATTTCCATACACTATACCTGAAAACTTATGATAGTCTGTAAATGTTACATTAACAATGTGTTCTTGTAAACGAGTATTCGATTTACATTTATTGAATTACACAATAAATGTACATCCATCAATTAAAATTTCCAGACTATTCTAAGTTTGCACTTACGAACATTTTATTCGTACGAAGTTTAGTGAAACGGCGCCCTGTACATGTCAGTATAACATAATTCATTCATGTAAGCTGAACATTGTACCATGGCAAAAGTAATTAAATCGAGACCCATGTTTTTTGTTTTTTTTTTTTTTTTTTCTTTACTTGTTTTTTTTTCTTTTTTTTGAAGCATCTAAAATACGTATGTTCGGCAGAATATCACTACTGTCTGTTCCACGTTTTGCTGTTCGTTTCCAGGTTTGCTGTTTCCTCCAAGTTCGTCGGCAGCAAAGTGTGGACCAGACATTAGGTGGGGTCGGGTTGCCCGCTCCACAATACAAATTTAGGCGGTATTATTATTATGCTATTTTTATGTTCATTTTGGTCATGATGTTCAGTCACGGGGACATGTGAGAGTGAATATTGGATAACACCTCCCGCCGTATTTGGAATTTAATTACATTGGGCTATCCAAGATCAGAGAAGGAGAACCCATATATAGCACGGTGGCATATGCGGGTACCATACTAGGAAAATTGGCCTAACGACGCGAGCAACCAGTGTAGCCCCAGACCAGCCTGTGCGTCCGCGCAGTCTGGTCAGGGGCTACACTGTTCGCTATTCGATCACTGATCGATTCTGACGTCATCAGCTACATATATGGGGTAGAGGAGCAATTTATATTGAGTGTTTTAAGTTACCTTTTCTCCAATCACGGTGCCATATGCTCCTTCTGCGAGCATACTGCACACGCACCTGTCTTTGAAGCGTCCTATCAGATGCCGTGGGAATCCAATATGTGTCCAGATTTGACAAAACCGGACGTATTGCCTTTGCGTCCACTGTGTAACCATACCAGGGGGCCGTTTCACTAAACTTCATACGACAAAATGTCCGTAAGTGCAAATAGGATCGTCTGGAAATTTCTATTGATGGATTTACATTTATTGAACATAGGCTGCATATGCTCAATAAATGTAAATCCAATAATTGTCTACAAGAAAACATTTTTAATGTGAAATTCACAGACGATCCGAATTTTGCACTTACGAACATTTTAGTCGTACGAAGTGTAGTGAACCGGCCCCCTTGTCTAAACTGCTGTGGTGCGACCATCCAGCCTACGAAATGGCTTGACCCTGATTATTTTAAAAATCCTCGACGGCGCTGGTCTTTTGCTCATCTTTCCGAGCCAGTTCCCCAAGATCGTCTGAACAGGTTTTCTTTGAATGACCTCAACTACATCACGTCCATTTCTGATGTTGTCCTTTCAAAACTGTTCCGAAATGTCTGGGGAACTGGCTGGAAAAATCAGGGAAGGGCCAGATGATCGAGGATAATACACACCTTTGCGGGGTCCGTACGTTTTTTTAATTAATCGTAATTATTCCAAATCTATGGAACGCCAAATCTACATAAACTCAAATAATTAATGGTAGCTTTAATATTTAGAGCTCGCTCCAAATCATTTGAAGAGCTCTCTAAATCATTTGGAGCTAGCTCTAAATATATAATGCTAGCTCTAAACATTTAATGCTAACTTTAATTATTTAGAGTATCTAGCCGCTATATAGATGTCTAGTTGCCTAGTTCTGTTCCCCCCCATTAGAATGAAGAGTATGGAGTACACCGTTTCACCAGTTGCGAATCATGATAGCAACCCCAGAAGATATACTCATTGTATCAATTGGGACACGTCATGCGATGTTGTACCTACGGACATCTGCGATATGTCATCAAAAATATTTACAGAAAATTTTACGTTCACACAACTTTCAGAGTACATGGGTGTATTCTTAATTTGTTGTCAACTTTTTACTTCATTTATGGAAAATTTGTAAAATGTATTTCGTGAAATAACGCAGTTGTCAGAAAGTAAAAAACTTTCTTAATTATTGAAGCCTTCAGGTGCGGATCCAGGCCCCCTCTAAAATTGGCCGAGTTTAGATTTTAACCCATTTTTTAAGTGGAAATATCTGATTATTTCCTTATTTCTCACTCAAAGTCTATGTTGTTAACAATCACTTGCACTGTCTCGTCGAGACGGTTCAACTGAGTGGTAACAACATATACTTTTGATGAGAAATAAGAAAAAATGCAGAAAATAATCTGAATTTTATGAAAGTTGACGATCATATGTGTCTCATTTGAAATCCACGTCCCCTCTAGACATAAATCCTGGATTCGCCCATGGCCGTGTTATAACAGACTCCGATGACAACAATATGTTGAAGTGTAATGCTACTGCAGAACACGTGTATAGCAGAATGCATCAACAGTAACGATTTGCACTGCAATGTTCGCACGCTTCTGTCCAATCACATTACTGTTTGCAATTTGTAACTGTCGGCTAATAAAACAAACACAGCGTTGTTAACACAGTTTTGACAAATTATTTTTCATATAAATGACAGCGCGATCAGCAAGAAATTGAAATGTGGTACCTTGACATTCTTTACATTGTATACACACACGAAACACATAATATAGTAAAACTAGAAACGCATTTAGCTAAGAACCCTTGACTACGATGGGTCTGCTTCAAGCGGCTTCCTATCATCTTGCTAGCATGTTATGCACAGTTCAAAATCTGTCTCTGATCTTGCTTTTGTTGTAGTTGCGGGCAGTAACTCAGCAAAACTCCCGTCTATACGGGAGCTTTGCAGAGTTACTTCCCGCGTCTAGCGTTTTTTTTTGTGGTCTCAGAACTGCTCGATTGACTCTCCATCGCTGAAGGTTCTAATCAGCAACAGCATTCAGGTGCGGATCCAGGCCCCCTCTAAAATTGGTCGAATTTAGATTTTAACCCATTTTTGACGTGGAAAGATCTGAATATTTCCTTATTTCTCACCCAAACTGTTCAAATCTCTATATTTTGTTTAGTTATCCATAAATGCATATGTTGTTACCACTCATTTGAACCGTCTCATCGAGACGGTTCAACTGAGTGGTAACAACATATACTTTTGACGAGTAAAGTAAAAAAAATGCAGAAAATAATCTGAATGTTATGAAAGTTGACGATCATATGTGTCTCATATGTGTCTCATTTGAAATCCACGCCCCCTCTAGACATAAATCCTGGATTCGCCCATGGCCGTGTTATAACAGACTCCGATGACAACAGTATGTTGAAGTGTAATGCTACTGCAGAACACGTGTATTACATAACGCATCAACAGTAACGATTTGCACTGCAATGTTCGCACGCTTCTGTCCAAGTAACTGTCGGCTAATAAAAAAAACACAGCGTTGTTAACACAGTTTTGACAAATTATTATTCATATGAAATAGAAATGTGGTACCTTGACATTATTTACATTGTGTTGTAGTTGAGGTCAGTAACTCTGTAAAACTTCCGTCTATACGGAAGCTTTGCAGAGTTACTTCCCGCACCTAGCGTTTTTTTGTTGTGGTCTCGGAACTGCTCGATTGACTCTCCATCGCTGAAGGTTCGAATCAGCAACAGCATTCAGGTGCGGATACAGGCCCCCTCTAAAATTGGCCGAGTTTAGATTGTAACCCATTTTTTACGTGGAAAGATCTGATTATCAGTTGGCCATGACAACCAGTGTAGACCCAGATCAGACTGTACGACCGTGTAGTCTCGTCTGGGATACACTGTCTGCCGTGACACCATTATGAACTTAACATTGACAAACAGCATCCGTTACAATTTGTAAATACCATGTAAGACTTACCAGTCGGCCATGGCAACCAGTGTAGACCCAGATCAGACTGTACAGCCGTGTAGTCTCATCTGTGATACACTGTCTGCCGTGACACGATATCATTATGAACTTAACATTGACAAACAGCCTCCGTTACAATTTGTAAATATCATGTAAGACCTACCAGTTGGCCATGGCAACTAGTGTATACCCAGATCAGACTGTACAACTGTGTAGTGTCGTCTGGGATACACTGTCTGCCGTGACATCATTATGAACCCAACATTGATGAAGAGCCGCCATTGTAATTTGTAAATATCATGTAAGACTTACCAGTTTGGGATTTGAATATTGTCACGAATCGTAGACGACTATTTTCTTTATCATCCATTAATTTTAACACGGGTCACACAATACTAGTATAGACAGTTCTGCTCTAAATGCACTGATTTATACATCAGTAAGCTGCAATAAGGACATGATGTGAAGAATAATTTATTTCAATCACTGATGCTTTGGGTCAGCCTGTGGAATCCTACAGTCTGATTAGAGCATACAGTGTTTATTATTAGTAATTTAGTAATGTAATAATGTGAGTCTGCACAGGAAAATACTTGGCACAGTTGCTCTTTATTAAGTTAGCGCAGTTGGCCACGGGCAGTCTGAGCATGGTAAGGCCTGTCGCAATCAAATGTTTGTTTACTAATGGTAAATAACTGTGAATGACGTCTGTATTCACATGTACGGCTGTGAAGAGATATATCGTTGGGTACACTAGATATAATGGCTGTTCATTAATGTGTTATATCGCATTTTCCGACTTATGAATTCCATCAGCCCCCTTCTTCCAATTAGTGAAAATATCTTTGTGTACATTGCAATTTATCATGTTTCATCATTGTGATATATGATGATGTTTAGTATTGCCATGCAATAATGATATTGATGTAATGTGCACTACTGTGACTATTATTGAGACTATAACACGTTACATTCTGGTAACAAGACCGTTGGTGTTTTACAGTCCCAGCCAGTACACCAGCCAGGCAGTCAGCCAGCCAGTCAGCAACCAGCGACGGCACGTCCATCCTATGTGTATGCATAGAACCAGTATGCAACACATATCTATTTATTCTGGAGTCCACAACACGACACAGTGTACCAGCGGGGACTCTGCTCCGCGTGGACCAAGGGCGTATTGTGATATATACTAATAAGGAATCTGATACACCAAACCAAAGGCTGTGTTCTTGATGGTGAACTTTATTCTCCTGTAAAACTCCGCTGGGCGAAACTCGCACAGTAAGTTTATAAACCGGAAACAAGAACAACGCGGCGCATGCGCGCGAATAATCAGACAGGGGGTTTTACAAAAGTACTTACACAACACCATCCACCCTTTTCTAATACAAACAACAACCCCAGACAGGTTTCAGATTATTCATTGCGATATTGATCTATTTGAGATGACACTCGTTTGCTCAAAATCTAGACATTTTATTGAACAATCATATAAAAGAGCTCTTGACTGATACCTGTACAGGTATGAGCTGATACTAGAATCAGTGAAAATGAGAAACCGGGCATTACAATGTAACATACAAGTTTTAATAATATAAAATATACTATAGCATTTTTAGACTGTGAAATAACGTGTGTCATCCCTTTATCAAACAACTCACAAGCTCCCATTAAAAATGATGAAAGTATTATTATTGTATTGAAATTATCTATTGTCACAGTTCAATTTCAGTTCTATCACGTAGCGTCTGTAATTCAAACATCAAGTCTTTTAATAGGTTTCACTTTCCGCCCGTGACGTGTTCGATACTGTCCCTGGTTCCGCTGTGAACTCACATCAGCAGCTGTATTGGTATCTCCCTTGTTCGGAATAACAATTGCTCCATTTTTGGCCGGCGTTGCTACATCCGAATAGGCACCCCTGTCCGATGTTCGCAGTGAACTTTCAACAGGTGTGGGTGGTGTGTGGATATACTTGGTCGCGTCGGGGAAATCTTCGGTCTCTAATGTCCGAGGTGAGCGGGAGGCACCCCTGTCCGATGTTCGCAGTGAACTATCAACAGGTGTGCCTGGTGTGTCAGTATACTTGGTCGCATCCAGAGTTTCTTTGGTTGCTAATGTTCGCGGTGAACAATCAGCAATATGAACACTGTCCACGATGTGTGGATCATCGGTAAACGTCTTGCCACCGCTATGTGGAGAATGCAATTGGGTGCGAATACGGTTGACCCAATTTGGAATGTGTTCTGCATGGTATGGCTTCAACTTGTCGAAGTGTAGCATCCTGCTTTTCCTGTTGCTTCGGACTTCATACACTACTGGGTCAAATACCTTTGACACAATGTCTGGTCCTTCTCGTATGCTTTGCAATTTTGGACACTTCCCTTTCGTTCTGCTATTGATCAGGACATATACTAGGTCGCCAATGTCATATGGTGTTTTCAATACGTAGACGTCATGCAGCCTTTTCTGCCTGCTTTGTGCTGCTTTTAAATGCCGTTTAGCTATCTCTTGTGTCAATCGCATTGTTCCCTCCAATTTTGCGCGTAGCTCTGCGGTTCCAATTCTTCGCGAACAACACATGGCTCACGAAACAGTAAGTCATGAACCTGATGGACTTCTCCGCCAAGCATCAGTTGGTTAGGCGAGAAACCTGTTGCTGGATGCGGTGTGCTCCGATAAGCAGCGCACAGTAACGGAAGATGTTCATCCCAATGACTCTGTCCTGTATCATCAATGGTATCTTCCGTGGATGGCAGGTGGGAGCACGCGATGGGTAATTTAACGATCGGGGTTCATCCTTACCGGAATCCCGACTGGAGACCTGGTTTGGCCCTCACATACGTCTTTGGCATTTTGTATGTGACAGTTGAATCTGGTTATACCCCTTATGTGAGTATTACGATTATTCGTAATCCTATTTTAGGGGAAGGGGCCGAGTGACTGGTGTGGTATGGTCAGGTTAGGTTATTCTAATTTCAGGGCTGAATATATTGTTTCTCGATGTAAATATTCAGTTCTGATTTTGGAATTTCCCCCCCCAATGCAGCAGGTTAAAACGGGATCGAACCCGTTTGCCCGGCCTTACATGACCTTAGCTGTCGATAGGCCGTTAAACACCAATAAACAAACAAACAAACAATGGTATCTTCCGTAGTTTTTGTGTCAACGGCTTCGTCTAATTCCACAAGATTCCCAAGATGTGTGTTTTTAACAAGCTTGATTGGTTTGTTGTCGAGATTAATAACTCTGACGGTCACATTGTGTTTCGCTTTTAACAAGACAGATCCTACTTGAAGCCCATCTTTTATTCGACTTGGTTCTAGAACCATTGACATGTTTGGAGACGATTGTGTAACCCTGCCGACAATAACACGTTCTGATGATGGGGGTATGACTTCATCCTGATTCGCTACAACACTTAAATCACTATCTGGTCACCAAAGACTATATCGCCTTGTTTCGCTAAAATCTTAGCATCTGATCCTCTCAGGAAGTCTATTCCGAGTTGAATGCTGTCACGAATTGGTGCCACATAGACGGGCCATTCCCAGTCACGGCCAACAATATGGAGTGTCGTGGTGACGCCCCAATATGCGGACATTTCTGCATTGTCAGCTGCGCTCAATAACTTGCACTTTTTACTATCATCAGAGAGTCTAATGTTAGCTAATCTTGCTGTCTCCGTAGATGTAACGGTGGCATCTGCCCCAGTGTCCACTACTGCCAGTGTTTCTAAGCCATTGACACGTACCGGTACTGTTATTCCCCGTTCTGAATTGTCCAAGTGCGACACTTTGATAGACTTTGCAAATTGTGGTTTAGTTTGTCCGGGGCTGGGGCTCCTGGAACGTTTTGGGCATTTTCTGAGCATGTGTCCTTCTTCGCCACAGTGAAAACAAGTGACTCCTGTGCGTTCAGTTTGTGATGGCATAGATGTTTTTTGTGACTTTGGGCACTCGCTTGCCATATGACCATGCTCACCACACTCAAAGCATTTCCACTTTCCGCTAGGACTTGGGGATCGGTTGCGACTTCTAGTCTCTGTATCCATGTGTGTCCTTACGAGCAATTATTATATACGTTTTAAACGTGCATCCAACTGATTGACTGTGACATATGTTGGCTTTTGTTCGTAACCAATACGATTTAATTTATAACAGCCATCATGTTCTTCCTCGAAGTCACAAGCATCTGCCCAATTCACTCTTCTTGTAGTCCGTTCTCTCTTGTTCTTATCAGACTCTCTTCCCAGAGTTGCTTTATAGTTACGTTCCATGAGTGTAATATCATTTAGCGCATGGTTCAGGGTGCGAGGATTTTTATTAAGAGCCTCGTATGCCAATTTTGGATTTCTATATCCGCGTAGGAAATATTCTGCGGACAGATGGTCCACCATGTCCAATGTTATATCAGGAAATGCTCTGGTAACAAGTTTATTTATTTCTTCCGCAAACTCCTCGTTAGTCTGCCTCACATCCTGCTGCATCTCTGCTAGTTTTCGTCTAATCGTTGACGGTGGATCACGAATGCCGAACCTGCGTGTTAGGTATTCTTTCAGGAGCCCATACCTATTTACTACATATTGTGGAAGTCCACAAAGGTAGCGCATTGCAGTTCCGTGGAAGCACTGAAAAAGTATATCCAATTTCTCCTCATCACCCCAACGAAAACGATTGGCCAATCTGTCAAACGGTACAAAGAAAAGCTCCTGTTTACCCTCATATACCGGCAACTTGATATTAGGTCCAGAACCAGTGCTACGTTGTATAGCGCCCGTATGGTGGCGTGACTCAAACGAGATATTATCATCATCGTAACGTTCCCTGTACTCTCTTGGAGGAATTGAATCAGTATATTCCCGATCAGTTCTGCCATGAGATGACAACGGTACACGCTGCTGGTGGCCCTCATCTCTGCATCAAAAAGGTCTTTCAGCTGGCATACCGCAAGGAGATGCAGTTTCACATATTTTTTGTCTTGATATTTCCGGTAATACTGTCCGTCATCTCCCCAGTAGATATTTAAGTTGTGACCTGGTGATGTAATCAGATCCTCCCTCACTATTCTCGCTGACTCCTTCGTCTGTGTTTTGACTATGCATTTTCTTTGATGTTGAATGCTGCAATCTCTTGTGGATCAATAACAATCTGGTTGTCGTGCGAAACAAATCCTTCACGCACTATATCCAGCTGCAATCGACGCAACCGCTTTCGGGCTAAGATAACTTCTGGGTGCAGGCCGTCAGACAGAATGCGAAAATTAATTGTGTTGCGGTTGGTTCTTGATTTCACTAAGTCGGCATTAAATCTTAGCGTGTTTCGACCGAGTTCGCTATTCAGTTCTGAAATTTTTGAGTTCAGATACTTGACCTGTCTGTCAACTTCTTTATCCGCTTCACTGTCATTAGCTGTATTGCGAGGATCTCTGTTTCGGTTGTATATTGTTACCGAATAAGTTGGTACACCAATTAATTTTATTCGTCCACCACGTGCCAGTACATAGGTGACAATATTGTTATAAATGTTAAGTACACTGTCAATACTGTCATCACTGTTAGAACGTACAACAATTTTACCATGCCTACTCTGTGTTGATTTTCTAGTGATGTCGCAGGTCCCAGTCCAAACATATACTGCCGCAGGTTTCTTATATTTGTCCTCTATCTTTGGCAATTCTGAACGGAGTAACTTAAAACACTCAGCTGTAGAGGCACCTCTCCGGCACAAATATTCTAGTGGGAATGCTTCCAAATTATCTGATAATTGTTTTAATCGTTCACCCTTGCTATCAGACAGTAGTACACTTACGTAATTACACTCGTGCTCAGGCACAATAACCGGATGACGCTGTAGAAAATTTTCTAAATCCTTTGTAGACATGAATTAGTTGTTAGTAAACAAAAGTTGTATGTCACAATCACTGTTGTACAATTCAAGATTACACAAATCGCAGTTCAACACACAGTATATACAATTAGATTAGGTTCGCAGTGAACACAATCATGTTTTGTAACGGTCCTCAAAGTTAGTAATGTGCACAAATACTTGGTTCGCAGTGAACACAAAACACTTTTGATTGACAGTCCATGCTGCTGGAGACACATATTGTGTAAACGAGTTAATCTTATTGACGTGTTTATTGTTCGAAACCAAAATAAAATACAGTCAATAAGATTAACTCGTTTACACAATATGTGTCTCCTATTCACAGTAAAGTAAAACACTTTTTTAATAACCCTCACTGCCATTATTATATTTCAAGGCCGCTTACTGCATAACCAACAATAAACAATCGCTGCTGCCGGTAGCCACCGTTTCTTCTCTTTTTTATGGATTCCGCGTTAATTAGAATAAATTGTCAGTATTTACGTTAATACCGAACTGACATCTAAGATTAATGGAAACATACCAATGGGTGAATGACGACGCTCAATGATGACAAAATACCGACAATGACATCAAAACAAACGGATTTCTGTTTCCATAGCTAATTTCTTGGGCTACGCTCCAGTTTTACTTATTTTTTAACGATAAATATGACGTATTTCCAACAATGCAAAATGGGAAATAGCGAGAAAAATAATTATTCTGTCTAGATGGTTTCGACAAATTTCCTGAAATTTTGCAGACGACGAAAATTAAAATTTGTTTCTCCGAATGAATTCGGCTTTGTTCGCTTTACTTCTGACACCAATGTGATATATACTAATAAGGAATCTGATACACCAAACCAAAGGCTGTGTTCTTGATGGTGAACTTTATTCTCCGGTAAAACTACGCTGGGCGAAACGCGCACAGTAAGTTTATAAACCGGAAACAAGAACAACGCGGCGCATACGCGCCAACAATACATTCAATAATCAGACAGGGTGTTTTACAAAAGTACTTACACAACAGTATTCGAGTGGGGCATCATTCCGGTGACGTCATTCCGTCCAAGGACGATGAATCTCTGAGGACGTTCACCATGTGTTATTGGCCCCATCCGCCCAAGTAGGCTCTGTATCATACAGTTACAAGTGACTTTACGACGTCATTAGAACGTCACTCCCATCATGGCGGAAGCCGGAGTTAATTAACGGAACTCTAACATTGGATCTTGATCCTGATCATGATGACGTATACTGTTGAACTATACCTACCTGTTCCAGAATCGTGGAGGTGCCTGGGTTGTGCAAGTGCCTGTGGCGGTGGCTACTAGGGGACGTTGTCCGTACTGACATTATCATCCATTGTTTGTGCATTTCATTTATGTAAATACATCATCATTGTAAAAATATACCATGTTGTCTCTGTCCACAACGTGCTTGGTGTTCTATCCCTTCAGAAAACTAGCCCGGTGTCACCCTGGCGTGACAATTATGATGATAACCATTGACTGAATAGTGAGCAATGTGGACCTAGATCAGACAGCACATATATGCAGGCTGATCTGGAGCCACAGTGGTACCAGGTATCATAGCGCCACCTTTGGCAGTCAAACCCATGTATATTCAGCTAACAAACACTATTAGCAACAGTTACATTTCAGATAGACCTATTATATATAGCTAACAAATAGTACTAGAACAGATATATTTCATACCAGTCGCAGGAAAGGCCCATGTCATTTGATTTATGGTGACAACATTCTTACCCTGGAGCCCCGTGCAGGCACCGGGGCGGGATCAACTGATCCTGAGAATAGTGCTGCAGTAGCCATTGCTTGTCGTAAAAGGCGACTAAACTGGCTTAACGATTGGGTTCATACTTTCTGGAACCCACTATACCGGATTTGGCCCTCATGTGCATGTTTGGCTTTCTTGTATGTGAGAGTTGAGTCGGGCTATGCCCCATATATAAAAGTAAGATTAGCGCTAATCCTATTACTTTTAGGGGATGGGATAAATGATGCTGGTGTGGCGAGGGCCTGGCACCAGATCAGGTTGTTCTAATTTCAGGACTGAATATATATTTTGATTGTAAATATTGAGTTCTGAAGTTGGGATTTACCCCCCTTGGACAGGTGGATACGGGACTCGACCCCGTTGACCCGTCTGCGTGTAGACTCCCTGAGGCTTGTACCTCTACGTCAGAAAAGCGGACGTTAAACCCTATTCACTCACTCACTCACTCTTACCCTGGAAGATTTTTTTTAAAATAGATTGTTTTACATATGAAGGCAGGATTGTACTTTACATTAATACTACTGTCTTGCACAGCTTTTTTTTGTTCACACCTTTTTGCATTCCCCCCATTAGGTTTACGCACCCGCAGACTCTCTTGGAGTTAAATATAGTAAGAAAAGAACCACCCTAAATAGGCAATGAGTGAAATAAAAATATTGTTATTAAATTGTCAAGGAATAGGTCAACTTCCCTAACGCACTGATCTTTTTCAATACTTAAAAGATAAAAAAAATCACATACACTGTTTGCAAGATACCCATTTCACTCCAGGGGAAGACGAAACATTTGTACGGACTATGTGGGGTAATGATTGTTATTTCAGTTCATTTCGATCTAATGCAAGGGGAGTAGCAATATTATTCAATGGTAATTTAGACTATAAAGTACACCAGTCAAATTGCGATCCCAATGGTAACTTCATTCTACTAGACATCACTATCGAAAATAATAAATTTGCACTTGTATGCCTGTATGGACCAAACTCATATGATCCCCTTTTTTTCCAGAACATATCAAAAGAAATTGATGAAATGAATAACGATAAATATATTTTATGCGGAGATTTTAACCGTGTTTTGGACCCAGATTTAGACTATCATAACTATAAAAATATAAATAATAAAAAATCTAGAGGAAAATTATTAGAAATTATAAAAGAAAAATATTTAATCGACCTTTTTAGAGAAAATCACCCCCTAATGAGAAGGTTCACATGGAGACGACGACAGCCTTTTCAGCAAGCAAGAAAACCATCTCTGAAAATACTTTACCGTCAATTACAAACTGCATCATTGAAAATAGCTACAGATCTGATCATTCACCTGTATTGTTAAGTTTATGTTTCAACAATTTTATAAAGGGAAAACCACTATTGAAACATAACAATTCAATGCTGAAAGACATAAATTACATAAACAAAATTAATGAAAAAATAGAAAAAATAAAAAATCAATATGCTATTCCAATATATAACCGAGAAAACTTACATGAAATACCAAACAACGAATTGCAATTCACAATTAACGATCAACGTTTTCTAGAAACACTTATGATGGAACTACGTGGAAAATCTATTTCTTATTCTTCCTTTATAAAAAAAAAGAAAAACAATTAAAGAAAGAAGACATGAATACAATTAGAACTGCAGGAAATTCGTAAAATTAAAGTAAATGGTTCAGTTATTCGATCAAGGGCTCTAAATATAAATGAAGGAGAAAAACCAACAAAATATTTCTGTGCACTCGAATCTCATAACTTTATAACTAAAACAATACCAAAACTTGAAACAGAAAATGGCAAAATAATTACAAATCAGTCAAGTGATATTAAAAGAAACAGAACTATCTTACACCAAACTGTATAGCAATAAAGACACAGATACTTATAAAGATTTCAATTTGGACAATTGTTTTAGAAAATGTGCATGTACCAAAATTAAATGAAACGGAATCAGAAAAACTAGAAGGATTAATCACAAAAACTGAACTAGCCTTTGCACTAAAAAACATGACTAACAACCGTAGCCCAGGTACAAGCGGATTTGCATGCGAATTTTATAAAATGTTTTGGCATAAACTGGGTGATTTCATTTGTAGGGCAATACATTATAGCTATCGGAAGGGTGAACTATCTATAACTCAACGGCAAGGTATAATAACACTAATCCCAAAAGAAAATAAACCTCGACATTTTCTTAAAAAGTATTAAACACAATTTACAAAATGGCATCCATCGCAAATAGAATAAAAACAGTATTAGACAAATTAATAAATGGGGACCAAACAGGATTTATTTCAGGAAGATACATGGGGGAAAACACTAGGCAGGTATACGACATTATGCAATATATTGAAAAAAACAATATCCCAGGACTTCTTCTTCTTATAGACTTTGAGAAAGCATTTGACTCTATATCGTGGAACTATATTCATAAAGTACTTCGATACTTTAAATTCGGACCAAATATTAGGCAATGGATTACATTATTCTACAAAAATGCTCAACTATCAGTTAATCAACATTGTAACCTCTCACCTTTTTTTGTTAATACATCGAGGCTGTCGTCAGGATGGACCCACTCTCACCGAACATATTTATCTTATGCGCAGAAATACTTGCAATCAGAATACGCAAAAATCATAAAATTAAAGGAATTAAAATAAATGGAACAGAATATAAACTAACACAGTTTGCAGATGACACTAGTGCCTTCTTGGATGGATCAAGTGAATCACTAAATGAAACACTTAATGAACTGGAAATGTATGCCCATATGTCAGGACTTAAAGTTAATTTTGATAAAAAAACACAAGTTATTTGGATTGGGGCAATTTGTTTTAGCCAAGATTCAATTAAAACACAATGGAAACTAAAGTGGGGAAATAACAGATTTAAATTGCTTGGAATTACATTACACAGATTTAGAACAAATTGTGAACATAAATTTCTCGGAAAAAATGAGGCTCATAAAATAAATAAATCAACAGCAGGAATAAAAGGTACTTAACACCATTAGGCCGAATCACAGTCATAAAGTCTCTTCTCCCATCCTTAAATCACATGTTTATATCCCTACCTAACCCCAGTCAAACATGTGTTAAAGATATCAGCAGCATTATGTATGAATTTTTATGGCAAGGTAAATCACGAGTATAATATGAGGATGGCGGACTAAAAATGTCAAATATTGAGGACTATATATCGTCTTTAAAAACAACATGGGTAAGAAGAATAGTGTGCAACAAATACAAAGTTATAAACATTTTAAATACAGAAATTGATACAGATATTTTTAAATTGGGAGATATGTACATCGAACAAAAAATAGGAAATATTTCAAACCTTTTTTGGCGGGATGTTTTAAACGCTCATCTAAAATTACAAAACAAGCTTAAGCCGATAAACATGGATGCATTTCTTTCTAGCCCATTATTTTTTAATAAGGACATAAAATGTGGGACAACCTTCTTCAATAAGGCATGGTTTGATAAGGGAATATGTTTTATAAATGACATCAAAATTGATGGAACTTTTGCCTCTCAAAATGAACTTAAAAACAATTTCAACATAAATATAAACTTTCTTCAATATTATGGCCTTGTCAAGGCAATAAAAGATTGGGGTAAAAGTTTGAAACTTATCAATATCGAAAAAAAGTTACAAATGCCATTTACTCCATATAAACTAAAAATATACCTAAAAAACAAAACCGGGACAAAAGACATGTACTTCGCATTATACTCCAATTCTGAAACTCCAGCTGGTAAAATTAAATGGAACTCCACCTATAATTTTAACAATGAAACATGGAAGAAAATATATTTATGGCCGCATATTATAACAAAAGACACAACTCGAAAATGGTTCCAGTACCGAATAAACCACAATATTCTGGCCACAAATGATTTCCTAAATAACATAAAAATTGTCAGTAGTCCATTATGTACATTCTGTAAGAAGTTTTCGGAAACAATAAAACATTTGTTTTTGGATTGTAAGGTTACAAAAAACATATTTAGGGAACTTCAAGAATGGTTAGCGACCAAAAATACATGTATAACTATTACAATTAACGAAAAATCATTCATCTTTGGGATTTACGAAAAAACAGTAAGCATCTTCAAACATTAAATACTATTAGAAACTAAAGCCTACTGAAGCATCGAATTCAACTATTGTATGAAACATCCAGGAAGGCAGCAATAATGGCCAACAAACTTGAAAACTTTACAAACATTTCGGAAGACTTTATCATTTCAAAAGTTTAATTTATGTAACAAAAATACCAAAATAAGATTTCATCTTCAGCTGAGCTAGTTGCGGGTGCTATGATAAATATCTGCTTTTGTGCGTTTTTGTGTTTGTTTTTTTCCTTTCTTTGTTTTAACCCCTTCCCCACCCCCTCCCCACCCCCCATTCCACCTCATATTATAGGTTTGGGAAATAAATACATTATAAATATGAATATAGTAGAAGAATATAATATACACAAGAGTAATACAGGTTCAAGCAAAGACCATGATCTGACGGAGCCAGCCGCGTTTTGTTTTATAACCAGTGTGGGGATCGGAACAGATTGTACATTGGCTTGTCAATACATAATGTTACCAACAACTTTAACATTTAACCTTTTCAGCCCTAAATAAGTGGAATGGATTATATATACTATGTTAATTTTCGGTCAATTCCATTCAACACAAAATACTTTTCAAATACATGTAATGGATTTATAATTTTTATTTTATTTTAACAAATATGAAAATTACTTGCAAAGAGTGCAGATCATGATGAGCCGGCTCGTCTGGATATACACTGTTTAAAAACACCTATATAAACGGCTGTAGTGTTGAAAGGGTTAATACACGATTTAAACATGTGGATGCACAGTAGGATTGAACTTCACTTTTTACAGAGTGGGGCTGGTTCAGTTGGATCATGGGTAATATGAATGATAACATATAATCAATTACATGTATTACATATGCTAAATCAAACTTTGGCTCTTGCAGCGCTGGAGAGTGACATTGTCATCTGCGGGTTTATTATAAGTATTAGTCTTTTTTTAATAACACGTGCAAGTTATTTATTGAAAATTCAGGTCTCTCATTAATGACGATTCTAATGTGCCACTCAACCATGCAGTCTTAATAGAACAGTGATTTCTACCCAGTACTGCAAGAGCAAAAGAGGGTGAATATCTGTAATTGTATATTTTTTATTTGTGTCTGACTATTACATGTATATTATTATTATGTACGGTTTGTAGGGGATGGCTCCGACCCACCACAAACCTATTACGGGGAAAATAAAAAAAATTCAAACCTAAACAAAAAAAAGAGAAAAAAAGAAGATCTGATTATTTCCTTATTTCTCACTCAAAGTCTATGTTGTTACCACTCATTTGAACCGTCTCGTCGAGACAGTTCAACTGAGTGGTAACAACATATACCTTTGATGAGAAATAAGAAAAAATGCAGAAAATAATCTGAATTTTATGAAAGTTGACGATCATATGTGTCTCATATGTGTCTCATTTGAAATCCACGTCCCCTCTAGACATAAATCCTGGATTCGCCCATGTCCGTGTTATAACAGACTCCGATGACAACAGTATGTTGAAGTGTTATGCTACTGCAGAACACGTGTATAGCAGAATGCATCAACAGTAACTATTTGCACTGCAATGTTCGCACGGTTCTGTCCAATCATGTCGGCTAATAAAAAACACAGCGTTGTGCGTTGTTAACACAGTTTTGACAAGTTATTTTTCATAGAACCGACAGTGCGATCAGCAAGAAATTGAAATGTGGTACCTTGACATTCTTTACATTGTATACACACACGAAACACATAATATAGTAAAACTAGAAACGCATTTAGCTAAGAAACCTTGACTACGATGGGTCTGCTTCAAGCTGCCTCCTATCATCTTGCTAGCATGTTATGCACAGTTCAAAATCTGTCTCTGATGATCTTGCTTTTGTTGTAGTTGCGGGCAGTACCTCAGCAAAACTCCCGTCTATACGGGAGCTTTGCAGAGTTACTTCCCGCACCTAGCGTTTTTTGTGGTGTCAGGACTGCTCCATCGCTGAAGGTTCTAATCAGCAACAGTCTTCAGGTGCCGATCCATGCCCCCTCTAAAATTGGTCGAGTTTAGATTTTAACCCACTTTTGACATGAAAAGATCTGAATATTTCCTTAGTTCTCACCCAAACTGTACAAATCTCATTATTTTGTTTAGTTATCCATAAATGTATATGCTGTGACCACTCATTTGAACCGTCTCGTCGAGACGGTTCAACTGAGTGGTAACAACATATACTTTTGATGAGAAAAATAAAAAAAAGGCAGAAAATAATCTGAATGTTATGAAAGTTGACGATCATATGTGTCTCATATGTGTCTCATTTGAAATTCACGCCCCCCCCCCACCCCCCCCCCCCAGACATAAATCCTGGATTCGCCCATGGCCGTGTTATAACAGACTCCGATGACAACAGTATGTTGAAGTGTAATGCTACTGCAGAACACGTGTATAGCAGAATGCATCAACAGTAACGATTTGCACTGCAATGTTCGCACGCTTCTGTCCAATCTTTGTAAATGTCGGCTAATAAAAAACACAGCGTTGTTAACACAGTTTTGACAAATTATTATTCACGACATTATTTACATTGTGTTGTAGTTGAGAGGGCAGTAACTCTGTAAATCTCCCGTCTATACGGGAGCTTTGCAGAGTTACTTCCCGCACCTAGCGTTTGTTGTGGTCTCGGAACTGCTCGATTGACTCTCCATCGCTGAAGGTTCTAATCGGCAACAGCCTTCAGGTGCGGATCCAGGCCCCCTCTAAAATTGGCCGAGTTTAGATTTTAACCCATTATTTACATGGAAAGATCTGATTATTTCCTTATTTCTCACTCAAAGTCTATGTTGACACAAATTGTAACTGTCGGCTAATAAAAAACACAGCGTTGTTAACACAGTTTTGACGAGTTATTGTTCATACCATTGAGCGCAATCAGCAAGCAAATCATTTCCATTGGTTAAACCCTAATAGTTGTTCAGATATTTCGAGAAAATGCAACTCGAAGTGTAGCTAAATCACAAGTTGACACAAATAGGCCACGATCTGACAAAACGGATAATACACGGATAATACTCCGCTTTGTTTGCTGGAGCTACTAGTACTATGGCTGGTTCGGCAGATAACTGAATGTAACGGAGATTAGTGGTTACACAGACCACAGGTGCGCAGTCTGGTCTGGCTATACACTGGTCGCATTTGCAATAAGCCCGGTGATGTCAGATATTGGCCATTATATAATAGTAGAGCATTATTCAATTGAGACGTGAATATGGCCACAGGGGGTCAGTTATGCTGGGCCGAAACTTTTGGTGTTGGACCAAGTCACACTCTTACTAAATGGACTATGTATTCCTCTAAGCCACAGTTAGATCACGGTTCGTCCGCACGTACGAGGAGATAATCCGCGAGCTTTAGGGAGTGGATTATCGATCGTACAAGCGAACGAACGTGATCTAACCGTGTTATCACATCCTCATGTCCATACATTGCCAATGTGCTGTGTAAATGCAGAAATGTTTTTTCCATTTTTCTCCGCAAAACGTGCTTTTCCAATGTGTTTTTTAGAAAGAGAGCAAATTAATAAAACAATTGCAGACGAAAATTCGTTCCCAGCATTCCGATTTTTAAATGTCGTTAGAAGAATCGCACCTACATAACTTCGCCACCCTGTGAATATGGCGAAAAGTGTTGAGCATAATTACATGCAGTGAACAGTAATAACAACATGAATCGGCGGATTTCATCACATTTGTTCAGGCACTCGGATTAATTGTAACGGCAAACACGATTGACAACACTTACAACTATAAAACACAAATATACAGACGGGTGTCCTGGTGGGTGCGTGTGATGGTAGTCTGTTCAATATGACATTTCCGTGTGATAATATACCTGGATATTCACAAGGACGTTTTGAATGTAAGTACTATATTATGTAGCTCAGAGGCTCGTTTCAGTAAACTTCGTGCGACTAACATATTCGGAAGTGAACACTTATGGTAGTCTGTATATTCCACATTAACAATGTGTTCGTGTAAATAATTATTGGATTTACAGTTATTGAGCATATGCCTATGTTCAATAAATGTAAATCCTTCAATTTAATTTTCCAGACGACGCTAAATTTGCGCTTACGAACATTTTAGTCGTACGAAGTTTAGTGAAACGGGCCCCAGGTTTACTGCAGTGTATTACGTGGAACGGCGGTCGTTGACAGTGATAGTTATTACACGAGTTTATTTAATAACTATCTCATTACCACCGAATGTTAGAGTGTATTATTACAGGGCTCCAGATAAGGAATTAGTAATTGAGTATTGTCACTCCATCATTTCTGAAGAAATGTGGTATTTCAAAATTTTAATCACACTTTTGTTTACACATCAACAGACCGCAATTATTGAATAGTTTGCTTCGAAATGAAAACATGTCTTGGCATTTCATTAGAATTGTCAATTCTAATGAAATACCAAGATGTGTTTTCATGGAAAATAAGAAAACTATGCTATATGTGTTGTCTGTTTATTGTTTTCTGCAGCATGATAAAGGTACCACAAATTTGTTATTGCTTTTTGATATTCGCTACTTCTGATTTCAATTGGGTTTTTTGGCAATTTAGTTGGGTATTTAAACAAATACGCAGCTTATCTGGAGCACTGTTATTACATAAGTACAGCATCATACACGAGTCACATAGTATTGTTTAACGGTGTACACTTGTGATATACACGCTACTATCTGAACCATATACATTTACATGTATAGTATGTATAAATTCTGGTCGCATCTATTTAACAACCGGTATTCGTTCATGGGCGTGTCTATGAATATTCAAAAGCTTTCTTTATTTATGCACTATCCTCCTAACCCTAACCCTAACCCATAATCTAACCCTATTCTCAAGGATCGGTGACGTCACGCATAAAATCAGCATTGGCCCCGCCCACACGAATCCCGGTTGTGATTTAGAAGCGACCATAAATTCTATTCAAAACTGATAATAGTATAACATGACGTGCCTGGCTGTCACGCTGGTGTGGCAGCAAGAACATTCGGGTTAATAATAGAACTGTCACAGTGCAAAATAGTTACGTAAATAAAATTTCAAAAGTCTCCAGATGCATACTAGGGTAAACTTTGATAGCTGTAGTCAAGAACATAACCAGTGTATGGGCATCACGTGGTCTATTGTTTACACTGCAGTAATGGCGGTGCCCATGAGGTCTGGGGGTAAATCTTATGTTTCACCAATACGACTGCAGATTCTTCCTTTTAATGATGACCATGACCAGCCGTTAACTCTACCGAGTCTGCCAACACCAAATTTAGCAGCCTCACTTATGTATCTACGTGGTATCTGGGAGCCGTTTCACTAAACTTCTTACGACTAAAATGTTCGTAAATGCAAAATTATAAAAGTGTGAATTTCACATTAACAATGTTTTCTTGTAAACAATGATTGGATTTACATTTATTGAGCATATGCTGCATATGCAGCCTATGCTCAATACATGTAAATACATTAATTGGAATTTCCAGACGATCCTAAATTTGCACTTAGGAATATTTTAGTTGTACGAAGTTTAGTGAAACGGCCCCCAGGTCAGGTTATTCTAATTTCAGGGCTGCATATATTTTTCTCGATGTAAATATTACGTTCTGATTTTGGGATCCCCCCCCCCAATGCAGCAGATTAAAACGGGATCGATCCCGGTTTCCCGGCCTTACATGACCGTAGCTGTTGGTAGGTCGTTAAACACCAATAAACAAACATAAACCAAGTATAAACAACGTTCGCCGGATTCCTCCGATTCCAAAAACGCCAAATTTTGCAAAGTATGTGTTCAAAGAAAACCTTCAGAATTGGCAACCGATTCGTCAGGTCCAGTTAACATGGTTAACAACCCTGTTTATACGTAAACTGATACATCAAAGACGGACATGTTTAACTGCACTAACTCAGCAGATATTCATGTCAACTCGGTTTGGTCAAAAGTATTACGATATAGAAAATAATCCAGATGTGTTTAGTCACTGACATTGTTTCTTGCAGAACCTGGTACCTGCATGTATTAATCTACTTCACAAGCATATGTGTGTATCATTATTTTCAAATATAATTGTGGGGTTTTCAAAAACGTCTGAAAATGTTTGTCACGTGACATAGTCGTCATTCCAGTCCCTAACCACTTGGGCCACCACCATGAATTGATGGTCACAAAAGTTATTTTCTTAACAACAATATAGAGGATATTCCATCGTACATTTTCAATAGCGGGAAATAATACATGATTGTGCGTCGGCTTCCGCGTAAGCATCGAGTGAGCGTAGCGAACGAGTTGCTTGCATGGACGCCGATGGACACGAGTGTATTATTTCCGCTATTCAAACATGTACGATGGAATATCCTATTTATTACACTTCCACTGCGGATACATATGCACATTTAGTCTATTTTTTAGATTATAATCAATGAATTGTTATGTGCGCATGAATAGTTATACAAGGACGTGTTTTCCCTCGTTTTGACGTTACGTTGTGTGACGTCAAATGTGACGTCATGTAAACTTTTTAAGATCAAAATTACGCAAATATGAGCCAGATATAGTTGAGTGCATGTTTGGAATGTCTTCAATCACATTAACATTCTATATTAATCGAGACCCTTTCCAAATTTTCAAATAACTTTATTTTGACTGAAATACAAATTAAACATTTTGCATGGTAGCTTGAGGTTTCCAAGAAAACAGGCGCGCAATTACGGCTGTTCTCCTCGCGGTGTATTATTTGTAAGGAGTTGATTACGGGTTTTCACTCACAGCGAAACCCATGCAAATAACTGGCAAGAGTGGTCCCAAAATATTTTACGCCGATACGCCGTGCAACACCAGTGGTACTTGCACTGTCTGCGTGGCACATTCGTACGTTTATCAGCACACATGAAAGCGCCAGGTGAAATGCTCAGTCTAATAGGTACATAAATATAAACCCAAGGATATCAGGCGCGGATACAGGGGAGGCCCCCCCCCCCCAGCCCCCCCCCCCACCCCCCTCCCCCCCCCCTGCTCCCGGCAAAAAAAAGAAACAAAAGAAGAAGATGACCACGAAACCACGATACACCACTTATGCATCATCATCCCGCGATCTGACGCACAGTCCACGCCCGAAAATATTCGTATTTCCAGCATCGGGCCACATGTGGTAAACCAAGAGTACGATTAACGCCGCTATCATATGCAGTACAAACACATTTCAACCTGACACCAGTAACGGGATTGTTCGCGTTTCTAGTATCATGTTGAACAGGTTGAATGCGTCCGGATCAAAACACCAATTCACATGTTACACGGGCGTGGACTGTGCGTCGGATCGCGGGATGATGATGCATAAGTGGTGTATCGTGGTTTCGTGGTTTGACGTATGGCCTGGACTCGCGCGACGTCATGACGTCCGGCTCATAACATCCGGTTTACTGCTAGACTATGGACGTCATGTAGGACTGCCAAAACATTTTCACACTATTTTGATAAAGACCATGTGGTCGAAAATTCAATAAAAAGAGTGACTTTAAAACAATGTGTATTAAATGCGCTTCCCTTCGGAGGTTATTGGAAATGATTATGTGATGATAGCCAAATAATAAATTATGTGATTAATGGTCAGGTCTTATAGACAAAAAATCAACGGTGGTGTCCCACTTCATACATATAATTGTTGTGAAGCTGGGGCCCGTTTCACTAAACTTCGTACGACTAAAATGTTCGCAAGTGCAAATTTAGGATCATCTGGAAATTCCAATTGATGAATTTACATTTATTTAGCATAGGCTGCATATGCAACCTATGCTCAATAAATATAAATCCAACAATTGTTTACATTGCTAGTGTGAAATTTCCAGACTATCATAATTTTGAACATTTAGTCACACGAAGTTTAGTGAAACGGGCCTCAGTTTTCCAATCTCTTTCGCATTGATCCAAGTACGCGCTGGTGCTGCATTCCACGCCGGCGAAAATGTTTCACGTCGAGGAATGCACCGGCTCTTCTTAGAGTTATCGCATTGTTTCGTCTAGTAATCGGCGCAAATTTCTTGCGCCGGTTACTAGACGAACATATGTTTATGCAACTTATTCTCTGACTTTAGCTAAATGGGAATTCGTCAGGAATCCGGCGCCTTTTTTTGCGTGAAGATTTTACACCGGCGCAGCGTGCAACACCAGTGGTACTTGCACTGTCTGTGTGGCACATTCATACGTTTATCAGCATACATAAAAGCACAAGCTGAAATGCTCTGTCTAAATAAATACATGTATATAATATAAACATAAATATAAACCCAATGATATGTGCATCGTTGGTCGTGTGTTCTTGATATGACAAAATGTCAAATATATCGCCTCCTATACTAGTTGTATAGCGGAGAACTTTGAGTCGCTGTCGCTTCTTTGTATATGGGTCAGACTGTATGTTTTACCGCTCCTTTCGAATTGTTGTATTTCGTCGGTTTTGATTTCGAAAATATATGTGTGACTATAGAAATGGGGCTTATGGCATTGGTGACCCGTTTAGCTCTTAATCTGCTTTATCCCGTCAACACAGTGCGTATGTGCCGTGAAACACGGTGCCGTGAAACATTTTTGATATCCTGTCAATACTACCTAATCACTGTGTATGAATATGTGCGGTGGCTGTGATTATTTTGTTCGTATTTTAAAGCCATTAGTAGGTGTTGCCTTGATCAATAGAATAGTAGGTTAGTGCCGTGAATGCGAAAAATATCTGGCGCGGCTCGGAAACGGGATGTGCTCGGGAGAACCTCGCCCATCCCGTTTCCTAAGCCTTGCCATATATGTTTTCAAATTCACGGCACTGACCTACTATTCCATATATCACGTATACCTACTACAGTTTTGTGAATATCTATACTTCTTGGCAGGGGAATGACGGGTGTTTTTCCGACTGAATGCCGAACAGTGCAAACCCTGATCAGACTTCGCGGATGAGCAGGCTGACCGGGGTTTACACTGGTCGCAATTTCCTTAATCCCGATCTCTTCAGTCACTATATATAGTCAGAAATTAGCAAGTTAATCCAGGCATCATGCGAAATGGCGCTGTGATTGTTTTGTCAATAGGGGACGCAATTGGGAGGTAACACCAGTCTAGGGACCCGTTTCACTAAACTTCGTACGACTAAGACGTTCGTAAGTGCAAACTTTAAATCCACAATAATTCCAGGACAAAAATATTTACACAATTCCCTAACATTTGATTTGAAGCTTATACCCCGATAAATTCCACAAAAAGGCCATTCATTCCTATAATAACATTTGTTCTGACAGCCGATTTTGGAAAATCTTTCGTGGATGTGATGCATTTAATGGCATGAATCCGTGGGTAAAGAATGGTAGCATTAGAGAAACACGTTAATATGGGAAGCAAATTCATAGAAATCTCCGTACGAACATTTGTATCGTACGACGTTTAGTGAAACGGGCCCCAGGCTTGTATAACTACAAATAAACGACAGCGAATAAGGTACTCCGCAATACTGCTGCATTCGCCGTTGCCATCAATTCGTCCCATTCGTTTCATTTATCCCATTTTTTCCGGCATTCGGTATATCGTTGGTGACGTCATTTGCGTCCCACTTCTCGGTGAAATCGTCGTCGACTTTTTGCCCATGGTGAAGGACGTCATTTTTTACGAAAGCCCAGGACATGTGTTCGGTGGTGAACGACTTGACGACGTCACCGTCGGCACTGATTACAATAACACCACCGTAGCCGTCGACTCGCTTCGCCATTCTGTCTAGTGATTTGTCGGCTGCCTTCTGTGGAGTCGTCCCTGTGGGCATATATAGAGGATATTCCATCGTACATGCTTGAATAGTGTGAAATAATACACGAGTGTACAGTACATCGTTGGCTCCCGCGTAAACAATTAGTACTAGTTGTTTACGCGGAAGCCGTTATTTCAAGATATTCAAACAGGTAAGATGGAATATGCTATTGCATCCTATCCTATATTACATTTATGAACAACATTTTCGAACAGAAATGCATTTTATAAAGTTTCGGGGTGGGGGTGTGCATCTGCGTATGATTTTTTTTGTGGGCTGTGCTTCTTGTATAAGTCCTGCAGGTGGGTGGAAGGTGTGTGCAAGCGATGGGTAATTTAACGATCGGGGTTGATCCTTACCGGAATTCCGACGGAGACCTGGTTTGGCCCTCACATACGTCTTTGGCATTTTGTATGTGACAGTTGAATCTGGTTATACCCCTTATTTGAGTATTACGATTATTCGTAATCCTATTTTAGGGGAAGGGGCCAAGTGACTTTGGTGTGGTATGGACCTGCCACCAGGTCAGGTTATTCTAATTTCAGGGCTGAATATATTGTTTCTCGATGTAAATATTCAGTTCTGATTTTGGAATTCACCCCCCCCCCCCCCCAATGCAGCAGGTTAAAACGGGATCGAACCCGTTTGCCCGGCCTTACATGACCTTAGCTGTTGATAGGCCGTTAAACACCAATAAACAAACAAACAAACATATAAGTCCTGCAGGAGGGTGCATGCGGATGATTATGAGTGTTCTCTTCACGGTGTATTAGTTGTAAGTTGACAATTACGGGTTTTCTCTCACAGATAAATCCATGTATATAAAAGCTTGAAATGTAATACAATATTTGCATACGTCAGTTTACCAGGCTACAATATTTGCGTTGGCTGAATACCTTCTGACTGATACTTGAACACCTAATTAGTTGCAATAATCCCAATCATCAATGTTCATTTCAACGAAAAGATAACTAAACTGGCACGAAGGAACTGTTTGGACCCCAAGGCCGTAGGTCGCGGTTTCAAACAGTTTCAGAGTGCCACGGCAAACATTTACCCACGGCTGGACATGGTCGAAGTTATTGTTACATTTCCGTCGAAAATATCAGGCAATTTGAGCATATATGCAGTACTTTATGTATGTACTTTGATAACCCGTTCCATTCAAGCAGCTGATTTACACATACATATTCCGGGGCCGCAGTTGCGTGATGCAGGTGATCCGTCCTCCGCATTAATTTCAAAATGTTGATGCGACCGTTGAGAACTGATATGGTGACGTAATGGCGCGTTCTAGTAACGTCATGAGATACCTGCATTACGTAGCTGTTGGCTTGACCCCGAAATGAGCATTGTCTACAGCTATTGGCAAACAGCCCGTGCTGGACGTTTGAACCCGACTGAGCGGGGTCAAATAACGGCAGTCATGTAACAATGTATAATATAATTATTATACGAACCTTGCTTCATGAGATTGCAGATGGACGACGCCAGACAGACCTTGAAGATGGACTCCCCGTGACCCGTGCAGGATACGGCCCCTATCTCGTTGTCAGCGTACCCGCCGGCCCCTGTTGGACAGAGAGAGACCACGTAACGATACGGGACAGTTTTATAAGGTATTTATAGCATGATGGTTGATGGGTAAATGGTATATAATGCACTTATATGTGTGTATATCATACATTGTCGCCCTCAGCGATTTTTGAAAATTTAGATTTCACGATTCCTTTGTGCAACTGCGAAATTGAAGGTGTCAGTAGAACAAGAGGGCTAAATCCTTCACGGAGTTAGCCCTCTTCTTCCACTGTCTCCGTCAATTGCATTCGAAATATGGCGTATGTTTTGTAGATTTGAAAGTCAATTTTAGATGTTAAATTCGGTACAATGCGACAAAGCATTACAGCACAATGCCACACAATGTATATGATACTGTATTAGTTACAGCACGAAGGAGAGTGGCTGGTCTAAACGAATAATCTTCGCTTGAGTTTATAATTTTCGGACTTATAAATGCTGCCTGTGTAGCGTATGCTATTATAGTATTCCGGAAGTCTGTGAGAATTTCAATTCGAGGCACACGCTATATAAGCCATAAGACAAGTGCGAGACAGCATATGCAGCCTATGATCAATAAATGTAAATCCAATATTATTGTTTACAAGTAAACAGTGTCAATGCGATATTTACAGACTATCATAAGTTTGCACATACGAACATTTAGACGTACGAAGTTCAGTGAAACGGCCCTCATGTCAATGTATGCAGGCCAATCGCACGATGCCAAATATGGGCAATCGTAGTTTTCTTGCTACATTTGTACTTGGATCACTTTACTTGACTGATTGTAAGAAACATATTGAATACGCCATCTCTGGGCTGGTTTACACAAGTATCAATTTCATTATTTATGATTGTGACTGGCAACATGGGGATTATGGGATTTATGACCAGTCTGAGCTCCTAACACAGTCCTGTAAGGACATATAGAGAATAGTAGTTTAGTCGGCAGAGCCTCGCCCATCCCGTTTCCTGAGCCTTGTCAGATATTGTTTTCCCATTCACGGCACTAACCAACTATTCTATTTATCCCGTCAACACCTACAAATGGCTGTAAAATGCAAAAATAGTATTGACTGGATATCAAAAATGTTTTACGGCACCGTGTTTCACGACACATACGCACTGTGTTGACGGGATAAATAACGTATGTTAGAAGCAGATCAGGTGTATCACGTGCTGAATGTCGATCAGTGTAGATCCTGATCAGCCTGTGCGAATCTGGATCTACACTGGTCACAATTCCATAAGCCCCATATCTTCAGTCACAGCCATAGTGTAACCCAAAGTGATTGGTGATTGTTTCCAGTTACGGGAATTCAGGAACGGTGAAAACCATGCTACTATTTACCTGTGTATACATACATGTCATTCCACGGTATTGTGTCTGGAGTTGGTAGCTACATGTACAATGATAATGGTTATACTGCATAGAAATATGAACACAACATGTACTTTGGTGCAAATCCGGGCATTTTACTTGTTTTAGGCGAGCAAACTTAGCTTAGATACATATACCTTTGTTGTCACATGACATCATAAACTATGTCTTCAGATTGGTTGTCCCGCACCACGTGACAAGTCAAATGACAGGCCTGTCACCGTATGTCTGCAACACACGCCTAAACCAGAACGAGGTACACACGTCCAATCATACACATTTGCTGCATCACTTTCCGGACATGCAGATATAAATCCATATAGCATCAATCGTTATGAAGGAAGCATAGTATTAAATCCAACTCTGTGAGAAGTCAACAGAATCGCCTCTCGAACGTAGATGATGAAATATAGAATAACCATCTGCCTTTGTTGTATACGGAACACAATGTCACGTGACATCCAGGGGGCCGTTTCACTAAATGTACGACTAAAATGTTCGGAAGTGCAAAATTATGATAGTCTGTAAATATCACATTAACAATGTTTCCTTGTAAACAATTATTGGATTTACACTTATTGAGCACAGCCTATGCTCAATACATGTAAATCCATCAATTGAAATTTCCAGACGATTCTAAATATGCGCTTACGAACATTTCTGTATCATACTTCCTTGTTATATGTTGCTATATAGCTTCTATTGGGGCTACCCATTCCGAATACAATTTATTGACCCGCACCTAGTCCGCACTTACACCTGTCGCATCCCATATCGACCGCGCATGCGCGCACGGGAGACTTCCTCTTTGCTTCGGACGGCTGACGTGAAAGTATCCTTTTTGGTGCTCATTTTCGTTTGGCTGTTTTATACACTCTATTCATTGTTATTGTCCGTAAGTAGGCAATATCTTCTGTAATAGAGTGTGGGCTATTCATTTATATAAGTTGCTAGTCGAAAATATCTCATTTTGAAAGTATTTCGAGTTTTTTTTCTTAGTGTGGCCACAGAGCGCGAACTTGGCGATTTTCCTATTATCGGACGTTCCTATTTTCGACAAAGAAATTTTTTATTTTTTGTTTGACTTTGTCTCTTTCGTTATTTGAATAGGTTTTCCGTACCACGTTCACTATGGGCTAAGGGAAACCTAAACCCAGTTCGGGTCAGGAATTTGTTGGTGGTCACAAAACGGGAACTTGTGATTCTCATGAGATAATTTGTTTCCGTTGTTGCTAGAGACATAACGGTTGCTCTAAGGAGAAACCGGGCTTGTCTCAGGCCTTGGGGGCCTCTATGTGGAGGGGCCTGACCATTAGGTACTATCAGGGTAAGTATCAATAAGTGAGATTCAGAAACTACAGTTGTTTCTGAGTCTGAGCCAAGTCCGAGTCCGAATAGTGGCAGGGTGACTCTTATGACTGAGACATCCAACGTCGCTAGTTCTGCTCTGGGTGGTCCGCTACCCACTGAGTAAGGACACCGGACGCCAGTCTGTGTTCGGCAAGATTCAGAAACTAAAGACTGTTTCTGAGTCTACGCCAAGTCCGAGTCCGAATAGTGGCAGGGTGTTTCTTATGACTGAGGCATCCAACGTCGCTAGTTCTGCTCTGGGTGGTCCGCTACCCACAGAGTAAGGACACCGGACACCGGACACCGGACACCGGACACCGGACACCGGACACCGGACACCGGACACCGGACACCGGACACCAGTTCGGCTCTGGGTTATACGATAACCACTGAGCAAGGAACACCGGAACCACCCGACCGAGCAAGTACACACCGGACACCGGACACCGGGGGGGGAACCACAACCGGACACCGACACCCTTGGACACCTTTGACACCGACACCGGACACCGGACACCTGACACCTGACACCTGACACCTGACACCTGACACCTGACACCGGACACCGGACACCGGACACCGGACACCGGACACCGGACACCGGACACCGGACACCGGACACCGGACACCGGACACTAGTTCTGCTCTGGGTTATATGCTAACCACTGAGTAAGGACACCGGACACCGGACACCGGACACCGGAAACCGGAAACCGGAAACCGAAACCAGTTGTGCTCTGGGTTAACCACTGAGCAAGAACACCGGACACCGGACACCGGTGACGAGTGCTATGTCTCTGTGTTAAGCTGACTAGGTTACTGTTCTCAAGGGGAGGCCCAGACTGCCTCAGCCCACCCTGTAGGAGATATGTTAGAGGAATTGATCAGGGCACATGGATTTGACTCCAAAACAAAGTTGGATTTCTTAAGCCCAATACTTTATGTCACATAAAGGACTCAGGTGTTATGTTATGCTTACGTAAACTTGGCTCATATAGTATTCGGCCTTGGAAAAGGATGCTCAGAGGATGGGAGTGTCCAAGACTTAGTTCCATAAGGCACGGTCTTGTTTTGTGCAAGGCCAGAGCGACCATTGAGGTGAATGACGACAATACATTGAGTCACTGTTTCAGTAGTCAGTCAGAGCGGCGAAGCATATCATGGCTACGGCTCTGACTATGTCGGCAGACATGGTTCTGTTGAGGGGCGACGCCACGTTAGCTATGGCGTCCGTTCTTACGACACAGGGAAGGGAACTTCTTCGGGATGCATCCCTTCAGGCCACGAATCTGTTTGGAAACAGATGTTCTCGGGTGACTGCTGCTGACGCTGCAGTAAGACAGAGTCAGCAGTTGGCGAGACTATCAGTGGCCTCTTTAGCCTAGCAGTTCGCTTATAGAAGCACAACTCGGGCAGGAAATGGGGACATAAGCAAGCTTCAGCATCCCCTTCTCCTTACACAGCGTGTGAGGTAACGGGTAGCTTTAAGCAACCCATAACACCTAAACAGCCCCAAACAGGGTGGGGCTCCCAGAGGTGGCGCTACACGCATCAGAGATTGGCAATCTCCTAGCTTCTATAGCAGGCTGTTTGTTGTACCAACAAACAGATCGTGTCTAGATAGAGACTGCTCGATCAATACGTCGGACTATTAGAGTCAACGATTGGGCGGTCTCCGTCGAACCACAGGAAGGTTATCTTCATATACCGATATGCCATGCGTCCAGGCATGGGATAGCAGTTGTGTGGCCTACCCTTCAGAATAGCCACGGCTCCGAGGGTGTTCACAAAAATAATAGAGGTAATCGCAGCGGGGACCAGACCGAGAGTTATTGAATACTTCAATACCTGGACGACTGGCCCCTGCACGATCAGTCCAGTGACACACTGCTACTCTATATGCGTGTGTTCTGGGATCTTATCACGTGGTTGGGTCTCATGCCGGGCATGGAGATGTTGGAACTAGCAATATCTGAATCAGGACATCTGCTACGTAGGGATGAGTTTCCTTACCAAGCTGGGGATAGTCAGGGTACACTTGGACAGAGTAGACATGATGTTGAGAGTGATCTTCAAAGCAAGACCGCACTATCACCCAATGGACTGGTGTTCTATGAGATATAGTAGGACGAGTGGGCTGGGGGCCACATCACTATGCTCGAGCTGAGGGCAGTGACTTTGTCTCTTGCAAAAGCATTCCCCCAGGTTCGGGGGAAATATGTTCAGATAGCCACGGACAACACCACTGTAGTGGCATGCCTGAACAGACCAGGTGCAACTCGGTCTGTGAGCCTCTGTTTTGAGATCAGGAAATTACTGATCTGGTGTCACCACAAGCATAGTACCGTAGGAGAGGCATATAGCGGGGAAATCCCAATGTACTGTGGACTTCCTGTCGAGGGGTGTTCAACAGTCTTTACCGAGGGGTCACTGTCAAGGACAGTGACCAACGCGGTAATCAACAGGTAGAGTCACCACTGGTTGGGTCTGTTGGCGCCCTTGATGGAAAATCAGCTCCCAATGTATGTGTGTCCAGTACTGGACGCTGGGGCATAGACGGTGGGCGCATGTCCGTCTCATGGAAATGAGTATTCGGGTAAGCATGTCCACCTTCCGTCATAATGACACAGGTGTTGCAGAACATTCGGGTCACACTAGTGGCACCGTGCTGGACAATGACAAGTTGGTTCTCCAGCATACTGGAACGTCTAGTGGACCAGCCGGTGGGCATTCCAGTGTCTCCCAAGCTTCTGTCACAGCAGGCATGGGAAACACTTCATGCGTATCCGCTCATTCTGATTCTTCACGTCTGAAGTATATCAGGAAGGGAAAAAGAAAGGACACATTTTTTCGCGGCGAGCTGCAGCAATCATTGCACAGGCAAAGTCCTTCTGCTACAGCATGCTAAGACGCAAATGGAAGGTCTGTGTTAATTACTGTAAGCTAAGGCAAATTAATCCAGTCAGTACAGCAGTAAGCGAAATGGGCGATTTCCTTAGTAATTGTTCAATGACAGGAAATCGCCGGCGTCGTCTATGAAGGGATACATGTAGGCATTGGACGACTGTGTCAAGTTCAGTTCAGTGCCGATATGTAACATAGGTTCGGACCCCAGTTATCAGCGATGATTTCATTCTTCACTACTTCACTAGGGAAAGACCAGTAGCTAGAATAGTTAACTCTAAATGGAATCTAACAGTGGTTATATGGGCTTTAACCAAAGCTCAGTATGAGCCCATGTGACAGCTTCCCTCTTTTACTGATCAGTCAAGACAGGGTTACTCATCGTTTTCGCTTCAGCGAAAAGGCGGCGGGAATTTCGCGGCCTGTACACGGACGACGTAATCTGGCTTGAGTAATGATTCCGTTACTATTGTTGCGAAGCTGGTTTCCTTGCCAAAACTCATGTCCCAGGTTAGCATATCCGACCGTTCGTGATCCCAGACCTGTCGAAATCGGGTCAGTTATCTGTAACATTATCTACTTTACGTATTCTATAATGTACACTTGTCGTATCTTAACTTTGTTAAAGCACATGCTTCCGGTTAATAACAACAACAATGTCAATGGATTATATTCACTCGCACTGATCCAGAATATTGGTTTATCTCTCGACGGAAAAAAAGCTGTGCCCAGGCATGGAAATTGGGCACTACATCTCGATGGCTAACCAATGAGAGGTAGGCACTAGAGTTTTTTTATTCCATGTGTGGGTAATCAGGATCTATCCAAAGCGTCAGTTTTCGGTTGGATATCTCTCGCAACACGCGGAGCATATCGATCTAATTAGATTAAGGGCTCATAAAGTTATAGTCGAAGCCCATGAGGTCGGAGCAGTATCTACCTCCTCGGCGTTCCTCAATGGTGTGATCCTGGATAAGATAATGGAAGCGGCATCCGGGAAGTCTCATTCCACTTTTCTCAGTTTTACATACGTACACTGACGGCGCAAAGCGCAGATATTTACACATTAGATCCCCAAGTCGCGGCTGGCAGGGTTGTCGCGGGTGCACAACATTATGTGTAAAAGGCTCACTTTTTGAGCCTGTTGTTATTCTGGGCCAGTGAATCCAGTCCAGGATAACAAATTGGTGGTATATTCACATTGGCAGTACAAAGCGATCTAGTTATCAGCTAGTTCAAGTTCTGTTCCTGGAAAGTTTTCCTAAATTGTTTTCTTGATTACACATGACTAGTTGATGCCAGTCTGGATACATATTTTACTATAATGTGTACAGTTGTGAGTTGTTTCCAATGATTGGAGGTCCGGAGAGGGTACCGGTGAGTTCCCTGTGCTCCGGTGCACTAACAGTACTATGTATCATGACACTCGAAAACAGACATAATCATTCATCCAGGGTGTTGAATACTATGTATTGTAATTTTTGATAGTGTGTGGTTGTTAATATGCATAAGGTAATTGATGTTAGCATTACTATTTGTAAGTAATGTGGGTTAGGACTTTAAGAGGCTTGTGGGCATGGCCAAGGGTCAGTGTAGATACTGTGAGTCTTTATTGTGAGGCACAACAGTGTGGATGACATGACGCTAACATGCTATGAGTTAGTCACATTCAGTGCGTGTGAAACTACGACTGGAGACATACTCGAGCAGACCAGAAGACTTAGCTGGCAGCTCAGTGTTCTTCTGGGAGCAAAAAAGGGGGGGGGGACTGCTCAGTCGGTGCCCGGGCCTCGTCCACAAGTTGTTTGGTGAGTCAATTTATTGATCCTAGGTTAAGTATTCACAGTGCGAATTAATTTCTTTTTCTGGTTTCTGTATCACCTTACCTTCCCGCCTTGGAGACAAATTCTAGCAACATATAACAGGGAAGTATGATACAGAAATCAGAATTTTTCAATGTAAAATTTGTTGCTGTGAGTACTTACCTGTTATATGTATTTAACACCCGCCTCCCACCCTGCAAGGTGAGAGATTTGTCCTTTCGCAAAGAGGAAGTCTCCCGTGCGCGCATGCGCGGTCGATATGGGATGGGACAGGTGTAAGTGCGGACTAGGTGCGGGTCAATAAATTGTATTCGGAATGGGTAGCCCCAATAGAAGCTATATAGCAACATATAACAGGTAAGTACTCACAGAAACTAATTTTACATTGAAAATTTCTGATTTTAGTCGTACGATGTTTAGTGAAACGGGCCCCAGGACACGTAATTCGGAAGACAAATGAGTGCGAAGCACGAGTTAGTCAGCCAAATATGTGGCCTAGATGTCCAGTGAAAGTATGTCTGTACTCAACAATGGCTGATGGCTATTCTATTTATTACATACTTTTGCTTAACAAATAGTATTTGTCTACTGAATCAGATCTATGTAGTTAGGAAGTGAATTCAAAATCGGTAACTGTACTGGTTACAATCACAGGCACGTTGTGGTATCAACGAGAGAAGCATCTTTAAATCATACCCAGCTTAACTCTGATATTAAACATCTAGGAGGTAGGACACGCGCAGTCTTTTCAACAATTGTGTCGTTCATACCACAAAGTGGCAGTGGTTACAGTACGCTAAGTTGTACAGTTCTGCCAAGTTGTACCTTTCCGCTGGTCTGTTACACTTGCGCAAAACGTGCAGTTTGGTCAGTAGTTCAGCAGCAAATCAAGCTCCAGATAAGGAATTAGTAATTGAGTATTGTCATTCTATCATTTCTGAAGCAAGTGGGTATTTCAAAATTTTAATTGGGTAAAATAAAATCACACTACTGTTTACACATCAACAGACAGCAATTATTGAAATCAAAACATGTCTTGGCATCTAATGAAATACTAAGATGTGTTTTCATGTAAAATAAGGAAAATATGCTATATTTGTGGTCTTTTTATTGTTTTCTGCAGCATGATCAAGGTATTCCAAATTGGTTATTGCTTTTTGATTCTCGCTACTTCTGATTTCAATTGGGTTTTTGGCAATTTTAATTGGGTATTTAAGCAAATACGCAGCTTATCTGGAGCTCTGAGGTAGTAGTACATGTAAGCCGTTAATGTGCCACAAACATACATCGTATATCCAAACGAGCATCCGCGATGCAAATGCAGAGTTATATTTTTATTGCAATTTGGTAGTTTGTACCTTGTTGTACCGCCCGCATACGAATAACGTCGACGGGTATATATAAAATCGTCATTCCGTCCGTCTGTAAGATTGCGTTAATGTTTTCGGGGAACCATTATCTCTGCAACCGTAAGTCAGATCGACTTGAAACCTCGTATACTTTGTGTTATCAGCATCCATATTTTCATTCAATAGCCCATCCATGTGGCTTTCGTGTCAATGCCAAGGCCAACTGACTTAATAGTTGTTGGTCGGACAAGGTGTCGGTCGGGTGTATCCGCGGGTATTAATGCAGTGATGACTGATGTGCTGATGTACAGTTTCTCGCAACTAAATAGTCCAATTATACAAACGGACCGACACCGATTGTGGAAAGGTGCCTTACATGTACGGCCCAAGCGACCAGCATAGCACCAGATCAGCCTGCGCATCCGCGCAGTCTGATCTGGGCCTATGCTGATCGTTATTAACCCTTTATTAACATAGTCTTTATTTTTGATAAAGACCATGTGGTCGAAAATTTAATAAAAATAGTGACTTTAAAACAATGTGTATTAAATGTGCTTCCCTTCGGAGGTTGTTGGAAATTACTAAATGTATATAGTTTCGAAATAACTCGAACACACGAATACATCTATACATGTATGTAAGTATTTTCGAAAAAACTCCGAAGCGGCTATACAGTTAAGAGGAAGGCGTCATGGGTAAGTGCTAGTATCCAAGTCCCCGTGGTATCTACACTTTCTCGCATCACAATTGCTCATGTAATCACCGAGACACGAAAACTGGAGATCAAATATACACAACCGCCTGCGTTAAACATTTCTGAACATCTATTTGCAATCTCAACTTGCAATCAAGCAATTTGATTTGGCTGAGCCTGAGCTTTAGCACATCTCATGCTCAGTAAATCAAGATGTTTACTTTTAAGCACGAGAGTCATGTACATGTGCATGTATTTTTACAATTCACAAGATTAGCGCAGGTGGTGGTGTATGCATTGCACGGCCCTAAATAGCACGGGGGCCTGACGTACACCGCCCACCAGGCATTCTGCCCGCCACCTACCCATGATGGGGCTGTCGCCCACCCGGCCCGGCTTCTTGGCGGTGATGCCCCCGGTGGAGGTGCCGAACGCCACGTTGCCCGCACTGTCCAGGGCCAAGGCGCCCACAGTGTCGTGCCCTGTGTTTACTGCCTCTTTGTCGGTCGTGTGCCTGTTGCCAAATGAAATGAAATCAACGAGGGATCGTAACCAGTTATTTCCCTTTGGGGTTGTATTGATATTTTCGCTATTTGTGGCTGTGAATGAAGAAATGTGACCAGTGTAGATCCAGATCAGCCTGTGCATCTGCACAGTCTGTTCAGGATCTGCACTGTTCGCGATTCCGTCAATAAAACACCCGCCATGCTTCCAACAAGCAATATATATCGCTTTCAGGCGATAGGAGCGTGTTCTTTGATCAGGAGCTACACTGGTCGCAAAACCCATAATCACCATTTCTCCAGTCACAGCCACAGTTTAGCATTTATTTCCTAATAATTCCAGCACAAAAATATTTACACAATTCCCTAACATTTGATTGGTCCGTAGCAAGTCTCTGTCCAAAATTTATATCCCAGTAAACTCCCACGCCTAACTACTTTCCGTAACCGTGAGGCGCAGTTAAAATAATTCTTAAGAAAACGGAAAATAAACACATTTTCTTGATGAATTTATTTCAAATGCTGGAATTATAAGGAATGAATGGCTTTTTGTTGAATTTATCGGGGATATAAACTTGGAAAAGTCGCGGGAATACTGGACGAGGCCTTCCGGCCTTCGTCCAGTATTTCCGCGACTTTTCCAAGTTTATACCCCGATAAATTCCACAAAAAAGGCCATTCATTCCTATACTGAATACTCTGGTTGCTTCTTGCTACAGTTGGGATTGCGAACACAGTGAACCCATCTCGGGCTGCGCGGAGTCAGATCTGTACGGAACCCCGCAGGGGACATGAATTTCTTTTTATCCAAGCATATTTGCTTGGATATAGTCCTTATACGGTTTTTGAGACCTCACATGTTTTATGCAAATGAGTAATTGTCGACCAACGAACGTACTTCATGCTTCATGATTCTAGCTACGCCACGTGAGAGAGTTCCAAAGCGAGCGGTGCATTATGAACGTGTCACTCACATTTTTGGCCAGCTACATTTTTGTTCAGCTACAGTTATATTTTTAAAAACAGTTTGTGATTTTATAAAATATTAACTGTCGTGTTTCATAATAAATATTTTGTTAGGAAGGTTATAATTTTAGCGCAATGATCGACCGCTCCACATGTAATTTATACGTAGTTATACGCCATGAAAAATGGTTCTGATAGTGAGCTAACATTATATTGTGTAGTGTAATACATGTGTTGTTAATTTTTCTGTACGACATTTATATTACAAAATGTTTATCTGATTTAATATAATATAAACTGACATGTATTAATTTGAGTATATTATTTTTCACGCGCAATGATACAATTAACCTCGTGTCTCATGAAAAGTAGTTTCCGCCATTTTATGCCGACAAATTACAGAATCGTTTACATAGTCATAGGTCAATGGCTCGATAAAATCCAACATTGGACAGTGAAATGATGATGATTCAAAACAGAAACATTGTTTTTTGACAGTTACATACCGCATGCTTTAAATAATCATCTTGAGCCATCGATATTATTAATCAGTGTCCATTTTACTTAAAACATCAACTAATCTATAATGACGTTACACAGAAAATGCAGTACGATACACTTCACAAAGGAAACATTGTCTTAGAGTTTGAATAATTTTAGGTTCCGCCGAACGAACGAGTACGCCGAAATATATTTCCGTACAAATCCAAAAACCTATTTATTATATACCCGTTCAACAAAACATGCATCCTTAATCAGTTAAATAATCCGAATTAGTGTGATGAAATTGCGGGACTCTCTTAATTATTTTTGTTTGAACAAATCCGAGAGCGCCTGTGAATGGCTTCAGTTTTAATGCAAATTGACTAAAAGGTCATTTCGCGCTACCAGAATCGATTTACAATAAATCATGGGGTTTTGAAATTTCACTCGCCCAGCTCGCCATTGGCGAGTGCTTTTTTGTGGGCGGTCGAAGTACTTTCCTTTTACAGGCACTCGGCCCAGTTTGGCGAGTTAAAGATTTGGTCATGGATTTTATTTTTTTTGAAGAAGAAATTGCCAATTAATTCCATCGATAAACGGCCAACAAATGGTATTAATTCCAGCGACCATTTGGTTGTTTACAGTTTACGTCAATTTACGGAGGGAAGTAAGATTCAAGCAGTGTCTATTGTACAAAAAACGGTTACGGGTAGAAATCGCTAGCGAGTTTTGGAACAACAGGTCCATAATCGGGGCCCAAGTTTAAAATTTCAACGGATTATTTGTCGGCCCTTTAACGCAGGCCGGGGCCACTAACAAAGAATAGGACGAGCGAGTTATAGACTAGTGTTTATACGCCGGCCACACTTATTATCGTCTCGTAAAAAATACAGTTTTGGGGTTAACGCGCATTTCCAAGACGTCCGAACCATTAAAACTGGATTGGGATTTTTTTGAAACGGTCGGCCGCCGGGTCCCGAAACCATTGAATTTAGTTAATTAAGGCAGCACCGCAGCGCATGCCAAACATAGCCACTATAAATTAAACTAAATCTATGTCACGCTTATAGAAAATAAGAAGTGGTGGCAAGCCCTCTGAGCAAATTCGCTTGCTATTTGTTTTTGGTTTTAATGTTCATTTTAATACTTAACATAAAAGTAAATAACAATCAATAGTGAATATGTTCTCATTACGTTTTATTTTGGTAATGATTCAGATGTAAAAAGCCTTTTTTTTTTATAAATAAGATGGCAACATTACAAAAACAGGCAAAACAGCAAATTTATTTTTTTAAAAACTGGGCAAGTAATCTTTTTGACCTGGGCAAGTACTTTTTTTTTATTTGACTACCTACCTTGGTTTCATACCTTGAGGTTGAAGGACCGTTTTCTTGTAAGCTTAGGCGTGTACTTTTTGGCCTATGTTTTACTGGCCTATTTTAGCAGACGTTCCCAAATTTGATTAAAGTGTCCTTTGAAATAAACTTGGGGGGAGGAGCGCAATCTAAATTTCAAAGTAATTAGTTTTTCCAATTGACATAATAAGACGTTTTCCAACGTCGTTAAAAGACATTGTTTTCCCGTTAATTTGTTCTTTAACTGGATGAAGATAAGGGTGCGATAGCGGTGCTGAAGTAGCGGGTATTAATCAATTAACCTATAAACATTGGTTTAATTGTGCCCCCCGCCAGCGTCAATAATCACGAAATTTACGATTGTATGGTAATCCAGTTTGACCAAATGACCGCGTGTTTGAATTTGCCATGATAAACAATTAGGTCCCTTTTGAGGAGCTTAGCGACCGTTTGTAAACCCTTGTAATCAGGCGCACGAGAAACGAATTTTAGCGGACTTATTAGTAGCAAAAACTGAAACCTATCACAGAAGAAAATAAAACGTGATTTTAAACCCTAGTTCAAGGCTGCGTTCCGGATGCGCAGTATGATATGGGACAGTCGAGGGACACATGGTTACCAACCTTTTTCGTTTATTGGCGCATCATTAATTATTTCTTCAATGTTAAATTCACGTATGCATACAAACGTATTAATCATTTTCAATATGTATGTATATTTAGGTATTTTGTTACATGTATATGTACTTTCCCTTAAGAGGGGCCTCGGGGAAGGGGAAATTGGTTTCCGACCCAACCGAGTTCACCCTCTATATAAAATAAAGAAATATCTATCTATCTTATCATATCTATCTATGGTTAAAATGTTTCCTGTACAATATTTTCACGTGTTGAAATTTAGCTGGGTCCTCTTCTTCCAGGCGGTTAGGTTGAGTTTGAAACTTTTGAATAAACTATTTAGTGGTTGGCGAATTCGAACAACAATCACTAGGGATGGCAATTCCAGTCGTGTTGACGACTCTTTGAGAGATTAAACTTTTTGTCGCAACTGCGAAGGATTTTCAGGACTTTCAGTCCTTTGATTTAATTAATTACCGTTCCACGAAACAACAATTCGTTCCCTCAATTTAACAATTCGTTCCCATCGAATTAACAATGTGTTGCCCCACGAAATGACAATGTTCGTTGCCCTCGGGAATTTTAAAACAATTAACGTTGCCAGCGATATTAAACAATTGCGTTCCAACGAATTGGACTAGTTCGTTCCCGTGGAAACGAATTAGTTAATTTCGTGGGAACGAAAATTGTTAAATTGAGGGGACGAAAATGTTGTTATTCCGTGGGAACGAAATTAATAAAAAAAAAAAGAATTACCAAGTCCGCAGTGGGGCTTCCGTAGATGATGAAGCATACACCTGTTTTACCCACAAACTCAATCCAATCAAAATCAATGGAAAACACCGTATAGCCCAGTTTGCATTCCCTTTTGGAATTTCAATGTACACATGTATTAGAGCCTAGGCCTGGGTTTATTTCATACTGTATAATTGGGATGGCGAACAGAGTAGACCCAAATCAGACTGCACAGCTATCTCGGTATCGTAATCGTATCCAGCGACAAAGCGTTTGTGTGTGATTCCTATCCCGATATAAACCATATGTGTACATACAACGACTAACACAAGGAAGATAATTGCTGTGTGTATTTTACACGAAAGAGTTGCAGTTTCTGCTCTTTACGAATATAGCCTGCCTTCATTGGCTATTTGCAAGTCAGCGCTGTTCCGTCCGGTCGATTCACTCGGTCGATCGGTGCAATCGATAGAATTCTTATTCCACGTGTGTTTCTACAGAGACCCGGGGCACGTTTCACTAAACTTCGTACGACTAAAATGTTCGTAAGTGCAAATGTAGGATCGTCTAGAAATTTCAATTGATGAATTTATCCGCGCAGTCTGATCAGGGGATATACTGTTCGCTGGTGCGATTGAAAAACATTACTGATGTCTCTGACAAAATATCTACTTCCGTGTCAGTTTGAATATGACTATACTAGACGATCAGGACCTACAGTGATAACCAATCATCGATATGCCGTTTTTGTCATGGTGGGTCACATATATGTTTCAGTCTAACCCGAGCATTTATATTCAAGGCCACCTGTAATGGTGTTTGTAAACATCTTTGTCAAACATATAGGTGAACGATTTTCGGTGTGGTCAGAGACGGATGATTGACGTAATAAGGTCACTGGTTTATTATAAGACAAATGTTCTAAGATGGTGCGTAGTAAAACGTGTACTATACGCAATTAATACTGGATTATGAATGCCAATTTAATTACTAATTTCAATGACGAAATAATATCGTTCCATGAAACAAATTATTTTACGGGTGGTGGGGTGAACGAACGTTCAACAGTCCAAACCAACCCCATCTCATATTTACTATGAGTAACCTAACGAGTTGTGCGTAGTCTCGGCCAATCAAACCTTGCCTGGTTCAGGTACCAGTTCGTTCTCCGAGAACGTACTTAGAACGTTTCGTATGCAATTGATTTTTTCGAGGAATTGTTGGCCTCATTGCGTGGATTTCCAAGTTTAATAAAACGGCTCTGTGTTAGTTAACAGGTCTCGGATTGCTTACAAGTTTTCATGCCTGGGCTGGCACACTTTGACGGAGCCCCGCAGGGGACATTAATATATGTTTAGCTCACCTGAGCGAAGCTCATGTGAGCTATTGTTACCGCAATGTGTCCGTCGTCGTCCGTCGTCGTCGTCATCCGTGAACATGCAAACGTCTTCTCCTCGGTAACCATTGGGCCTTTAGTCACCAAACTTCATGGTCATGGTCCTTAGGCAGGGGGATTACAAAATTGTTAAAATGACCTCATTAAATAATCCAAGATGGCCGCCGTCTAAAAATAGCACAAATTCTTCAAAAATCTTCTTCTCAAGAACCGCCAACCGGATTTCGACAAAACTGGGTAGGAATGATCGATGTACAATGCTCTTTCAAAGTTGTTAAAATGGTGACCCCGGGGTCAAAAATGGGTGTGGCCCGTGGGGTCAAATTGGGGTCAAATTTTATTTTCGACTGAATATGGTCGTATCATATATCAAATCGAAGGTATCAACGAGGCGATCACTCTGGCGCATTTTTTGGTGAAATCGGATGGCTATGTCATCCAAGATGGCCGCCGAAAGGTCAAAAGATCGTTCTTTTATTAGAGATTTCAAAGTTCTTCTTCACACGAACTACTTGGCCCATGGTGGCCAAACTTCACAGTTATGGTCCATGGGTGAAGACTTTTCAGAGTTGTTAAAATGGAGGTCGTCGCTAATCCAAGATGGCCGCCGTCTAAAAATATCGCAAAGTCTTAAACAAATCTTCTTCTCATGAACCGCCAGCCGGATTTCGATGAAACTTGGTAGGAATGATCGATGTACAATGCTCTTTCAAAGTTGTTAAAATGGTGACTCCGGGGTAAAGATGGGCGTGGCCCATGGGGTCAAATTGGGGTCAAATTTTATTTTTGACCGAATATGGTCATGTCTATATCAAATCGAAGGTATCAGAGGCGCCTATCGCTGTACAAGATCAAGAAAAGCCCGATTTTCTCTTTGTACATTTTTTTGTCGAAATTGGATGGTAATGTCATCCAAGATGGCCACCGAAGGTCAAAAGGTCGTTCTTTTATTAGAGATTTCAAAATTCTTCTTCACACGAACCGCCAACCAGATTTCGACAAAACTTGGTATGAATGATCGACGTAGAATGCTCTTTCAAAGGTGTTAAAATGGTGACCCCAGGGTCAAAAATGGGCGTGGCCCGTGAGGTCCAATTTTATTTTAGACCGAATATGGTCATGTCATATATCAAATTGAAGGTATCGATGAGGCGATTGCTCTGATGCAATATTTGTCGGAATCGGATGATTATGTCATCCATGATGGCCTCCAAAAGGTCCATTTATTCGAGATTTTGAACGTCTTTTTCTCAGGAACCACATGGCCGATGCTGGCCAAACTTCATAGTAAAGTAAGATCCTTTGGTGAAGCATTTTCTGATTTGGTAAAATGAGAGTCATCGCTTAATCCGAGATGACCGCCATCTGAAAATAGCACAATTTTTTTAAAACACATGAACTCAATCTCACATTCTCCTCTGGTGTTCATGGAGTCAGGTGAGCGAATTAGGGCCATCATGGCCCTCTTGTTATAAATTCGTTCCCGCGAAATAACAATTCGTTCTCTCAATTTAACAATTCATTCCCTCGAATTAACAATTCGTTCCCACGATATAACAATTCGTCCACTCTAATTCACAATTCGTTCCCACGAAATGATAATTCGTTCCATCGAATTAACAATTCGTTCCCACGATAAAAACAAATCCACTGAATTCCCGTGGGAACGAATTGTTATTTCGTGGAACGAATTGTTATTTCGTGAATTGTCATTTCGTGGGAACGAATTAATAAAAAAAAGAATCCTACGTCCATGCGGGGTACACTTTGCATCATAATGAGATTGAAATTGTCCATGTATATACGCTGGTAGATAGTTTTGTCGGGACGTGAAATGTATTGCTAAACTGTTGTTTAGAAACCATTTACATGAATCAGAAAACTGCTATTAACTCGACAGCAACATGATTAAGGTTGCGACCAGCGTAATCCCTGATCAGCCTGCGCATCCGCGCAGTCTGATCAGGGAATACGCTGTTCGCTTGTGCGTTTGACAAACATTACTGATGTCTCTGATGAAATATCTACGTCCGTGTCAGTTTGAATATTACTATATTACATGAACATGACCTGCACTGATAACCAATCATCTATAAGCCGCTTTTGTCATGGCGGGTCACATACATTTTTCAGTCAAACATTTATATTCGCGGCCAGCTGTTTATGGAGAAAGCGCCGGGCCCAGCGTCTTTATTTTCGATCGGTTGCACTGTAGTGTATCTCTAGACTATAATGGTAACGCCGTTAAATCATTGGAGCAAAGCACATATATGTACGGAGCCCCGCAGGGGACATGAATATTTTTTTTTATTAATTCGTTCCCACGTAATAACAATTCGTTCCCTCAATTTATTAACTCAATTTATTTATTAACAATTCGTTCCCACGACATATGGTGGGAATGAATTGTTAATTTGAGGAAACGAATTGTTATATCGTGAGAACGAATTGTTATTTCGTGGGAACGAAGTTAATAAAACAAGAATTCTACGAACCCTGCGGGTCTCCGTACATATGGGACGAGCCACATGATTTTTCCCACGTCAAATTACCTCCTCGGAAGGACTTGTCTGTTGGACGGTTATTGTTATAGTATTTACCCATACGCATACTTATTTCGCTGGCAAAGTTCCACGTGTAGGACTATCTGGCAGTCTATAGTATATTACCTGTGGAAACTCTACATAGGACAGACTGTGTACCATCTGGTTTAGAGAGACTCCATTGTTTTTACGTACCTTCGACAGAATAAATCCTGCACGGTACTGCCGTAGTTTTCCTTGTAGACCTCCAACTCCCGGACCGCCTCCTCAGACACCAGAGTCTCTGTGGGAACCGTGTGCATACCGATGTCTTTCGCGAACTGATTGGCTCCTTTGCTCACGAGCAGCACATGCGCAGTCTGGGGGGAAACAAATTGACACTATAGAACTGTGACTGGTTTAACATAATATGCGATGCTGTATTAGAAATTCAATTGTTTTTTTGTTCGCTTCATGAACAGAAAATGGCATATTTCAACCAAACACACATTTTATTTGATCAACTTACAAAGAGAGTGTGCCTCCGCTATAAGTGTAACAGGAAGTACAAATTGTGAATCATAATGTTTAGTTGTGTATTATAAAATCGGATTACGTGTCTATGCTAAACACTATACAACCTGTAGTTGAATTAGGCAGGATATATATACAGAGTTAGTGGAGTGGGTGGGTATGGCGATTGAGTGATATTGGTAGATAGATAGGGGCGTGGGAGAGAGAACGGGGATGAGACGGACAGACGGACAGACGGACAGACAGGACAGACAGGACAGACAAGACAGACATACAGAGAAAGAGAGAGATAGACCGAGAACGAGACAGACCGACCGAGAGAGAGACAGAGATAGAGATTTTGTAGAGAGGTTGATATAGACAGGAATATGAGCACTGGCGCCCGGGCAGCAAGTGGTGGATACCAACATGTTATATAGAGAATAGTAGGTTAGTGCCGTGAATGGGAAAAAAATATCTGGCAAGGCTTAGGAAACGGGATGGGCGAGGCTCACCTCTGTGCCGCGCCATTTATCCCGTCAACACCTACAGATGGATTTACAATGCAAAATCAATAACCCCAGCCACCGCACATATTCATACGCAGTGATTAGGTCGTATTGATAGGATATCGTTTCACGGCACATACGCTCTGTGTTGACGGGATAAATTGCAATCATTGGCCCGGTCAAAGAGAGCACTGTCGGGACAATTTTAGTATGTTGACATCCACGTGTTGACTTGATGCCAGTTGAACAGAGTCCCAGTTTAATACCGACCTTATCCATGACTGCCCGGGCGAGCAGGATGGGGTTTTTGATGTTGTGTACGCAGGCGACGGCGCCCGACTTCAGGGTTTTCCCGTCCATAATAACGGCGTCCATTTCCACCTCCCCGTTGGACGTGAGTACGGAGCCATTGCCTGAAATAATGACATACAGTCTATATATGAAATGCACCGTTCGTCCGCCTGTACGTGTAGATAATTCAGGAGCTTTAGCGAGCGGATTATCGACCGTACAGGTGGACACCAGAGCGGAAAACAGTTATTCCACCCCCATACCCATACCGTTAAGCCCGCGGGAATTCGGGCAGAATTAGGATAATTATGTGAACTTTGTCAGGCGAGACTACAACTGTGTCGGTTACAGAGGATACTATACTTAATAATTGTATATTATCAAGTATGTCAGGCGAGGTAAGGAAACACGTAGGAATTCCGAGGCTCGCCGAGGAATTCCTACTGTTTCAGAACCGAGATAGCTGCTAAGATATGTGCATTGGTTGACCATTAGCCATATTCGTTATTCGAATGTATTCTTTTTTTATTAACAACAAAACACTACAATCTGGCCATTTTTAACTTGTTCCGTAGTCACATTGGGATCAAGTTGTTTGACTAACCTGGTATTTAGTGAACGAATGCGACCACTACTGTCTGATCATGGTCCGATATTACTCTGGAGGCAGGCGATGCAATGTCACCTTTTAGTGGGGCGAGATCACGTTTATTCCATACTGACAATAAAGACCTTAAGATGAGTTAGACCAAACCGATAGTAATTTTGCTTATTTCTTAGCATACAGCTCGGCTCGGAAACGGCAGTAATTCCTCGGCAAGCCTCGGAATTACTACGCGTTTCCTAGCCTCGCTTTATAATATTGTTATCAATTCACACTACCTTCGTATCCTCTATGCTTCTGTGCACGTTTCAAATGTATATGTAAATTAAGGACTAATAAAATCACGTTCTTAGCTGTTGCTTAATTTAGCGTGATTCGTACTGAAATTTACACCGATAACTTAATTTAGCGTGATTTGAACTGAAATTTACACTGATAACTTAATTTAGCGTGATTCGAACTGAAATTTACACCGATAACGTTTATTAAGTATATTATATAAAATGATGTGCCTGATATCCGATGAACAACTGGTTCATTGTATACATTGCTAAACGTTATTCAAATATGTCAATTGACAAAGTCAGACAGCGGGTAATGGGATTTCAACTGCTTCAAATAATTCATCAAAATGCAGATGCATTTTAATTTGAAATAGATTATAGTGCACGTGGTTCATAATAAGATAAACGATCAATAATGTTTTATATATTTCACATACGAGGATCGTGCAATAAATAATGAACCATATACGGAGGATCATACACGAGTGATGATTTAATATGATATATATTAACCCTTTCAACCCTAAGGAACTGGAATGGACTGTGATATGCTAATGTTCCGACCAATCCAATGGTCACAAAATGATTTTCAGATTCGTCCATTTATGAAAAGGGGGTGTTTTTGTTCGCAAAAATATTAAAATTACTTTCAAAAAGTGCAGATCCTGATGAGACGGCTCGTTACGAGCCGGCTCATCTGGATCTGCACTGTTTGCATAAACCGATATAGCGGGATTTCGGGTTCAAAGGGTTAAACGAGTTCACTGATTTCATTTGAATCAGTGAACGTGTTTAATAAACAGCGTATTAAATCAACACATTCAAATATTAGAGTACAGTGGAACCTCAGGTCCCCAGGGTGTCTGGTTTAGAGAGGTTTCACTGTATGTCATGCATTTAATCATTCTGAGCCATTGTTGTGTGCTATGCGATCACGAACACAAATAATGTTTTAAGTATTCCACGTGGGAACGAACTGCTAAATTGAGGGAACGAATTGTTATTTCGTGGGAACGAATTAATAAAAAAAGAATTCTACGTCCCCTGCGGAGCTCCGGAAGATGCAGTGAGTGACGTGTGTGTACAAGTATCATGCTGGCAGTTGTTTAGCCCAGAGCTAAATCTTACAGTTTATAGTTTCGTGGAATTGATAAGGAAAGGGTCACATTTCATTAAGCCGGTCATGGTCCGAAGTTCTAAAGTTTGATGTTATACGATGCAGATTACAGTCAATAATGTTTAATCAGAGTAATTCGGGCGGAAAATATTCGGGCCTAAACTGCATTAGACTGAGATTTATGGTGGGGAAACCGGAGTACCCGGGAAAACCACCTCTTCCGGCAAGTAATGACAACTTCACATACGTCGGTGTAGAGGTGAAGAGCTGTGATAGAAAAGCTACGGGGAACCAATGCCGGCGCTTTACTGCTGGTCCAAAAACGGCATCAACTATTGACACCCCGACATCAGTCGCTCACTCATGCCCGCCGCCCGGCCACATCACAACCATGTCCATTTGGTGCTAGGTGGAACAGTGAACGTTACACCTATATATCTTATTTGTAATTGTCCGTGACACGTTGTTGAACGAGTGTCTGGCAAAGCATTATTATGTCTGAAGGTCGTTGATGCACATATAAAATACCATTAAATGATTATGATGTGACGCCAGTGTTTGTATTAACAAACTCTGCGTTTCTGAGTAATACTTAGCCTGTCTGAAGTATGATATACAATTAACTATTTATTATACAGTTTGTCAAAAGACGTTCTTTGTTATGCAGTGCTTTGATAAATGTATGATCTGGACGCATAGTTATGTATGTATGTTCTAAGCAGTAAAACATCGGGTGTTTATTATGCCACCACTTTGGGAAACCATAGAGATTTGCCCTTGTCCGTCCGTTCGTTCGTCTGTGCACCTGGCATATTTGTTCAATCAATTTGCACAAATGTTGTGTCGCGAGTATCTCCAACAGTAGTTTATCAAGAGATTTGAAATTGTACAGAAATGTTAAACAACATGACTTAACCCTTAGCCTGCTGAATGAAATGTGGTCGTCTGCTGTTTATGTTTTATTTTCGATTTTTCTCATCAAAAACATGCTTTGACAGCACTTTAGAATCATTTCCATTGGAAATGATTATAAAGTGCTGTCAAACCATGTTTGTGTATTGTGTAGGTGTGCAGCTGGGATTTTCTTTGTATGTATACCCGTTGAAGTCGAAGTTATGACGCCTGTGGTTTTCGTTTTGATTTAGCCCTGTGAATGTGGAATAATTGCCCTCGACTCAATCTGCATATCTTCTATAGTCTTCAAACTTTACAGAAATGTTTAAAATTTAGTCCACCTAGGGTTTGTTTGTGCTTGTCCACGATACGGATATAATACCGAGTTATCGCCCTTGGTGTAGCGTGAAAACTGGGACATCTTTTGGAATTGGCTGTACCCCCTTCCATACCCGGGTGTGTGTGTTTCAGTTTTGACCTTCATTTGTTATGTGATTTTCTCACGAAATGATGGTATTTATGTCTTCTCACTGAAGAGTCGACCTGACCAACATCAGCATATTAATATATTCTTTAGCTTAACAAACGTATGGCTAACCGCAACGCCGAACATACAAGGCGACGGAATGTATGTTTGTGGTTCATACAAGGCGATGGAATGCCATAGTAGATGTTAATGCATTTCATGTGAATATTTCATTATATCATATATGTGGCTGTGACTGGAGAAATTGTGGGCCATGCGACCAGTGTAACCCCAGATCAGCCTGCGAATCCGCGCAGTCTGATCAGGTCCTACACTGTGTGCCATGCATTCATCATATCAGATGTCCTGCTTCTAACAGACAGTAAATATCCATATCAGGCTGCAATAATGTTCTTCAAAATCAGGATTTAGACTGACTAGAAGCATCACAAACCCAATTTCTCCAGCCACAGTAAATGTTTTGTTCATGGATCAGAAGTTTACTAACCATGAATGAGTGGGTGGTGGTCGGGCGAATGAGATGGCGTAAATTAACGGTATGGGTTCCTCCTTATAGGAATCAAGATTTGCCTGGTTTGGCCCTCAGGTACGTTTTTATCTTTGGCTCTTTAGTTACCTGGGAGTTCAATTGGGTTATTGCCCATTATAAAAGTAGTAAGATTATTACTGATCCTACTGCTTTTGGGAGGGGCCAAGTGATTCTGGTGTGGCGAGGACCTGGCATCAGATCAGGATTATTCTGATTTCAGGGCTGAATATATAGTTTTGTTATTGTAAATATTCAGTTCTGATTTTGGGATTTTCCCCCCATTTGTACATGTACTTGAACATGTACATGTACTTCTACAGGTAATATATGGGATTTAATACTAAACCCATTGACCCTGCCTTAAATGACCTTGGATGTTGATAGGCCGTTAAACCCCAACAAACAAACAAACAAACAAACTAACTAACCATGAATGAGCTGATCACACACGTCGGTGCTTGCTCGCTAGATAAAATCAAAGTACTGAAAGTTGGCACGGGGCACTATTTTCTTGGTCGTACTTAGCACGATCAATGGCTGCCCTCATAGAAATTTGCGTGACACAATATGCTATATTTTTTTTAATATTAATTCGTTCCCACGATATAACAATTCGTTCCTTCAATTTAACAATTCGTTCCCACATATTAAAATTTCGTTCCCACGATATAACAATTCGTCCCCACGAATTAACAATTCGTTCCCGTGGGAACGAATTGTTATTTCGTGGGAACGAATTGTTATATCGTGGGAACGATTTGTTAATTCGTGGGAACGAATTGTTAATTGGTCGGAACGAATTGCTAAATTGAGGGAACGAATTGTTATTTCGTGGGAACGACTTGAAAATAAAAATAATTCTACGTCCCCTGTGCGCATGTGTCGCTGTGGCAACTTAATGGAATCTGGCGTGTTGTAGCGTCGCGTATTTGTTGTGCGTGAAGACATGTTTTCATATTCCTTATATTCACATTATAATATTCATCATATACTCTCACCCAGAAAATTATAAATTAGTTACTTTTCAGACTGTATACGAACAGAAATGTGTATTGACGATATTTGCAGCCTACGAACAGCTTGTCAGGTGCGCATTTAAATATAGGTACCGGAAATACTGATATTTAACCGGAAATTGTTTATTTCATCGACGAGTCATGTGACTTGTATTTACATCGTAGCTGTGTATTTCATGCGTACAGTAAAACCTCTCTAAACCGGACACCCTGGGAAGTCCCCAGGGTATCCGGTTTAGAGAGGTTTCACTGTAAATAAGGCATTTGACCATTCTGAGTCATAGCTGTGCGATCATGAACAGACATTACCCATTGAGATAAATGTCCAAGAAACTCATCAAAAATAGGATCACAGATGTTTTATTGTGTCCGGTTTAGAGAGGTTTCCACTGTATATATATATCATCAAGTACACTTATAAACAATATAATTCAAGCATGCCCATACTTTGGTAGCTCAACTTCAGTTTTGGTCCGTGGTCATAAGAGATATATAGAATCATGCGATGGCTTATGACTACGGTTTGAAGCATGTCACGCTTAAACTTGCATTTTTTTTTTTTACAAAATAATACCACGATTTACGGCCACAATACACATAATATACGACCATAACACCCTTATATTATATGTGGCTGTGGCTTATCGACCAGTGTAGATCCAGTCTGATCATGATCTGCACTGTTCGCCATTTCATCAATGAAACACATGTTGTGCTTCCAATAAACAATATAGATTATCACGCTAAAGGAGTTTGCAATTTGATCAGGACCTACACTGGTCGCCAATCCCAGCCACATCCACACACATATATAATTATATATACGTATATCTCAAACATACTAAATTGGCTACGTGTTCCAGGGCTCCAGATAAGGAATTAGTAATCGAGTATTTACGCTCCATCATATCTGAAGCAATTGGGTATTTCAATATTTTAATTGTGTAAAATAAAATCACACTACTGTTTACACATCAACAGACAGCAATTATTGAATAGTTTGCTTCTAAATGAAAACACATCTTGGTATTTCATTAGAATTGTCTCCAAGGAGACAATTCTAATGAAATACCAAGATGTGTTTTCATGGAAAAATAAGAAAATATGCTATAGTTGTGGTCTGTTTATTGTATTTTGTAGCATGATAAAGATACCACACATTTTTCATTGCTTTTTGATACTCACTACTTCTAATTTCAATTGTGTTTTTGGCAATTTTAATTGGGTATTTACGCAAATACGCAGCTTATCTGGAGCTCTGTATGCGTCTATCTCAAACATACTAAATTGACTACGTGTTCCCTGAAGTGTTTGCAATATTGAGCGACGTGTCTGAACGACTCGCATATTGATTCCGTCCGACCATTTCCTGGAATCAGTTAGACGCATACGCATGCGCACACTACACCCAGGGATTAAACCTTTACGCCGATTCAATCACGTACATGCGCGCGGTTAGCGGGTTCGCGAGCACTCCCGCACGTGAGCGTCTGTCATCAACTAGAATAGTATGTGTCACAGGTGGAAGACTCGGACCTATGACACCAAAAAAATGCCTATTAAAAAAAATCCCATTACCCCACCCACTTGGTCTCGTACAGTACTATACGTTAATTCAAGGTGAGTATAAATAGCGCTATTATAGAAAGAGCCCTCTTTTTTCCGGCTCGCACAAACACAATAAACATCGATTAAATGTATGAAATATGTCTCTGACAATCGATAAAGGTATTAGGTGTGTGAATATACTCACTTCAAATCGCTGTTTCAAGTATTTATTGAGTTATTCGCGTTTTGATTACCCCATCCAAAGCGAAAGTTGCGTGTACGAAAGAATCTCACACAGAATCGGAGGCCGTCCGGCTGGATTATCGGTCATATTTGGCCGCGGATAGCTGATCGCCAGCTCAAACTAAAGTCGTGCACCATGATCATATACATTAGAGACTCCAACCATACAAAGTTCGTCCAATTGTGATCGTTCGCCGATCTAAAAAACACTTTTTTCTATAATTTCGTTCATTATCTGGAACTGGGTCAATGCACTATCTTCCATAATACAACCACCGAAGCGTCTATGTAAGAACATCTCTGATTGGTTAAACCTAAAAATAGACGCGAGGACTTTCCCTTTTCAGGGTTTCCGGAAGACATAATCTGATAGTACGCGAATCATGAAAGAAAGTCAATAAAATTAGAAAAAAGTGTTTTTTAGATCGGCGAACGATCACAATTGGACGAACTTTGTATGGTTGGAGTCTCTAATGTATATGATCATGGTGCACGACTTTAGTTTGAGCTGGCGATCAGCTATCATCGGCCAAATATGACCGATAATCCAGCCGGACGGCCTCCGATTCTGTGTGAGATTCTTTCGTACACGCAACTTTCGCTTTGGATGGGGTAATCAAAACGCGAATATCTCAATAAATACTTGAAACAGCGATTTGAAGTGAGTATATTCACACACCTAATACCTTTATCGATTGCCAGAGACATATTTCATACATTTAATCGATGTTTATTGTGTTTGTGCGAGCCGGAAAAAAGAGGGCTCTTTCTATAATAGCGCTATTTATACTCACCTTGAATTAACGTATAGTAGTACTGTACGAGACCAAGTGGGTGGGGTAATGGGATTTTTTTTAATAAGCATTTTTTTGGTGTCATATGTCCGAGTCTTCCACCTGTGGTCTGTGTCTGGTAGACGAACGATTACGTAATTGCAATGACGCAATACATGTACATGCACAACTGCACACGCTCGATGGATGATCGATCGCAAAGGTTCGACTCATGGGTGAAATGGCTACAATTTCCCTAAGGCCTAAACAAAATTTGTTTCCGGTTACCCGACCCCACCTAGATTTTCCCGCCGAACCAAATCTTTTCAGAACAAAAAAGAAAATAATCATTTAAACTTAAAATAGTTAGCTATGATAATTGCTAATCTAAATTTGGCGTGGATCTGATGTTGATAGAAGACGAAAAAGTTTTACATCATTAAAAATTGTTCCTACCTCCCTACCTATTTTTTTTTTAGCGTAATAGGAAACGAAGCGTATTTTTGTTGGGCCTAATTATCATGATTATGTTTGGAAACCAGCAGAAATAGATAACACATGGACTTACATGAGTGATGATTTAATGTGATATTTATTAAACGAGTTTACTGATTTCATAACATAACTATGCCGACGGGTTTAATAAAATCATATTAGCACATCTTCTTTCAAGTATTTACACAGCACATGGTCAATGTATGGACATGAGGATGTGATAACACAGTTATATCACGTTCGTTCGGATGTACGATCGATAATCCACTCGCTAATGCTCGCATATTATCTCCTCGTACATGCGGACGAACCGTGATCTATTAAATCAACACACATGTTACATTATAGTTATTGCATAAGCAAGTCATCATACATTGAAGCTGCACTGATCGCATGAAACATTTTATTCTGTAGCAGTTGCATACATTGCTCTAGTGCATACGAGTTTAATATACCGTGTTATTGCACCCAAATACCATTATCACCATTTTGTGCAATACACACGCCGATGCGCAGTTTTATCTGGATGTACGTACACTGGTCGGTCGCAATGACCTCATAAACCGCATTTCTCCAGTCACAGTTATGGCAGTCATCCGATATATTCTAAACTGCCGTTCCTACTCAAGGTTTCTGGTACTACCGTTGGGTCAGTATGTCAGTAATGTAGATCTACCAACAAGATACATACTGTGTTGAATGTGCTACGCTGGGGTTTCGTTTTCTATGCATGCCGTTCTGAAAACGGGTGATCTTTAAGAAATGTGCGACCACGGTGGGTGATGACGTGGTCTATTATTCAAGATTTGCGTAATGGTGGCGCCCATGAGTTGTGAGTAAACTCTTATGTTTAGCTCGTTTTCGAACCAGAGAGTTATTGTCAGTTACCACGCCAGCGTCGTCCACGTCCGGATTTCGGTTATCCCTTATACTCGTGTCAATGTCTCAACAACCCCTCGGTCTATGACCATGGAACTTGGACACAACTTCCTTCTTGCATCACTCGCCACAACCCACCCACAATTCACATACCCATGCATGCCCTCGACATACTTTTTCCGGCTGAATGTTATGCTCTTGTATCTTGGTTAACATTTACATTCAAGTCATTTTCTCAACAACCGCTTGGCCTATGTTCATAAAACATGAACACAACATCCTACGTGCATATCTCATCACAATCCACATTATTGAATCACTCACCACAACTCCCCACAATACACCTGCCCATCCATGTTCTTGACCTAGTTTTTTCCGTTTGAATTACTTACAAGGTGCATGATCACGTGGTTACAACAACAACAGTGGCTGAAAGTGTTGAAATCTTGAAAGTATTATTTTATATTTTCCTTAATATGAAACGGATTTTGATGAAATATGGCGCAGCAAACGCGTCTTCGTGAGCTGTATTTGGTGGTCCAACTTATGTCGTTTTTACAAAGAATCTATTTCCATGTCGGAGACACGGAAATCGATTCTTCGTTGGGCGAAAATACAGATACCACCAAATGCAGCTTAACAAGACGCGTTTGATGCGTCATATGTCATCAAAATCCGTTACGTAATAAGGACACTATAAAAGAATACGTACTTTGAATCAGATGTATTCTGGAAATTTCAGTACTTGTTGTTGTTGTTAGTACCACGTGATCATACACATTAACTTAGCACGATTATGCTCCTAAATCTTGGTTAACCTTTACATTGACGTCACCTTCTCACAATCCCCTCGGCCTATGTTCATGATATTTGGACACATCATGCTTCGTGCATCACTTATCGCAATATATATGTCCATCCATGTCATTGATCTATTTTTCCGTTTGATTTACATGTATTTAGCAAGTGCTTGCTCTTAAATCTTGGTAAGCCTTTACAAACAAGCTATGTTCTCGACAATCCCTTGGACTATCTTCATGACACAACAATCCACCCTCCAGTCCATATCATCGACCTACATTTCCGCTTGAGTCATGGTGAATCTTTACATTCAAGTTATTTTCTCAACAACCCTTGGCCTATGTTCATAAAACATGAACACAACATCCTACGTGCATATCTCATCACAATCCACTTGCTCAGGTATGTCGTCATTGGCCTACTTTTAACTCTTGAATAACTTATCACTTTTATGCTCTTAAATATTGGTTAAAGTTTACATTCGAGTCATTTTCTCAGCAACCCCAACTTCATGGAACCTTGACCTAATTGTTTCCTTTCATCACATACCACAAATCACCTACAATCCACCCGCCCTCCATGTCCTTGACCTACTTTTCCCGATTGCATTACATATCAGTTTTATGTTCTTAAATATTGGTTAACGTGTTTCCATTTGAGTAATTTTCTCAACATCCCATTGCATCGGTCAATGTTCACGAAACGTAGACATAACCTTTTTTGTTTTGCATCGCTCACCACAACCCACCCATGTAAAGTGTGTGACATTCATTCATTCACTGTTGGAAACACTCCCGGTGATGATGCAATATTTCGTATTTTACAAATATCTCACCTGGTGTATAACAAAAAAAGTCCGCAGACGATAACTTGCTACTTGTTTACATACAAACCGATCATAAACAAAACACAGAATAGCTGAGACAGGTAAATATACCCGTGGCAATATTCCTTTTCAATATTGATTTTTGAGATTTGTCATCAAGTGTTATGTAGTCGAGGGTTTACAGTGAAGATATCAATGCCGTAGGTAGTGAGTTCGAATCCTAGTTTTTCATACATGTATACACATATGTTTTTATTTGTTTATATTTTATTATATGTTTATTTTTGTCTGTGTGTTGCTCTTACAAATTACATTAACTAAGCATGAGGTAGATTACATGTAGAACGTTAGTCTCTCATTTTGCAGAAAACTAATAACTAAATGCACATATGTGTGTACATGAAGAATCTTGGAGTATGTTCTCGCAGATCATGTCATATTGAGGTCAAACAGCAATAGTGATAACCCACACCGTTTCATTTATTCCCTTCTCCAGCAAGCAGCCATAAAAAAAACACATAATGATATCGACAAAAGTAATTAAATGCGTTTTGTGAGGTTCGCACTCTCGACCTGATAAAATGAACAAAAGTTCCGCTAACGTATGGATATTCTCCCGCTTCGATACCACTGAGCCACACTACATGTCTATTTTGAGCACCAATATACACTACTATATTGACATGCATGCACGCGCACTTTATCATGTAGTTAGTATACACGAAAACGAGGCTATGTTATGATAATACACCTGATCTACCTATATTTGGACTCATCGATTGACCTCCAGCAACTTATTATCGTCTGTCATTTATAGCATACTGCAGGCATGACGATACATAAAGCTATAGTCGTGTGTTTATGTTAAAGGCACTGAATGTCAATTATGCGCAGGAAACTAGTACAGTATACAGCTATTTTATGGTCATTCGGGGAACAGTCAAAACTGTTGCCCCGAGGTGCTGTGGGCGACCCGAGGCACTACTGTCCAGAGGCCGAAGGCCTTGGGCAATAGTGCCGAGGGTCGTCCACAACACCGAGGAAGGCCTTGGGCAATAGTGCCGAGGGTCGTCCACAGCACCAAGGGGCAATATGATTTGTCTGTTCCACGAATTACCATGAAATAACTTATTACTCAACCTGTAATACTGTATGTACACAATGATGACAGATTCGCATAAGCAACTTGCTTTCGTCTGAATCCCATTCATATTACCTTGAGTTTTGCTCGTGATGTACATATCATGTAACATAATATGGATAAAATATGTGTATGCTAATGAACTTAAATTTGGCGTGGGGCGCATCGACTGACCGATCTAAATTATGTTGAATTTTTTGACGTAATCTTCGACAAAAATCATGCGTCATAATTTTCAGGGATGAAATAGTTTTGACTATTGCCCAGGCACATCAAAGCCCAGGACATTAGTAAAAACTATGGAATATAAACTTATATAGGGAGTTGGGTAACAATCAAAGATAATTTAATTGTCGACTTGTGCCGTGTTGCTAAGAACGTCTCCATAAATAAATTGGGTTTATAACATTGAACATACGAAGGCTATTTTTTCTGCAGCCGATGGTTAATACATTAATTTAAACATTTTACTATATTTTATAGTACTACCATTTCAACCAAAGGTTTTTTTGTTTCTCGCAATTTACAGAACGGTAATAACGGAAATTAAGTATCAAATTATCTCCCCCTGTTTAACGTGGCATATGATAATATATAGAGTGGCATAAAAGAAGCACTGACATTTTATTTATATATACCATAGTATATATACTTGCAGTCAAACCAAGAGAAAAACTATACATTGTCAATCATTGTGTATGCATACAACTATACAACATGTTTTTAGTACATGATTAATGAGTATAAATGTACAGTTCGCATATTCTAAATGGTTTTCCTACAGCAAATCCATGAGCCACCTCCCACCCCTTTCCCCAAGGTCAATGTCACAAACTTAGCACATTCATAAACTTAACGTTGGGGTAAATATCTTATAACATCTATTTCCTTTCTTGAAATGCCTTGATAGTTCATACATGCATTCCTCAGATGACCCTCTATCATGCTGTTGCAAAGTTTACTTATCTTGCTTAGTACACTTTGAGGGAGAAATGTTCAATTCAAGGATAAATTTATTAATTATTATTATACTGAATGTATTACATTATCACAGCCACTTTGGCTGTGATAATGTAATAAATTCAGTATAATAATTATGCATACTGTTAATCATAACATTTTTGCAGTCGTTATGTCTATATGAAATAATTCATTTCGGGAAAAATAAAAAATTACTCCCTCCAGTCACAACTACATCTAGCCAGTCACAACTACGTCTATCCAGTCATAACTACATCTATCCAGTCACAACTACATATATCCAGTCACAACTACATATATCCAGTCACAACTACATATATCCAGTCACAACTACATCTATCCAGTCACAACTACATATATCCAGTCACAACTACATCTATCCAGTCACAACTACATCTATCCAGTCACAACTACATCTATCCAGTCACAACTACATATATCCAGTCACAACTACATATATCCAGTCACAACTACATCTATCCAGTCACAACTACATCTATCCAGTCACAACTACATCTATCCAGTCACAACTAACATCTATCCAGTCACAACTACTATATATCCAGTCACAACTACATATATCCAGTCACAACTACATCTATCCAGTCACAACTACATCTATCCAGTCACAAAAAAGTCACAACTACATCTATCCAGTCACAACTACATCTATCCAGTCACAACTACATATATCCAGTCACAACTACATATATCCAGTCACAACTACATCTATCCAGTCACAACTACATATATCCAGTCACAACTACATATCCAGTCACAACTACATATATCCAGTCACAACTACATCTATCCAGTCACAACTACATCTATCCAGTCACAACTACATATATCCAGTCACAACTACATATATCCAGTCACAACTACATATATCCAGTCACAACTACATCTATCCAGTCACAACTACATATATCCAGTCACAACTACACATATCCAGTCACAACTACATATATCCAGTCACAACTACATCTATCCAGTCACAACTACATATATCCAGTCACAACTACATATATCCAGTCACAACTACATATATCCAGTCACAACTACATCTATCCAGTCACAACTACATCTATCCAGTCACAACTACAACTACATATATCCAGTCACAACTACACATATCCAGTCACAAACTACATATATCCAGTCACAACTACATTTATCCAGTCACAACTACATCTATCCAGTCACAACTACATATATCCAGTCACAACTACATCTATCCAGTCACAACTACATCTATCCAGTCACAACTACATCTATCCAGTCACAACTACATATATCCAGTCACAACTACATATATCCAGTCACAACTACATCTATCCGCTATCCAGTCACAACTACATCTATCCAGTCACAACTACAGCTATCCAGTCATAACTACATACGATTGTCATGATACACACTGGCCACAAATGCCGTGAGGCCATTTTTATCATCCGGGACATCTACGAGTTGCATGAAATATTGCGGTTTATTATTCTCAAATAAACCAATTTATTTTAGGGATTTGATTATTGAACCGGCCTGTAACTAACTAACTGTCGAAACTGGACTATAACTCAATGGTCAATCAAGCGTTACATTCCCGCACTAGTATATAAGGGCTCGCAGCACGTGCTTGCGTTCGGCCGGGCACCGAGTGACAGTAGCTGATGCCGTCATTTGGACCGGCAGTAAAGAGCCGGCATTGGTCCCGGTAGCTGTTCGATCACAGCTCTTCACCTCTACACCGACGTATGTGAAGTTGTCATTACTTGCCGGAATGGTATGGGCCACTCACTAATATATGGGCAATTGCTATACCGCCGTGTATTATCTTCTCTTTTTCTTTCGTCTTCAGAATATGTGAAACACATTGTCATATAACCAAATAGTAACAGATAGACGCCACACCTGAACTCGAATAATAGCAAATCGTATATAACGATAAGCCGCGAAACGACAGTAGCTGGGCCCGAAAACATATTACATCATACTTTGCATAACCAAATATCGATCATTCCCAGCCTGATATGTTATGCCCTGACCAATGGTCAAATATCATCATTATATAGGATAACACTGTTACGGCTGAATCTCCATATATCACATGCACTCACACTCAGCCTTTTTCACGGTCTTACATACCCGCTTCGTGCGATAGGAGAATGAACTAGCTAGGTTAAATTAACCGCCTCATTGCCTCCTTCATTTAATGCACATATTTCGACTGTATGGCAGATATTAGTAAATTCGGAAACAAACGGGCCAACGGTCATTGGCCTGCAACTTTTGGGTTCAAATGCCCGGGTTTGGAAGGTCCTCGAGCCAATTCCTACCCTTAAATGTAAGATAAAAAAAAAAATGCTTGCGTTCTTTTCAATGGATCAACTGGCCGAAGAACAACCCATTCACCCACCCACCATACCCAAGAACAACTTTAATTAATCATTTCATTTCTTCGATGTCTACGCCCATATACTAAACGCGATACATCCATCTGCTCTCATGTTGTTTATTAAAAGAGGGTGAAACACTTACCGATACAGACGACAGGTGGCAGAACAGGCGATCATCGCGACTTCATACAGACAATAAACCACGAACGAGTGGAATCAATTCTGCGGTTTATACACTATTTGTCTGGCCATGCGGAATGCTGCGGGTGGTGCATATCGCACTATTCTAAATATCAGCGTATTTCTTGTGTGCATATATGTCAAAGCTGCCAAGCTTGGTGTTTCCTTGATATTTACGGAAACGCATCATAGCCTAGGTACAGCGGATACAATTGGCAAATACCCGGATATTTACGGTAAAGGTATTCCGGCGGAAACCAATTGGCTAAATATGTCCCTAGTTCTCGTACCCAGTGGGTACAAATAAACAAGTATATCCTGTTTCTCGTATCACAGCGGATATACTCCCACCCGCAGCATGTCAGCCATTTATGAGTCGTCTGTTCTGTTAATAAATAAAAGTCGCAGCCATTACTTCCAAACTGTATTCCTGTTGTTATTGATACTATGCAATAGATAGTGTTCACAAACCTATGGGTCTGGACGTGTTTGCATATCAATCATGGTGTCTCACTAATAGGCACATGATTATCCTCATCCTGCTTAATATATCAACATCCGTAGTCGAGGTGAACGTCATCCGTTGCATAGTACATGTTATGCTACCCCCATGTTACCTACAGATAGGTTGGTGCCCCAAAACATCACACTCCAGTGTCGTATAGCCGGAGGCTATAATGCGTTTTAGCAAATCCTCTTATAATAATTAACTAAACTTGATCCACGTTGTGATATTGACTGCCGTTTTCCTTGGCAATGGTCGATTTACAACAACCAAGATATTTTGATACGTTTCTCATTTCATGTCAATGTAATCTCGTAGTGTTTTGAATAAATGGACTTGTTCTTTAGGTATAAAATAACACTCCATTCAGCATTCGATTATTCTGATATTTATATCAAAGTAATTTCAAATTACAGGTTTAAGATTCAGCTTTTGAGTAACTTGTTGCTAGTATCTGGTTTAATATCGTGTGATTAAAGCAATAACTGGCGACGACAACCTCTATCGCATGTTACCCTATGCAACCCGACTGTACACACATGAATATTCACGTTTCCAGTATTAGGTAGCACCGAGTTAACGGAGACACATTCATTTCGTATTGTATTTTGTATTGTGTCTTCGTGTTTCTAGTATCGGGTTGCATTTGGCCGCTACAAGGGACACAAACAAAATGGAATGTTTAAATACCTGCGTCGAAGGCAGGGTCATCTTCCAGCTGACAAACGGCCGCCTTCACCGCGTCGACCGCCGAGCCGCCGTTCTTCAGTACAGCATAGCCCACCCGGGCCGCCTTCTGCGTGCCCAGGCTGCAGGGCACCATGAGATTTTCGGGGATCGTCCACGCCCCGCCGTGCACAATCAAAACCGGCGTAATTGTCATGGTTACGGGTTGCTGGGTGATGGTTTATTGTAGAGTATAATAGGAACTTGTGCTTCGGCTAGGATATGTTCTGTACTTGTTTGCTAATAACGAGAAACGTTATACACCGATATATTCAATATATTCAGTTTAAGTTTAAAATTGTCACGAATAATACTGTAACGTATGTCTAAAATAGGTATGTCACTACAATTCACACGAATTATTAAGTCACGATACAACGAACTCCCCAATACAACTGAATCGCAAACCTCCACCTCTCGGAAGTTCAGCTTGACGATCGGATCCTGTCATAAATCCCATAAGCCCAAATGTCTCCAGTCACAATTGAGTTACAGCTCCAGATAAGCTGCGTATTTGCTTAAATACCCAATTAAAATTTCGAGTATCAAAAAGCAATAAATATGTTGTTGTACCATTCGATTTGAACCCCTACCCTCATCCCGGGACACACACGTAGCGGGTATATAATAATATCAATCATGTGTGTACAGCGAATGAGGGATCGTAGCTAGTTATCTCCCGTTGAATTTATTTATAGAAATCCGGTCCAAATTGTGTAGTTTAGGGCGTTATTGCTTGTAAAAAGGGTGAATGGGCATGATTTGTTATGAAAAAGATCAATTATAGTGATTTCGATTACTATTGATCCAGATCTGCGCATTCTGATCAGGGACTGCATTATTTGCCAGATTTAATGTTTCACACGTAATAATGTTATTGCAATCAGTGTATACTCAGATCAGACTGTACAGATGTGCAGTCTGATCTGGGTCTACTCTGTTCGCAAAACTCAATGTGTGTGCTATTCAGTAAGAAATAAACGCTGAAATACAGCTTAGGACCGGTTATCTATAAATATATTTGGCAAGGGCGGATCCTCATTGTCAATACTCGGAATTGTAAAGGCCGCACCTGTCCGTTTGACAAGATTAACGCTTGCACGTACCAGCAAGGAAACTTTATGAAATAAAAGTACAGTGGAACCTCTCTAAACCGGACATCAAGCAAACATCTGTGATTTTTCTTAGTCCTTTATCTCAGGTGGTAATGCATGTTCATTAGCTCAACATAACTATGGCCCAGAATGCTCAAATGCCTGATTTACAGTGAAACCTCTCTAAACCGGACACTCTGGGCGGTCCCCAGAGTGTCCGGTTTAAAGAGGTTTCACTGTATTGTTTGTTATTGAATGATCTTACAATATCATATTTAGAAAGACGTTTCCACTAGAGACACGCACGAGTTTATGTAAGAATATAAATGATGTAAAATAAATTTAATTAGTAACCATCGAGTACAGAAAAACTATTGTTTGCAACTTTATTTATTTTAGCCAGGTTTTTTTTAAAAAAATCCAGGCTATTTGATTGGCAAAAGCCGGGCGGGCGGGCGGGCGGGCGGGCGGCGGCGGGCGCGCGGGCGTGCGCGTGCTGCGGGCGGGCGGTGGGCGGTCGGCGGGCGGCGGGCGGGCGGCGGGTGGCGTCCACAATCAATGTTAAGTTTTCGTGTTGAGTCCATTTCTTTGTTACTGTACCACCTAGGACCACCAAACTTTCACAGCTTCATAATCAAGGGGTGCCCACCACATATTACTATCCAACATGTTACCTTTTTTTTTAACTTGACCCATTTTTTCCGCGCAGTCGACTTAGCCATTTTCAATGTTAAGTTTTCGCGTTTACAATGTTAAGTTTTCGTGTTTAAGTCCATTTCTTTGGTAATGTACCACCTAGGACCACCAAACTTTCACAGCTTCATAACCAAGGGGTGCCTACCACATACAACTATCCAACATGTGACCATTTTGTTTTACCTTCACCTATTATTTCTACGTAATTGACTTAGCCATTTTCAACGTTAACTTTTTAACGTACGTCTGGTTAAAGTTTTTTGCTTAAAACTTTTCCATTATACTATATCTCTGCAACTGCTTCGCCCATTACCTTGATACTTCACATGGGTGTTTATCATCATCCATATTTTCATTCTACCCCCCAACCGTGCTGCCCCTGTGCCCAATGTCAATGTCAAATTACTTTGAATTATTTTGTTAAAGTTTGTTCGTGTACTATATCTCTGCAACTGCTTCACCCAATACCTTGATACTTCACATGGGTGTTTATCATCATTGTGACACCCGCTTGCGGAAAGCGCGATATCGTCGGCATTTTGGCATACGTCCGTCCGTACGTCCGTACGTCCGTGTGTCCGGTTAAAGTTGTTTTCGTTAAAGTTTTTCCATCTACTATATCTATTTTTTTAGTGTCCATGCCTCGCCCCAAGGCGCGACATGCAGGCCACGGCCATCTAGTCTACAAAAAGTGCGTATAATTATGTTATCCAAGTGTCTATGCTTGGAAAAAACCTGGCCTTCGTGGCTTTGCCTCGTTTCTTGTTCAATATCAAAAGCATTTATTTTATTAATCCCATTGTGTTCAGCCAACTCATATGTACAGTTGGATACAGCAATATGATACAAATGTATAATGAAATTAGCTTATGTTACTCTTCCGATTCGTCACTATCCGCACATATATCTGTGACACAGTCCCTTTAATAGCTCAACAATAACACCAGCCATAAATGAGAAGATTGTTTTACTACGGAGCCCTGTAGGGGACGTAGAATTCATTGTTGTCGAACCCGCTTGCGGAAAGCGAGACATAGTGATAACAATGACGTCCGGGTGTCCGTGCGTCCGCGCGTCCGTCCAAAATCTGCGTTAAAGTTTTTAAATACCTAATATCTCTGCAGTACTAAGTCACATTGACTTGAAACTTCATATGCTTATTAGTCATCGTCCATATATGCATGCTGTGTCCCACTCATGCGGCCCCTGTGCCCAAGGTCAAGGTCAAATGCATCGGCGGGCTCGACATGCGGGCCGCGGCCATCTGGTTTGTATTAATTAATTCCCACGAATTAACAATTTGTTCCTTCGAATTAACAATTCGTTCCCACGAAATGACAATTCGTTCCCTCAAGTTAACAACTCGTTCCCTGGAATTAATAATTCGTTCCCACGATATAACAATTCGTTCCCACGAATTAACAATTCGTTCCCACGAATTAACAATTCGTTCCCACAAATTATCAATTCGTTCCCGTGGGAACGAACTGTTATTTCGTGGGAACGAATTGTTAAATTCGTGGGAACGAATTCTTAAATTCGTGGGAACGAATTCTTAAATTGAGGGAACGAATTTGTTATTTCGTTGGAACGAATTAATAAAAAAAAAAATTCTACGTAAACATCAGACATAAATCAGCAGATTGTTTTACAAACCGCTGTCAAAGGCTTGATTATTTCGCATGCTTGGGATTGACCAACACATTACTCCATAGGATAGCGTACATATTTTAAAGTTTGGCCAGTGCGTTTTAATTTATGCAGAGCTGCAGATAAGGTGCGTCTTGGCGTATTTTACGCACTTACTTTAACAGAATATGCATTGATTATCAAAAGTGGGAGTACAAATAATCACAGCAATCTGAAAATACGCATTGATTTTCAAATTGAGTAGTGTTTTGCCATAAAGTTTAAAATGTACTTAGTTAAGCTGCAAAAATCAAACATTGTACAAATGTATTATTGATTTTCTTTCTTATTAAATAGGAAAAATATGCTAGAAAATAAAACAAATTTGAAAATTCACTTATTTGAGCTGCAAACAGCCAGTTTGCAGCTCAAATAAGTGAATTTTCAAATTTGTTTTATTTTTTAACATTTTTTTCCTATTTAATAAGAAAGAAAATCAATAATAAATTTGTAAAAGTAAAATAGGCATTGAATGTGTAATATGGGGGTATTATATTTATAGTGTTTAGATACAAAACTTATCTGCAGCTCTGAACATGTACTCGTTTTAGCTTGTATGAACAGAGAGATAGTCTTTCTTACGCAATTTTATTGCCGCACCTGCCGAACATAAAAACTGTGTACATTACATCAGACACGAGTAGATTCTTGGAAATGATAGTATGTGTGGAAGGGTTTGTGAGAGAAAAAACGCCATGGAATGTTTGACACCAGTGTAGCCCCGGATCACGCGCAGGCTGATCTGGGGTTACAGTGTTTGTCATACCGTCAATACAATACATTCTTGGAAATGATATTATGTGTGTCAGGGTCTGCGAGAAGAAAAAGCACCAATGAATGTTGGACGCCAATGTAGCCAGATAGATCTGTGGATACATTGTTCGTCATGCCGTCAATACAATATACATGTAACTAAATGTACATTGTGCTAATTCGTGTATTAGCCGTAATGCATTTATCCATATTCCGAGTGATTGCGAATTGGCTAATGCTCTCATATGGAATAAGCTCCATTTTCTCAGGTGTCGGTCTATGTACAAGTATGTACGTTGATTGGATACATCGGGGTTGTGGAAATTACATCCAGTCTTAATTACTGTGTTACTGTGTGGTCAGTCTGGATCCAGGGGGGCGGTTTTACTAAACTTCGTACGACTAAAATGTTCGTAATTGCAAATTTAGGATCGCCTGGAAATTTCAACTGATGTATTTACATGTATTGAGCATATGCTGCTCAATAAATGTAAATCCAATAATATTTTACAGAATTTGGGTTTGTGTCATTTCTGTCAAGGTAATGGGCGAAGCAGTTGCAGAGATATAGTATAACGAAAAATGTTCGTAAGTGCAAAATTATGATAGTCTGTAAATTTCACATTAACAATATTTTCTTGTAAACAATTATTGGATTTACATGTATTGAGCATAGGCTGCATATGCAGCCTATGCTCAATAAATGTAAATCCATCAATTGATATTTCCAGGCGATCCTAAATGTGCACTTACGAACATTTTAGTCGTAAGAAGTTTAGTGAAACGGCCCCCAGATATATGGCTTGGAAAAAAATGAACTTATGTCATGTGTGTCCAGTCTACTTGTAGTTCTTGATATAGGACTGGAGAACTGGGACTTGTGCCATTTGTGTCCAGCATAGATCCTGATATATGACTCAGACTGCAGCTGGAGAAACGATGCTTATGCCATCTGTCCCCAGTATCCGCAATATGTGACTCTGGGAAATCGCCGCTTATTTAATATGTGACCAGTCTAGCACCTGATGTGTAGTACGGCAGGAGAAATGATGCGTCATGATTACGTCATTTAATTGCTTCCACAATGTAGCGCCTGATATGTGACTGTGCCTGGAGACTATAACTGTTGTGTTCAGTTTTGTTCATGGTCTATGACTGTAGCGAGATAAATGTGGATAAATGTGGATTATGAGATTTCAATCCAGTCTAGTTTTCAGAAGTAATAGCCTTTGATGGATTTACATTTATTGAGCATAGGCTACATATGCAGCCTATGCTCAATAAATGTAAATCCAAATGCCCAGTAGCGTTTGTGTTTGTGTTCCACTTTGACATCACAAATGAACGTGGGCCTAACGTGCGTCAAACGTGGTCCAAACAGGGGTCAAATGGGGCCAACGTGGTCCAAACGGGATCCGAATTTGGGCAAAACATGGTCCAAACTTGGGCCAAACTTAGTCAAAACGTGCGCAAAACGTGGACCAAACGGGTGTCAAACGTGGTCCAAAGATGGGCCAAACATAGTCGAAACGTGGTCCAAACGTGGTCCAAACGTGCGCCAAACGTGCGCCAAACGGTATTCAAACACGGTATTTCCTGTATTCCAATAAGTCAATCAAATCCCCCTTTTCCCGTTTGCACCGTTTTCAGTTTTCTGGTTTTCACATCCAATAATGTTTTCATTGCGTACCGTTTCCTGTAAATACCCTGCGCATGCGCGCCTAAACAAAAAACAAAGGAAGAAAAAAACGGGGAAACGCACAGAAACCACAAAAAAAATCTATAAAACAATTAAACGTGGAAAATGTTTAAGAACGCAAGAAATATAAGTTTGTTTTTTACGCAAAAATGCGAATAAAAACTCCGTCACATTACCCGCGCTACGTTATATTGCATTTGTATACAATGTAATAATAAACAACACTCTGTGCAAAGTGTTTATCATCATACGTTGATATGGGGCTACAATAGATGCTTGTGGTCCCTTTTTCCAATGCCACACACGTCTAGCGTCCATGAGAACATAATTTATTGGCTTAGGGGGCAGTGACCAGTTAATTTAAAATTATCCATTTCACGCCCTCGGACAGTATGTATTTAATGCAATATTCCAAATAAGTGGGCAGACAGCAATATGCGTTCGACATTTGTGACCTAGACACACTAGAAGCTTTTACATAAACACAAATATGCTGCTCTATTAGTGCTCCTTACCTATGCAGGAATGTGAAATATCTTGGGGAACTACAGATTGAATGTTGTATGTGTTCTCAATCATCATCCATAGGCAAATGTACTATCATGGTGCAAACCAGTTCCCATCCATGAGTTTTCTCTGGAATAAATTCTTGTTTGAAACTCCCAGAAAAATCTGTTGTTTTGATTAGTTTTTGTCACAACATACCCTCAATTCGTATTTGCCCATTTCTGATCAATGGGAACAGGTCAGATGGCCCTGGAATGAGCATTCATCAATTAATACGATGTAAAATCTGAATAAAATACAAAATCAACAACAAATTAATAATTAAACAATTAAAATGAATTTTGATCAGCAGAAAGTGTAATATTTATAAATTTCACCGGTGCCATTATCATGATTATACGAAACTGGCGGCTAACTGGTCACTGCTACCTTAGACTAGACCGAGCATGCGTCCATGAGAAAATTGGCTGATTGGCTTAGACCGTTTGCGGCCAGCGTAGATTCATATCAGCCTGCACATCCGTGCAGTCTGATCAGGGCTACACTGTTCCGCTGTTGTGTTGGGAATATTACTATTATCACCATAGACGTATGTATTTTACGCCATTGTTATCACAAATGAAAAGATCTGGGGGCCGTTTCACTAAACGTCGTACGACTAATATTTTCGTAAGTGAAACATTATGATAGTCTGTAAATGTCGCAATAACAATGTTTTTTTGTAAACATTTATTGGATGTACAGTTATTGAGCATAGGCTGCATGTGCAGCCTATGCTCAATATATGTAAATCCATCAATTGAAATTTACAGACGATCCTAAATGTGGACTTACGAACATTTCAGTCGTACGAAGTTTAGTGAAACGGGCCCCTTGGAGCCTGTCGATAAATGTAAAATTATAATTTACAAATACATGTACAACAATGGTACTAGCAGCCGAGTTTGACCACTGTTTTGCGGAGTCTTTTCTATTTAATATTCTCTACGTGTGTGGTAAATGTTATTACCGCATTCGTAAGCGATGTAAATGTGTGAAGTAAAATTATAAAAGTCTTCTTACAAACATGCGTGTCGTACCGTGAAACGGACCCCAGTTTATTTGTACATCATTGGAATTAATGATAATTACATAGGGATCGTCTTTCTCATATTCCAGAGTCTCCCTTGTATAGTATGTTCTGTTTTGGACCTTAATTCAGAGCCACTTTTGTTTCATTATGTTAAAGGGCCACAGCTCAACATCCTTCAATATCCGCCATTGTGCTTCACACACCGTGATATTCCGTCTTTATCCGGGTTTTTATATTAATGATACATTAATTACATGACATTGTATGCCCCACGGGTGAATAATACTATTTGGTATTATTTTCCCCTGCCATACGAAGTATGTCGAGGGGTATATAGCTTTCGTAATTCCGTCCGTCGTTCCGTCCGTCCGGGCAGACATTCAGGTACTTATGTGGCTAGCACCACATGGTTATGGACTTGTTAAAGGATAGGGTTGGTTACAATTAGCCACCTAAGATATCGTTTTATGTGGCTAAAAGTGGTTTTATGTGGCTAATATTTAACATGCGATAAGCCACATAGTTACCTGAAAGTAAGAACGTCCGTGCATTCGTCCATTCGTCCGCGTTAAGGTTTTTCACCAGCCTGTTTTACAGTTATGTTGCTGTGTCTCAACTCGTCCGTGAGCATTTCTATCAGTCTTGTCTTATTGGAACCATTGGCGAGGAAGGAAGTTTGAGAGGTCATGGTTTTCATCTCGGCATCAAATATAATGTCACCAGAAACAGATTTTGATGCCCGTCTGTGCTGCTCAGCAGATTTTGTAGATGATTGACTTCCATATCCATCAAAGACAACCGTTGTGTCTTCGCTGCCATAATGCTCTACTATGTACGATACATATGACTCGCATACTTGCTTGTACGTTGCATCGGAAGGCCAAATGGCAGTGTGTAGAAGATAACCGCCATCAATGACAAAGACAGCATCTTCCGGAAATGTAGACTGCGGCGTAACATTTGACCGCAGCAGGGCACTAAATGTACTCTTGGCAGTCTTCTTTATTGTGCCTTCATTGAAGAGAGACGTGGGTTGTGGTGCCAGTTCGTACGACAGGAATTCTTCCATCTCTGAACTGCTTTGCATAACACACGTGATTCTATTAAACAGCAAAGTTGGGTTTACCACAACTGACTGACCACGAATCTTGACTGTGTTAACAGCTCCACTTATTGTCTTCACTCTGTCGTTCCGTTCAGTTTTACATCTGTGAACGGTGTATTGACAATGGTAGCAGCGGCTGCCCTGCCTATCTCATAGGCGGTGTCACAGTTCACAGATGCATCAGCCACCAGACCTGTGTATATTGCAACAAGTGAATCTGGTTTACTAGCTGAAAATGGTGAATGTATCCGTATCCACTCTAAGAAGGTATTGTAGTCTTTGCGGTCGCGAGATTCTGAGACCCGTTTCCACCATTTAAGATTGAGGTACTATACAATTGTGCTTTATTCTCAACCTTCCAATATTAATGTGTATATATATATGACATGCGCTTATCCAAATGAAATACAATACTAATTTCCTACATATCAGTGGGCCATTTCACTAAACTTCGTACGACTAAAATGTGCAGATTTAGAATAGTCTGTCAATTTCAATTGATGGATTTACATTGATTGAGCATATGCAGCCTATGCTCAATAAATGTAAATCCAATAATTGTTTACAAGAACACATAGTTAATTTCAAATTTACAGATAACATAATTTTGCACTTACGAACATTTTAGTCATACGAAGTTTAGTTAAACGGCCCCCAGTAGATTGGTATAATGTGATTTGTTAAATGACGAAGCTTAAATACATTAGTATCTTTACTAGAAAATGGGCCCTGTCAATGGCACAGCCAGCATAGTTGTAATCACGTTTGTTGTCTCGAAATACATGTAGCTGCGCAACGGCTGCATAGATGAGGACAGCATCATCGGCGGGAGTAATTTTATACCCGGGGTCTCTGCGTTTTATCGCATTAGAGTTACTCGTCTAATTGCAGAGGTGTGTATAATATCATCGGTAGAATCGCGTGGTGGCGAGTTCAATTTTGTTGCCATGTAAATAAGTTAGATACATTAGTTATGGACATTTCGACGTAACGACGAACATTAGTAAGTTTAATATTCGTACCTTTCTATATCGCTCAGGGAATGTTACTTTCTACTTCGTGGATAGTGTGACCTAAGACATTGGCTAATACACAATGCATTATGTGAGATTATAATAATACTTGTCTCGTATTCAATGTGCATGATCACGTGGTTACACAATAACAACAATGGCTGAAAGTGTTTAAAGCGTGCCCACTCATAGGCGTCGCCAGGGGGATTCGGGGGTGCGAACGAACCCCATTTTCAGTTTTAACTTTTGGATGCAAATATGACTATTGGTAAGGAAAGTACATAATACGTCTCTGCTATTGGATATAGACTGTTTCTATTTCAGGAATACATGTTGAATATGTATGATCGCGATGTCAACTAGTCTAGAATCGGCTTCGCCCTCCAATTTAACTCCAGTCTCTGTGGCTGTTGAGAGATTGTGGCGAAAAATAAGCGCCTGAATTATAGACATACAACAACAGCAACAACAACAACAATAATGTGTCTGCATCATGAAAAACTCTAAAGATAAAAGCCAACGGAAGTTGGACTCCTACTTTGTACCCGGGTAAATTATATTTTCATATGTGTACATATTCATCCCCCACCCAAAAAAACACATCTACAGCCCACCCCGCTCCCTGGCCAGATTAAATATGCAAACGTATACTATTCTAAAAGGTTGTGTTTTCATAATGTGCCTAAAATCAGAGTTTAAGCATCAGCAATACGACGAACTTGCGTCTCAGACAACTCCTATCACGATTCGTGATAAGAGTTGTCTGAGACGCAAGTTCGGGTCGAATTCCTTGGAGGAGTGTTGAAAGTCATTTTCTACGATTTATCTAAGATTTGCATATATTTTTCTTACGGAAATTCGGTGGTGCGATTGTGGAAATTATAGCTCTAAAATGCATTAGAACGTCGGAAATTGCACATAGAAATCAAAAATTGTCCGTGGGAGGACCCCCGTACCCCCGTCTAACGAGAGGGGACACCCCTCTCGTGCACTCCTCGTCTCCAGCCTTCGGCTGTCAGGTCTACCGTTGGTAGACGAACCCCGCTGGAAAATTCCTGGCGACGCCTATGCCACTCCAAAGTAAGTATTATTTGATATTTTCCTTAATAGGCAACGGATTTTTGATGAAATATGGCACTCAAGCGTGCATTTGGTGGTCCCGGGAGTTCGGCACATACTAATGTCGTTTTTGCGAAGAATCGATTTCCGTGTCAGTAGACACGGAAATCGATTCTTCGCAAAAACGACAGAAGTTTGGGCCAAAGACCACCAAATGCAGCTTACCAAGACGCGTTTCATGCGTCATACATGCATTTCATCAAAATCCGTTACATAGTAAGGACATCATAGAAGAATACGTACTTTGAATCCGAGGGCTTCTCGAAGTTTCAGTTTTTGTTTTTGTTGTTTTAACCACGTGATCATACACCTTGTTATCGCTGCCAATAATAATAAGGTGGACGTCCGGCATAGTATAGCTACGTTTTAGTGCGCGAAAGTGAAACCTAATCCCGCGAGTCTATCCCGTTATCTGCAATGTAGCGGTATAGAGCGACACATTGCACATAAAGCGGAAAATTTGCAACTAATTACCGAAGTAGGTAAGTATTATCGTAGCAGGTTGAGGTGGGAATCGAACCCGGGGGGACACCGGGTTCGATTCCCACCTCGACCTGCTCCGAATGGCCGATTCTGCGTGTTCTTGGGCAAGACAAATTCGTGCTAGCCTAGTCCTTCATTCATTCATTCGGCTTATATTTAAGGGTGGGAATTGGCTCGAACACCTTCCATATCCGGAGTAATAAGCCTACTCTTATCGGATGGGGACTTAAATAGTCGGTCCCGACGTGCAAGGTCATCGAGCCAGTGCCGTCGTTAAATCAAAGCATTTACATTTACAGCTAATTGTCCACCGTGCAACAGCAGGCTATTAAACACATCCCATTAACTATTCAGTTAAGTGCAAGTCGTCAGCTTGAACGTACAGTAGATTGGAGGATAGACTCGAGTTCACTAATACTAAGTCATGTGTTACATTCACTATAGCGGTCAATGGACTATGTGTATCCGTCAATGGACTATGTGTATCCGTCAATGGACTATGTGTATGTGGGGGCAACCCCCACATACACATAGTCCATTGACGGATAACGGATGGGCTGCGGTTTTTCATTGACTGACTGCTTTAGACGCAACATGTGTCCACTGAGTCTATGGGTGCGGGATATTAATTCACATGTGCGAACATTTACCGATATACAAAGTGAAGATGTCTATGGAAATTTAACATGTTTTTATAATTTAAGAAATAGTGGACCAATTTTATAAATTTAACTTGTGTTGTCTTCGATCATTTCCAAGCTATTTAGCCATGTTTCGGAGTCCATTTCCAATAGTATTAGATTTTTACTCCTCCTACAGCTCTCACGCCTCCTTTTCCCCCATGTTAAATGCCCATAGACAAATAATTTCTTCGTAATAAAATCGATATTTGACCAAATTTCACGAAATAAAAAGATGGTTCATTCTTATATCTTTTATAAAATGTAATATTATCGAAAATAAATTGTTTTTGCATTGTTTACATAGCCGTAACATTTGGGCAGGTTCCGTGAAACAAACAGTAGATGATCAGTACAGCACTTCAATGTATAATGCCGTGTTTATGCAAAACAAAATGCTCATTATTATCTACTGTCTGTTTCACGAAAGCTGCCCAAATGTTATGGCCATATAAACAATTCAAAAACAATATTGTGTTCGATACTATTAAATTAAATTAAAATTTAAGAATGAGCCTTCTTTTTATTTCGTGAAATTTGGTCAAATATTGGTTTTATTACTAAAAATTGATTTCTCTATGGGAAACATGGGGAAAAAAGAGGTAGAGGAGTTGTGGGAGGAGTCAAAAAATGTTTGTTTTTTTAACATTGACACCGAAACCTGGCTAGATAGTTTGGAAATGATCTAATTAAGAAATCGAAAGTTAAATTTTGAAAATCGGTCGTCAAGTATTTCTGAAATAATAAAAAAAGCTCTGTGAAGATGTCTATGGGGATTTAACATGGGGAAATTGTTGTTTCGCAATAAAATCAATATTGACCAAACTTCACTAAATAAAAAGAAGGCTCATTCCTTAAATTATCGAAACAAATATTGTTTTTAAATTGTTTATATGGACGCAAAATTTGGGCAGCTTTCGCGAAACAGACAATAATTCCAGCACAAAAATATTTACACAATTCACTAACATTTGATTGGCCCGTAGCAAGTCTCTGTCCAAAATTTATATCCCAGTAAACTCCCACGCCGAACTACTTTCCGTAACCGTGAGGCGCAGTTAAAATAATTCTTCAGAAAACGGAAAATAAACACATTTTCTTGATGAATTTATTTCAAATGAATGATGGAATTATAAGGAATGAATGGCCTTTTTGTGGAATTTATCGGGGATATAAACTTGGAAAAGTCGCGGGAATACTGGGACGAGGCCTTAAAACATTACAATTTTCGAAGAAAAATAATAAAAAATTAGAAACATTGGCGACGTCCGGCAATTTAAGATTTAGCGGTTTCGTAAATATCCCGAGGACAAAACACCGCAAAAGGCTGCTCACGTTGCTCATGTTGATTCCGTCCAATTCCAATTTATCTGCAGAATGTTCAGACTAACTACATAACTACTGTCTGTTTCACGAAAGCTACCCAAATTTTATTTCCCCATGAATTTTTTAGAATTTCAGTAATCCTGGACCGATTTTCAAAATTTAACTTTTGTTTTCTTAGTTAGATTATTTCCAAGCTATCTAGCTAGGTTTCGGAGTCAATTTCCAAAAAGATATTCAATCAAATTTACGAAATAAAAAGAAGGCTCATTCTTAAATTTTGATAAAATTTAACATTATCAAAAAAAAGTATAGTTTTTGCATTGTCTATATAACCGTAAAATTTGGGCAGCTTTCGTGAAAGACAGTAATGCAGCTAAATTTGGTATTTGCGTGCTCGAAGTGTTAACGGCTGGAACATGGCCATCATTAAAAGGAAGAAACCGCAGTCGTATTGATGAAAAATAAGATTTCGCTGAGACCTCATGGGCGCCGCTATTAATACAGTGTAAACACTAGACCACATGGTTCCATGCTTTGATACATGTATACACGAGTCCGTTATAATATACTAGAATTGTCATGCGTCGACGTGTCCGTGTCTATGTTGTATTATAAGCGTTTCTCGTGATTAGGGTACATGCATACGGGAACGAGGAGTACTTAATAGTTCAAGGTGCATGATCACGTGGTTAGAAAAAAACAACAACAATGGCTGAAAGTGTTTAACGTGCGCCCACTCGAAAGTAAGTATTATTTGATAGTTTCCTTCAACGGATGTTGATGAAATATGGCACAGGAAACTCATCTCCGTGAGCTACATGTGTTGGCCTCGGGACTCTGGCACATACTTGTGTCGTTTTTGCGAAGAATAGATTTCCGTCTTCAGTATTACAGTAAACAAGGAAATCGATTCGCGCCAATGTACCGAGACCACCAAAATGCAGCTTAACATGACGCGTTTAATTAATGCGCCATATTTCATCAAAATCCGTTACATAATACGGACAATATAAAAGAATATACGTACCTTGAATCGGAGGCGCTTCTGGAAGTTTCAGTAATTGTTGTTGTTGTTGTAACCACGTGATCATGCACCTTGTAGTTCATCAAGACTACATAAATACCATCACGTTTGGACCAGATTGTGAATTATTTACAGTCTCCAACTTATCTCGTCTTGATGAAATAAGAATGTAGCTACGATGACCTATACGGTGTATCAAGACGACTTATATATAAGGTTATGTGATGTCAGAAACAGTCCCCCATAAGAAACAATGTATGGTATCAATAATTAACTGGCCGAACTTCAATCCGGACTTATCTGATCTATGGCATTGGTCTATATATGTGAGTGCAACTGGAGAAATGGAGCTTATAACTGTATTAACTACTTTATCTTGTAGGTGGATGTAGGACACGCCACCCACTCATAAAATGCGTGCCATGCAATAACGTTACCCCACCATTTATATAGACTATAGAAAGCGGTGGGGTGTGGTAACATTTATGAATGGGATATACATAGTCTATATCAATTAGTTTAGTTTAAACATATTTTATTTGTATATTATTTACAAGTAATGCATCAATCATAGTAAATACAGAATTATACAAATGGGATTGGATTGAAAGCAAGCTTATAAAAATCCTCTCCCTGACGTGTAACTTGGTATCACAGGCTGCAAGAACCAGGACATAACAAACATAATTAATACTGCCATTAGAATAAAATTGAGATTTTATTTTTGCTTTATGCTCATAGTTTCTGCTTCCTGCGATACCCGGTAGATGTATTATAGATGACAATATGTAAATATACATGCATTAAACAATTTTAACAAAAAAGAAGAAAAGACAACTATTTTAGTTCGTTATTATAAAAACAAAAATAGAGAGAGAAAAAAAAAAATTCCACTGCGGCAGTTCGAGAAAACAAAATATGTTCGCACACCAAGCCACCCACGCCCACATTAAGTCTTGGTTGTCGTGATGATGTTCAAAAGCAGACACATTGGAACCCCTCCAAACCGGACACCCTGGGATGTCCCCAGGGCGTCCGGCATAGGGAAGTTCCACTGTAAATCAGTCATATGATCACTCCTACACCTCTTTCATGCCTTGCAATCACGAACAGACTGTACCATGAGAGATAGATAAAAATAAAAATAAAAAAATAAAAATAAAACCACCAGAATTAACAACACAGCCATTTACAAGGTGTCCGGCTGACAGAGGTTCCACCGTACCATTTGAAAGCGACTTGTATTCTCTATGTACATTCTTACAGATGTAAATATTGTTTCGTTAGTAGGATCGTCCAGTTGTATATTACCATAGAGTATAGTATGGAGGGTCGGTTGACAATAAGCTTGTATATCATCTATTAGTTGGTTTCTATGTAATGCATATCTTGGACAGGAGAAAAAGTAGTGAGTGGCATCTTCAACTTGACCACAGATACAATTTGGTGAATTCAACAATATTTTTGCAATGAAGGTCATAGTTAAGAGCACTGCATTTTGTCCGGAGTCGTGTATGTATTACTTGCATATGCCGTTGACCACTGTAATAATAACTTGGAACCTTGTCTGTGATTTTTTTAATTTTGGTTTTAAAACAACTAAGTGAAGGAGCATTCCGTGTGTTTTCTGACATAGAGTTCCAGTCTCGGACTGAAGATGGGAAGAAATGAGTTATAAAAGAGAGTTGTTCTGGATCGTATGGTCTGTAGGTTGTCAGCATTTCTTAAATTGTAACGAGTAGTGTCTGTTTGAGGCGGAAGGATATCTACAAGGTAATTAGGTGAAATGCCGTTTTTCATTTTGTAAAAAAGAGACAGTTTATGTGAATGTCGTCTATTTTCTAATGTTTCCCAGCAGATTTCAGCATATAATGAATCTATTGATTAGCCGAGTTGCACCTGTAGCTATACGGGCAGCTTCAATTTGGATTGTTTCCAATCCATCTTTCTCATATTGAGTACAATTATCCCATACGATATCAGCATATTCTAACAGAGGTCTAATAAAGGAAAGGTAAATTATTTCGAGACATTTTCTATCTAGAATGTATTTTAGTTTTCTCATAATGTATATTCTACGCCATGCTTTCCCTGTTATATATTCTATATGTTGATGCCATGTTCCTTCATTGTTAAAGTATATACCTAGGTGTTTGTGGCTTTCAACTTCTGAAACATTAACATTATTCATCAATATTGGGGAATGTGCTGGTCTGTTACGTTTCCGTGATATAAGTAGTGATTCTGTCTTCTTAGGGTTAATGTTACAAGCCATTTATTAGACCAATTGGTAATAGTTTTAAGATCGGAATTAATGGTCCTAGTAGCAGTTTCGGGAGTGTCTACAATAAGGTATAAGCTGGTGTCATCAGCGAAGAGGCGTATATTGGAGCTTATGTCCATAACAATATCATTTATGTATAGGAGAAATAACAATGGTCCGAGGATAGAACCTTGTGGGACACCAGCTCTAATGTGGTCCCCCATAAGAAACAATGTATGGTATCAATAATTAACTGGCCGAACTTCAATCCGGACTTATCTGATCTATGGCATTGGTCTATATATGTGAGTGCAACTGGAGAAATGGAGCTTATAACTGTATTAACTACTTTATCTTGTAGGTGGATGTAGGACACGCCACCCACTCATAAAATGCGTGCCATGCAATAACGTTACCCCACCATTTATATAGACTATAGAAAGCGGTGGGGTGTGGTAACATTTATGAATGGGATATACATAGTCTATATCAATTGATGAGTGGGGCGATTATAGTACTAAATACGGTAGGCCATTTTCAGATTTCAAGGTCCGAGTTTTTCACCTATGGTTTATCTTATGCTATGGGGGCCGTTTCACTAAACTGCGTACGGCTAAAATGTTCGTAAGTGCAAACTTATGATAGTCTGTATGCTTTCTTGTATACAATGATTGGATTTACATTTATTGAGCATAGGCTGCATATGCAGCCTATGCTCAATAAAAGTAAATCCATCAATTTCCAGACAATCCTAAATTTGCACTTAGAACATTTTAATCGTACGAAGTTTAGTGAAACGGCCCCCAGATCGCTCATGCAACATTATATGACTTCTCAGACTGAATACATAAGGCGTTTGGTAATTGCGACAAATGTATATCCTGATCTGTGAATAGAGGAAGATATGTGGCGTATGACCATTTTGGTCAGTGTAGCTCCTAATTAGTTGCGAACAGTAACTATTGCAATCTACTCCCGTACTGTCCGGACGGTACGGCAGTAGATTGCAAGAGTTACTGACACTGTTCGCAACTAGCTCCTGATCGGTGAATGTATAAATGTTGTTCATTCTCACATTGGTTTGTCTATCTTCTGATATGTTAGCACACTTCTACAGCACGATGTGTCGCTTTTGTCCCTGGAAAAATATAGCTTATGACATTTGTTATCTGTTTAGCTACTCATCTGTGAATGGAGAAATGCAGCCTGTGATCTGTTTTGACTTTGTTCAGTGTAGCTTCTGGTCATGTGACCGTTTAAATATAAAACTTCGAACGACTGAAATGTTCGTAAGTACAAATTTAGGATCGTTTGGAAATTTTAATTGATGAATTTACATTTATTGAACATAGGCTGCATGCTCAATAAAAGGCTGCATATGCAGCCTATGCTCAATAAATGTAAATCCAATACAGTAAAGTTCCATGTTACGACCACCCCGCTAATGAGACCACCTATTACGACCACTTTTTCAAAGAACCGTTCTTTTTACTATATAATTACATGGTCGCAGGTTCCGATTCTACGACCACCCCGCTATTCCGTAATACGACCACCTTTGGCAGTCCCGATGTGTCAAAATGTGTTGTTTTTAGGCCCGTCATAACGACCACCTTCGCCGGTCCTGTCAACATTTGTTTGTTGTCTTTACGCTCGCCAATTCGACTAAACCCGTGGATGAAATTAGCGCGAAAGTTTTACGACAATACGCATACCGATTTATGACACCCAATAAACAAACGCCAAACGTGACAATATCGACAGATGAGCGCATTTAATTGTTATTTTGAAGAAGCGTGTGCCGATATTTCACTGGCTAATTAAGAAGAGTTTGATGTTGGTGATTGAAATTAGTCCAATCGATTAGCGTGCGATTAAAGTCGACGGTGTCAATTATTCTTCGCCAATTATCGGGTTATTCGTGTGGGTAAGTACTCGGACAATAAGAAAATTGTCAAATAATTTGCGACGGTCATGGGGAAAATAGGGTTACTGACATGTGTGAGCGGTCTTCAGGGGATCTGCTAATGCAAACCGATCTGCATATTGCATACCATTGAGGATCTATTTATTTTTTTGTGAGAAACATAACAACCACATAACTGATCAGCGACCAGCACAGCCTCTGATTATATGGAGTATATAATGGCACATAATTATGTCCAAGCTGATATTGGTCTACACTGGTTGCAAAAATTGTTTTCAATTGTTGTCATATGAGCCAATTATATGTGTTGTTTACATTTGAGTAAATCATAATTTGGTGTAAACAAATCATCATTCTAGAATATTGCATATCTGATAAACATCAACTGCAACCATGGAAAAACGTAAACGTACATATATAATACATATATTAACTTATACACTGTATTGTGTCCATATTTTATTCCATGACCATATTTAAGGACCAGTAGCCCATTGTGATATTAATATGTGGTCGTTTACTGAGGTCCGCTAATAAGACAGACTCGCTAATAAGACCACTTTTCTTCAATCCCACAAGTGGTCTTAATAGCGGAACTTTACTGTACTTGTTTACAATACAAAATTTACAGACTATCATAATTGTGCACTTACGAACATTTCAGCCGTACAAATTAGTGAAACTCTCCCTGCTTCGTGTATAGTATACTTTCGCATCTTGATATACTTTTGTGATTGGAGAAATTTGGCTTATGAAATACGTGGCCTGCTTTCCAACTGCCTGATTAAGCGTGTGTTGTCTGTTTCATTCACAAATTTGTGCACAGTGTAAATCCTGACTTACGCGGATCCGCAACACTGATAAGACTACGCAGATCCACAAGTTGATCTGGGTCTACATCGTTTCTCCTGTTACAATTATATATTATGCGTTTCCGTCGTGGAAGAACAGTTACTCGCTGTAGTAGTTCCTACTATGCTTGCCAGAGTTACCTCCCGTTACCCACGATAACACCGATAAGAAAGACAACCGATGATCTCAGGTTCGGCATACGTTACAACGTGTTGTCTCCCTTAAACCGTTTTTTTATGGCCGAATGTGAGCTATTGTTATTTACTTTCAGCAACTGATTTCAAGTTCAATTTCTATATATATAATATAGTTATAACGGATTCTAATATAACTCGGGCACATGTATGTTCAATATGTTTCTATTTTCTCGGAAGCAAAACAAAAACACCTTCACGTCGCCCGATTCATATGGTGTGTCCTTGTCGCACTTTATCCAAACTGTTCACCAAGCTGAACATTGGTACCGGCTAATTACCGAGAATCTCGACTGTATTTGGTTTAAACATTCTTTATGTGTATGTAATTTACAAGAAAGACATTAAATAAGGGATATAACAAATATTAAGCTGAACATTGTGTCATGGCGAAAGTGAACGAAATCGAGACCCGTGTTATTTTTTGTTTTCGTTTTTTTTTTCTTTTCTTTTTTCTGAAACATCTAAATACGTATGTTCGGCAGAATATCACTACTGTCTGTTCCACTGTCTGTTCGTTTCCAGGTTTGCTGTTTCCAAGTTCGTCGGCAGCAAAGTGTGGACCAGACACTATGTGGGGTCGGGTTGCCCGCTCCACAATACAAATTTAGGCGGTATTATTATTATGCTATTTTTATGTTCACTTTGGTCATGATGTTCAGTCACGGGAACATGTGAGAGTGAATATTGGATAACACCTCCCGCCGTATTTGGAATTTAATTACATTGGGCTATCCGAGAACAGAGAAGGAGAACCCATATATAGCACGGTGGCATATGCGGGTACCATACTAGGAAAATTGGCCTAACGACGCGAGCGACCAGTGTAGCCCCAGACCAGCCTGAGCGTCCGCGCAGTCTGGTCAGGGGCTACACTGCTCGCTATTCAATCACTGATCGATTCTGACGTCATCAGCTACATATATGGGGTAGAAGAGCAATTTATATTGAGTGTTTTAAGTTACCTTTTCTCCAGTCACGGTGCCATATGCTCCTTCTGCGAGCATACTGCACACGCACCTGTCTTCGAAGCGTCATATCAGATGCCGTGGGAATCCAATATGTGTCCCGATTTGACAAAGCCGGACGTATTGCCTTTGCGTCCACTGTGTAACCATACCAGGGGACCGTTTCACTAAACTTCATACGACAAAATGTCCGTAAGTGCAAATAGGATCGTCTGGAAATTTCTATTGATGGATTTACATTTATTGAACATAGGCTGCATATGCAGCCTATGCTCAATAAATGTAAATCCAATAAGTGTTTACAAGAACAAATGTTTAATGTGAAATTCACAGACTATCATAATTTTGCACTTACGAACATTTTAGTCGTACGTAGTTTAGTGAAACGGCCCCCTGGTCTAAACTGCTGTGGTGCGACCATCCAGTCTACGAATTGGCTTGACCCTGATTATTTTAAAAATCCTCGACTGCGCTGGTCTTTTGCTCGTCTTTCCGAGCCAGTTCCCCTATCACTATATCACGTCCATTTCTGATTTGTGTCCTTTCAAAAGTGTTCCGAAATGTCTGGGGAACTGGCTGGAAAAATCAGGGAAGGGCCAGGGGTTGAGGATACCCCTTTGCGTGGTTCGTACGTTTTTTTAATTAATCGTAATTATTCCAAATCTATGGAACGCCAAATCTACATAAACTCAAATAATTATTGGTAGCTCTAATATTTAGAGCTCGCTCCAAATCATTTGAAGAGCTCTAAATCATTTGGAGCTAGCTCTAAATATATAATGCTAGCTCTAAACATTTAATGCTAACTTTAATTATTTAGAGCTATAGCAATACGTTTAGGAACGCCAAATCTACATAAACTCAAATAATTAATGCTATCTCTAAATATTTAATGCTCGATCTAAGTATGTAATGCTAGCTCTAACTATTTAGAGCTAGCATAATTGTTTTGAATTTATGTAGATTTGGGTCCCATACAAATCAGTGGAATAATAAGAACGATATGGTAAAAATAATACCGAGTCGAGGCGTCGAGGGCCCGTTTCACTAAACTTCTTACGACTAAAATGTTCGTAAGTGCAAAATTATCCTAGTCTGTAAATTTCACATTAACTATGTTTTCTTGTAAATAATTAATGGATTTACATTTATTGAGCATAGGCTGCATATGTAGCCTATGCTCAATAAATGTAAATCCATAAATTGATATTTCCAGACTATCCTAAATTTGCACCCATAAATTGATATTTCCAGACTATCCTAAATTTGCACTTACGAACATTTTAGTCGTAAGAAGTTTAGTGAAACGGCCCCCAGCTGTCCACGTGTCCGAAAACGCGCAGTTACGTGAAGGTCGATTCACCTCCGTTGGTTTTGCAACATCCATCCATTCATATAAACATTGACAGTAGCAGAGAATAAGATATATTTGGGTCATTCGGTTAAGTAATATAGTAGAACTAGTTAACATTGTATAGCCTATTTAAGGATCCCAATTGGTTCTTCAGCATTGGATACCCGCGGACCAAGCCGCAATATGGCACGCAAGGGTAGAACCAGCTGATGGAGCGGGAAATACATTTGTATTACATAAAACTCCAGCGCCGGTATCGAGGAACGAACCCAGGCCGCCGGAGTGACAGTCGGAGGTCATAACCTCTCGGCTACAATTACACTCTTTGTTTCCATAGATATGCGGGTGTATTACCGGCAGACAACAATAAAATGCCAATACCGTCTGCGGCAGGTGAAAATCTCCCAGAATTTCCGATATTAATGCGTCTGTTCCGTGATATTGGCTCTGCCATTCCGCCATTATGTAGCTGTTATCTGTGACTGGAAAACGGGCCGTGTGTCATTTGAAACGAGACATGTGATTTTGTTCCTAGGAAGATGTGCGAGTTTTAATGAAAACTATTTACATAATTTACGATATTTTCCGTAAATGACATCGAGAGTTGACGAAGTGTTTAGAGCAAATGAGGAATGCGTATGCAGCCTATGCTCAATACATGTAAATCCATCAATTGAAATTTACAGACGATCCTAAATTTGCACTTACGAACATTTTAGTCGTTCGAAGTTTAGTGAAACGGCCCCCAGGTTAAATAGAACATCGCTACCTCAAACTTCCCCTTCAGATGTGTCGCGAGTTCTGACGCCAGATGTAAAGCAGACATAACTCATACGCATACTATTGGCAATAGTGAAACCTGGCCCTTTTTCGCATATTTTATTAGGGGTAGGAATGAGTCTGCGGTCTATAAATAGATTTGAATCCGGTTCCATAAACCAATCATAACTGGGCGGTATCATGTAATTATATTCTTGCTGCCGCGGCGGGACAGGTGGAAAACCAAATATGGATCTAGGGGACGCTGCTGCCATCATCGATCGGGGTGTCTGTGAAAGGGTCGAATGTCTGAGATTTTACAATAGGGGACGCTACTTTATTCCGGGTAATTATGCAACTAGGTATGCCATAAATGTAGCAGAGCGGGTGCACATTGCTAGTTGCGGATCTCTGCGAGACTCTCGTACCGTCCGACGGCACGGAGGTTTTTGCAGAGTTACTTCCCGCAACTTGCACGCACGAGGGTCAACCAGAAAGTTCTGCAAGTGGGCATATACCAAAACATCCACCGGTTATTCGTCCAAATATGGTCAAACAATGTACATAACATAAGTTGTCTCCTCTGTCCAGACATTGAAACCCCTATTACAGTGGAACCTCGCTAAACCGGACACCCTGGGAGGTCCCAGGGTGTCCGGTTTAGAGAGGTTCCACTGTAATTCAGGCAAATGATGACCCCAGTATATATGTTCGCGCTTTGAAATCACGAATACCGGGTATGGAAGGTCTACGAGCCATTTCCCACCCTTAAATATAAGAAACAAAATCACGAATGACCATAACTATCACAACTACCTGAGCGCAAAGCTGATCAAAATTGAATACACTAACGTTGTATGGCTGTCCGGTTTAGAGAGGTTCGACTGTATTTGGTTGATAATTTTTTTTAATTTTTTTTTGGACATTCTTATTCGTTTATTCACTCAGGTCACATAGTTATGATAACATGAGGTAAATACAATACAACATCGTTATGGTGGCTTGTATTTCCTTATTCAGTCACATTTGCTTCATGTGTCTCTATTATATCCCGGATTTCCAGAGATAATCAATTGAACTCGTATTTTGAGACATTATCCTGACGTGTTATACGTAGCTTTGTTTTTAACCCTTTGCTAGCGGTGAAAATAACATCCAACAAATTATGAGTATGTTTCTTATTTCTCTCTGTAAATATGTCTTGGAATTTCATTAGAATTGCGTCCTCTGGACGCAATTCTAATGAAATTCAAAGACATATTCATGATATTTATAACGAGAAATAAAAGAAAATATCATGAATTGTCATCTGTTATTTTTGAACTATTAATAGCTCATAAATTTCCCCGCATGCAAAAAGAGTTAAATATGGCAATTTGAAAGTTCGGGTAGTCTTTTTATCCACCCGGTATACGGTGGAACCTCTATAAACCAGACACCAAGTAAACGTATGTTATCTTATTTTGATGGGTTTCTCTATCACGCATGTCCGGTGGTAATGCCTGTCCATGATCGCACACCACACATCTATGGCTGTGATTGATCAAATACCTGATTTACAGCGAAACCTCTCTAAATCGGACACCCTGCACCCTGCACGATATATTACATATGCATGGACACTGGGTACAGTTCATGCCCCGACGACGATATTTCGGTTATCTGGTTGTGTTAGTTATATAATTATAATTTAGTATATTACTTGCATACATGTTTTCTGACTTTGCCGATTTTCGACGCAAACACTTCAATGTTAGTTCATTTGCGAGAACATTGAAGGTTTGCTTAGCTTTCTCCGTGAAACCAACTTATAACATACTATTTTACTACTACATGTAGTTTCTTCTTCATCTCAATTGCTTGGCCCTAAATGATACTGTTTTGTGTTACTGGGCCGTGAAGCACCATTCCATTCTGTCTGTTCTGTTACGCAAATATAATATTTGTTTTATATACAGTGTTCATGCGCATAATTCGATGGAGATATATTCCGAATAAATGGGATCCTGGAGAGTTTCGGGATCTCGTTTCGCCTGGGTCATCGGGATCCGCCCAAAATGACCTTTGCCTGTCATTGGGTGTTTATCTAACAATAGGGGCCCATTAATTGTCTATTGTGGGTCGAAGCCAACATCATAAATCTACCATTCAGCGCAGAATAAAGAACCGATGTTCTTATGCATGTTACTACGTTGTGGCAAAACCGGGCTTAATCAGTTTCTGGCCAGTGTAGTTCCTGATCAGCTTCTACATTCATGCAGTCTCTCAATGTTTCCGATCTGTTTCCTTTGACGGTTTGTAGGCTATATGGCGAATAGTGTAGACCCTGATCAGACTGCGCGGACGCGCAGTCTGATCTGGGTCTACACTGGTCGCATTGTCTGTAAGCCCGGTTTTGTCATACAGATAGTATGTGTTATTATCTTATTCATTTCGTAAGTGAATCGACATCCGTAATAACCCCTCACGCTAGCGTCCAGCCCCAGGGGTATGTATCCGTAGATTAGTATCAAATTTGGTATGACCAACTGTTCCATTACAATGGGTGCCAACTTTAAAATGCTACCCGCGTCTTAATTCCCGACAATGCTGCTCAAAAATACATATTTTAGTTCAGAAATATTGTATTGTTGCCGTGTATTGCGACCAGTATCTGTTCACGACAATATTAGTACATGTTTTTTAATTATGTAGATGTTCAATTAATAAAAAAACACAATAACAGAATACTAAAACTTTAATAAGAAAGTTTTAAAAAAATCAGTAATAGCAGAGCCTATAGTCAATCATCAAATCAGATTAGTATTCATTCATTTTCAAGGTAAATTATTGGCTGTCATTTATAATATATTATGGCGACGGACGAGGTGAGCTGAAATATGCTAAATTTTACGCTAACAAGTAATTCACCATCGACATAGATATGTTTTGGAAACATACAGACAAATGATCAATCTAGGAAGAAAATATTAGAACAGCTTACGAAAATCACAAGAACGAATAAAATTAAAATAGAAAGCCATGTGTAATTTCAATGTTCGTTTCTTCGTGACTTCATCACACCACCTGTAAATAATCCATAATTCTAGTTATATAAACCGCCTGAAGCAATAAACTAAACAGAGACCGACAATAGAATTATTGAAAATTAATGGAAGTTTACCAAACTTAAAAAACCCAGCGTTCATTCCCATTCTAATTCAAATCCGCGCTGACATGCGCGCGCGCGCTTTGTCATTCGCGCGGGACACGTGACAAAGCATCGGCATTTGATTCGACGAATCAAATGCCGATGCTTTGTCACGTGACCTGCGCAAATGAATCGCGGCGAACAAAGTGTAGCCATCGCGCATGTTGCCTTTGTTACAGTAACGGTATACCACGCGCAGTACCGTTTTCAGAGAACCACCTGCCCCTTTTAAGCCGTTATCCCGCTGTTTTTCATCTGTCAATTTAATAAGGGCCACACCCCCTCCTTCAAACGACATCGATTTTCAGTTACCCGAAACGTCATTAGTGGAGATGTGAGAAATCTGGAAAATAGGATCCAGCAAATCGGGTTTTTTAGTGCGCCGAAATTTATTTAGAAAAAAAAGAACGATATTTGTTGCTAATAACGTAAATATTTAACATACATGTGTGTGCACATCAGCAATTACATTTCGCATGTGGTGTGAAATGTCTGTCGTCATCATTTACAGAAAATATGTCTTTGTAATACCTACAGCACGGTTCGTCCATCTGTACGAGGAGATAATCCGCGCGCTTTAACGAGCGGCTTATCGACCGTAGAGGCACAATGCACAATATAAATATCACGCAATCTGATTGGCTGATGGTCATATATTACAGGTATATCATTGTTGATGAACGGTCGCAAATTATTTCAATATGCATTCGTACGCCAGTAGTAAAGGAGTGCATTAGAAATAGGTTAACCGCATTGTAATTATGAAATTTGCGGTGTATATCAGAAAATGATCAGATATACGCCGCAAATTTTAAAATGACAATACAGTTAACCCTATAATGTATCCCATCCCCGTACTATGGGCGGTTCTCCTAATAACCCGGTGACAAATTCCGGCAATACGGGTGGGTTGATGTGGGATAAACTATATTGTTAAGACACCATAGTCTTTTTGTTTATTATTACAGTGGAACCTCTCTATACCGAACATCCTGTGAGGTCCCCAGGGTGTCTGGTTTGGAGAGGTTTCACTAATATTCAACACTATGAGCGCTTCAGGACATACGTGTATGCCCTGTGCAAGTATACGTACATAGAGAATAGTAGGTTAGTGCCGTGAATGGGAAAAAATATCCGGCAAGGCTCAAGAATTTCTTTATTTCTCATCAGAAGTATATGTTGTGACCACTCATTTGAACCGTCTCGCCGAGACGGTTCAAATGAGTGGTCACAACATATACTTTGGTTCAGAAATAAGGAAAATAGATAGAGAATAGTAGGTTAGTGCCGTGAATGGGAAAAAATATCTTGCAAGGCTCAGGAAACGGGATGGGCGAGGCTCTGCCGAGCACATCCCGTTTCCGTGCCGCGCCAGATATTGTTTCCCATTCACGGCACTAACCTACTATTCTATTTATCCCTTCAACACCTACAAATGACTGTAAAATGGAAAACATTGTATTGACTGGATATCAAAAATGTTTCACGGCACCGTGTTTCACGGCACATACGCACTGTGTTGACGGCATAAATTGTAATTACTGTCTGTTCCACGTTTTTCTGCCGACGAACTTTTGGCTGTTAAACACATTAAATCTTAAAAATATTTAAATGTAAGTACTTTTTCATCAATAACAAAAAAAGTCACCCTTCCCATATTTTTTTGTTTGATGAAATTCCATCAAATATTGATTTTATAGCGAAAAAACATTTTCCTATGGGAATTTAACATGGGGAGAAAAGAGGTCGAATTAAGCGCTGTGGGTGGAGTCAAAAAAACGCAAAATTTTGGAAATTGACTCCGAAACCTGGCTAGATAGCTTGGAAATGATGTAACTAAGAAAACAAGTTACATTTTGAAAATCGATCCGCGAATAAAAAATAATTTTAAAAAATCTATTTTTAGCCCCCGTGCTAAGTTTCCATAGGAAAATAGTTTTTTTTGCAATACAATCAATATTTGACGGATTTTCATCAAATGAATTTTTTTCGGGAGCGTGACTTTTTTTGTTATTGATGAAAAAGTACTTATATTTAAATATATTTAAGATTTAATGTGTTTAATGGCCAAAAGATCGTCGGCAGCAAAACGTAGAACTATATATATATAGTGATACATTATATTTAAACCCATCAACATTGAACCCATTAATGCTATTGGGGGTCCGGTTTAGAGAGGCTCCACTGTACATTGTGGCAGTGACTGGAGAACTGTCGCGTATGGTATGTGTTGCTAGTGTATATCTAAATCAGCATGCGAACTCTGATCAGGATCTGCACTGATCACCATTCAGTCAGTGAAACATCAGTTCTGCTTCTAGCAAACAATATAGGTCCTTCTCATTAGTTTACCAGATAGCTGGCGGCAGTTCTACTATAAAACGACGTCACATCAAGTTGACGAATGGCGTCATTGAAATGACACCATGTACGCAAGACTGCATTCGTTTGAACATAAAGCATAACACGTTACCTGATATATAGAATACCAGGCTAGTGTATGTTGATATCAATTTTATCGGGATTGGTTCAAAAGAAATAAGAATTCCGTGATAGAATTATATGCTGTCTGGACGATTCTGACAAACACTGGAGATCCAGATGAGCCGGCTTGTTACAAGCCGGCTCATCTGGATATACAGTGTTTGCCAATGATCGCTGTGTGGCCTGTCTGGTTGAATGGTACGTTTCAGGCGAAATGAGAAATGTATACCCAGATCTGTATTCTGATCTGTGACTTGACTATTCGAGACGCTAAACGTCTATTTTCCCTGCGATGTCTCGTGTTATACAATTTGCGAAGTTAGGCGTTGTATTGGGTTAATAGCTGATAGGAGCGTGTAGGTTAATAGTTGATAGGAGCGTGTAGGTTAATGGTTGATTGGTGGGTGCGGATGTAATTTAGATTCCAGATAAATGTTGGTTTCACGTTTGACAAATATATAATGACATACACTTCGACATTTCTCTGCTATTAACGTAATAGCGATGGTAGATTAGAATCTATTGACCACTGTTGACTTCATGAGAGGCTGGACATACCAACATATGAAGTCATGTGTGTCTGTGACAGGAGCAATGTGGTTTATAACATTTGCGACCAGTGTAGCCCTAGATCAGTCTGTCTGATCAGGGGTTACATTGCTCGCCATTCGGTCAGCGTAGCACCAGACATGCTTCAAATATGCAGAATAGATCATTATCAGGCTGTATAGGAGTTCACATTCGGAGCTAGACTGGCCAGAAACGGCATAAGCCTCCTTTTTCCAAGGTATATACATATGTGAAATAACTGCAATCATTGTAATTGGTGTGTCCTTTTTCACACACGCGCGAAATCGCTTGTGTAGGCATTGTTGTGTAAAATATACTCTTCAATTCCCATATCATTAACCCCTTTGAACCCGAAAGGCCGCTATATCAGTTTATGCAAACAGTGTAGATCCAGATGAGCCGGCTCGTAGCGAGCCGTCTCATCAGGATCTGCACTGTTTGAAAGTAATTTTCATATTTTTGAGAACAACAAATACCCACTATTTATAAATGGAATAGTCTGAAAATCATTTTGCGATGATTGGATTGGTTGCAAAATTAACATATCGCAGCCTATTCCAGTTACTTAGGGGTGAAAGGGTTAAATGTGGTTGTGAATGTAGAAATGCATGGGGCTTATGACATTTATCGATATTCAAACTTCTCATCCTCTAGCGCACTCCTGAAGCTTAATACGGATCAACACTATCAGTTAGACGCATTGCGGGTGTTGTTGACTGGCGATGGCGAACGGTGCAGACCCTGATCAGACTGCGCGGACACTATTTCTCATGTCACAGCAATAAATGTATTCAGAAACAAACAAAAACGAACATCACGACAGCAATGACGGCGACCAGTAGTGACGTGTTTTAGTTTTTGTTTCCGGAGCTTATGAGCTCGTATTTCTCTTATTACTTGCTGCTTTTTATATGTTATCTCCCTTGAGATAGCATATTGTGTCACACAAATTTCTATGGGGGCAGCCATTGATCGTGCAACGCCTAAACGGCGAGTACGACTAAGAAAATAGTGTCATGTGCCTATGGCGTTTTGGTCTGTCTTGCTTTGTATCTTAAACTCTACATATACAATTCTCTATAGTTTTCAAAGTTTTATGCTCAGTTTATCAGTTAAATTCTGGAAGATACTAATCTAGACATTTCGTGCGTATGAATACAGCAGCTATTATCTTTAGGTCTCACGGGAGAGTACGGGAGCTAGCAGTAAAAGGGAATGGACGATTTTTGTCGCGCCCCCTTGCGGAAAGCGCGATATAGTCGGCACTTTGACGTACGTACGGTTAAAGTTTTTGGTTAAAGTTTTTTGGTTAAAGCTTTTCGTTATACTATATCTCTGCAACTGCTTTGCCCATTACCTTTAAACTTCACATGGGTGTTTATCATCATCTATATGTTCATTCTACCCCCTCCCGTGCGGCCCCTGTGCCCAATGTCAGGTCTAATTACTTTGAAATTGTTGGTTAAAGTATTTGGTTAAAGTTTTTTGGTTAAAGTTTTTTCTTATACTATATCTCTGCAACTGCTTCACCCATTAGCTTGAAACTTCACATTGGTGTTTATCATCATTGTCACGCCAGCTTGCGTAAAGCACGATATAGTCGCCACTTTGGCGTACGTCCGTGTGTCCGGTTAAAGTTTTTTGGTTTAAGTTTTTTGGTTAAACATTTTCCGTCTACTATATCTCTTTGTTTAGTGTCCATGCCTCGCCCCAAGGCGCGACATGCAGGCCACGGCCATCTAGTCTATATATTTCAGTACTGACCCTGCAAGTTACACCAATGTGTTTAACAAAGTTAATTTTGCGGGAGTAAATATTTATGTACAGTGATATATGGTCGAGATGCTAGTTTTCGGGGTAGCCGGAGTTTTCGGGGTATTCACATATTTTGTAATTTATAGACACGTGTGCAGCCGCGATGTGCTTTACGTCAGGTGATTCAAATAAGCATGACGTACATTAAGTCCTTTAAAAATACTACCAACTCCAGTGTTTGGACTAAATACTGGTAATGTTTGCCACTTAGGTAATTTTGTTCACGAACCTACCGTGATTTTCTGCGTCCACCATTAATATGCTCTTTTATATTGTTGAAATCATAAACAATCACTGTATCTCATTCATCTGCGAGATGATCAACAGCCAATGAAAACTTTGGACGAATTAGCAGATTTATTGACATTTTCGGAACATACCCAGAAAACACCAACCATAAGTCAAGGTTCAAGATGGCTGACTCATGTGTTTCTAAACGCTCTAACGCGACTTTTAATCTAACAACAATTTTATTTTGAAGGCAAGAACTATTGAAAGAAATGTTTACCATTGGATTGAACTGGCAAGTTAGCTCATATGTTATGTTAAAAACCGCTAGTTGATGAACGTGTTAATACCCCGAAAACTAGACCCACCATCATACACTATTTAACAGAGAACTAACAATCGTTTATATTTGATATACTTGTATTTGGAGAATTACTATATCGTATTTATTATCGTATTATCACAGCCTTTTTTTGTTTAGAAAATATTTTATTTTATTAAATAAAAGAATGATTAATTTATGCATACATTGAAAATTACTCTCAAAGTACACTGAGTAAGGTAAGTGTACTTAGCGATTTTGATGAAATCGGCTGCTGGTTTCGCCCTCAGGTACGACTTTTGCTTTCTGGTACGTAGGTAATACTTCACTGGGCTGCGATAGCTCGCGACTAGTTGGAGACACACAATTGCGAGAAAATACGTGAATTGGTACTTACGACACGTTCGCGTATGTCGCACGTTTCACGCATGTTTCACGAATGTCGCACGAACTCATGGCGAAATTTGAGCCAAATTTCGCAGGGAGTTCGCATACATGTCGCGCGAATCTTTTGCACTTGCGAGTGTCGCGCGACAGTTATGCGTGACAATTGGGAAATAGGCAGTTCGTGCCTGTCTCGCGCCCGGAATGTCAGATTCTCATTTTTGTCTCCAATCAATCACAATTTAGTTTCATACATGTAGGTCGCCACCCCTCACATAGTTGTCTCACATTTCTCGCACTTTCTGACTCACGGAAACTTAATTGAGAATGGTTCGAGACACCCGCGACGACTCTGTGACTATTTTGAGAGAAAATTGTTGAACATGTTCAAAATTCCAGCGACACGAGAGCCCTGCGACTCACGCGAGGAAATTGAGAACCCCTGCGAACATTTCGAGAAATTTTGGTAACTCCCTCGCGATTGCCGTTCGCAATTTGTCGCCAACAGTCGCAGCCCAGTGAGATACTAGCTTTAGACTTGTATCACATTATAGAAGCAGTAGAATTAATACTAATCATATTACTTTTAGGTGCTGGGACTAAGTGACTCTAGTATAGTTAGAACCTGGAACCAGATCAAAATATTTCCCCATCCGTACATGTGATTCGACCCTGTTAACTTGGCATAAAATGTCCTTAGCTGTTAACAGGCCGTTAAACGCCAGTAAACAAATACATAAAACAATTATAATAATTATTGAATGTTGATATCAATTTGTACTAGCATTGTATGTATTTCGTCAGCAACACCGAAGCAATTCGTATATTATTACTGACCCATATCCCATTCATAAGTGCCTGAACGTTGATGTTGTCCTGTTAAGTTTGATTCGTGCGCATAATCACTGGAATTCACAGAGCTGTTGCCGTAACGCCGCGTTACCTGCGCACGTGGTATGGAATATCCCAGACTGGCACGCGAATACCTCGCAAGTGACAAAAGATTATGTCGTCTGGCCTGCGTTAACTCGTTCACATGTGGCTCGGACTGGAGAAATGAGGCTTACTTACTGCATGTGCGGCTACTGAAGACCTAGACCAAACTGTGCAGTCTGGTCAGGATCTACATTGCTATCAAACACTCTAGATCATTATGGCACCGCATGAGTACGCTCAGATCAGGGACTAGACTGGCCACATATGAGACACGTCATGAGATTGTGTGTTTCGGACATCTGCGTAATTTCATTAAATACGTTTTCAAACTTGCAATATTTTCCTTAAATGGCGTCAAAGGTTGACAACATTTTCAGAGTACATGCGGAATAATATTATTCCGCATGTACCCTGAAAATGTTGTCACCGTTTGACTTTATTTTTGGAAAATATTGTAAATTATGTAAACTTATTTGATGAAATTACGCAGATGTCCAAAGGTACAAAATGTCATGACGTGTCCCATATGTCATAAGCCGCATTTGCCGAGTCACAGTCACATATTCCAGTAAGCATAGACGCTACCAGCTGCCCACTGGATACCAGAAACATACATTCGTGTCTGTGGCACATGACCATATCCGGACGGTGCTTCTATTGTCACGCCTGTCAGTAGTATACATTGTTAGTGTTTCAGATCACGCGTTCAAAAACTGACTCGCTGGGAGCAAAACACAAATAAAAAAAATGTGCCAGTTTCGTAACCACGCGGTCGTTCGCAATCCTATGCGCATGCTTCGGAATCACATGACAATTATCACTACGCGTGCGTGGTCATGTGACACATACGCTGGCGTCTGACTGGCGCTATTTGGCTTCAGCAGCTGCGCAAACAATGCCCGCCGCGCGCTTGCGAGTCGATATATTTCAGTTGCCGGCGTTTGTTTAATATGGTGGGTCGTATATGCCATGGTGGTGTTTGCCATGTGGTGTTCGCAACTTGACGGTGTGACTACAAGAACACACGACATATAGTATCTTGTAGCCTGATAACGATCTATATTCCTTGTTAGAAGCATGGCGGGTGTTTCATTGATGGAATGGCGAACAGTGCAGATTAAGCTATGTGCGTTTAATTCTGGTATTACATGTATCGTCGTATTTCGCCGATAATCATTTCGAAAATCCGTCCTATTTTCAGTAAATGAAGTCGAAACTTGACAGAAAATTCAGAGCCCACGCGGAATTCAATTCCGCATGCGCTCTGAATTTTCTGTCAAGTTCGACGTCATTTGCGGAAAACAGTACATGTTTTTGTAACCAATATCGGTGATGAGATAATGGATCAGCGTTAATATTACAGCCGAGCACAAATAGTAAATTTGTCGTGTTTCCATGTTGACAGCCAAATGGTAGAAATTAGCCACCGTAGTTTATTGTTTCCGAACAGAGGTATATTGTACGAAAGCAACCGAATGCTCGCTCCAGTGGTATCTAACATTTTGTTCCCCTCCACAACCTTATATGTGACTTTGACTGAACAAATGGTGCTTATTGCAGTTGTGACTAGTCTAGCTCCTGTAGCAGATTTCACCAATATCGCTAAGTGCACAAATCCAGCTAAGTGTTCTTTGAATGTATGCATACGTTAATTACTATTTTTATTTAAGGAAAAAAAAACGAAAATAATCAAACAATGGCGGTGATAATGTAATAAATACAGTATATGAATGCTGCATCAATATAAATACAGGCATTTCTTTGTTATTAGATGTATTCAATCACTACCGCAAAGTGCACGTAGTTAGAAAAGTATACTAAGAAATTTCGGTGATTCCGCTATTTGTCTATTGCCGCATCCGACTGTTTGATAATAATTATACTGTTCAGTTTAAACAGTATTTTATTAATTTGAATAGGCACATGTCATATACAGAGTGGCCTGCGGTTCTCTTACCAGGCCAATTGCAATTCCTGGAGCGCAGGATTACAATTCGCGTTCCCATTAATTGCAATTGGACCGCAATCGGACTGCAATCATGTGACTGCGGTCCAAAGAGTTGGTTGCGGAATTGCAATACTTATAGCGCAGTTAGCGCTGCGCTCCGCTTTTAATTGCAATTTACGCTCCTTTTTTTTCTTTAAACTGCGAAAGAATGACCGCTTTACGCTGCGCTCTGCGGTCAAACCAGCGGACCGCTCTGCTTGACCAATGCGGCAGTAAAATCGAAATAGTTGATTTTTTCTGACGAAAATATATATTTTCCTATCTGTATTTAGCCATTTAAAATCCAATAAAATATACATAAATAGTAGAATTAGGTGTATATATACGCGTAACGCTAAGTTTGTACCGCAAATAGCGAAAGAATGACCGCACAAACGGTATCGCGAAAGAATGACCGCACAAACTGGACCGCGAAAGAATGACCGCACAAACGGTATCGCGAAAGAATGACCGCTAAAACGGGACCGCGATTGGACCGCAATTAGACTGCAATTTCAGAGGGGACGAATTGCAATTCAAGGAGTGATGGATTGCAATTCTTGGTAAGAGAATCGCAGGCGGGAGTGTATACACAGAAGTATTGGAGGTTTGGGGAGAAAGCAAAAATGCTTGTATAGTACCTCTTTACTATGTATACTGTCTCTTAGAAGCAAGACGGGCGTTTTACATTACATGGATTGCGAACAGTGCATATCCTGATCAGACTGCGCTGTTGCGCAGTCTGTTCAGGGTATACACTGGTCGCAATGCTGGCCAAGATCTTCACTGGTCGCAAAGTCCATACACCCCAATTGTTGTTGTCAGCGAGGGACGCATGTGGCAGTCGTGGATATGACGGAATTACATGATTATTTACATACACCTGCTTTCTATAATTATATGATTATATGAGCCGTATTGTCACAGCAGTAAATTTCATTTTTACAATAGTATAGGCTGATAATATTACGAACACAATGCATGAGAATTACCGCTCTTCTCGCAATTTCATTTTTCATCGATATCGATTCCGAAACACGATGTATGTGCACTTATTATTATTAATGTTTTACGTTATTTACACTGGTCGCAAAATGAATGCAATAACAACTGTTTTTGCCGAGTTGACGTAATACTTATAAGGTTAAAGTTGTACTTGATTACAAAGCTCCAAGAACTATGACTTCATTTCACAAACTGAAGCGCCAAGAGAATGCCAACTATCATAAGCCCCATTTGTTCAATGTGCCACAAACTGAAGCGCCGAGAGAATGCCCAATACCGTGAGCCTCATTCCTCCAGTCACAGCCGCGAACATGTTCCATTCCCGAATGGAGCAAAGATCACTGTTTGATGATGTGAACTTTGACCTTGTTTCAATGCGACCTTCATTAACTGGACGGGAATTTAAACGCTAATTACCTGTCGGGTTCCTGGGAATATTTGTACACCTTCACATTGGCCGCCGGCTGAGAAAAGGGACCTTATGACATAAATGACAACATGGTGGCAGGTGGGAGCATGCCATGGGTAATTTAACGATCGGGATTCATCCTTACCGGATCACGACCGGAGACCTGGTTTTGCCCTCAAATACGTCTTTGGCGTCCTTGTATGTGAGAGTTGAATTTGAGTATACCCCTTATATGAGTAATACGATTATCCGTAATCCTATTACTTTTAGGGGAAGGGTCCAAGTGACTGGTGTGGTATGGACCTGACACCAGGTCATGTTAATATAAGTTCAGGACTGAATATGTAATTAATTCGATGTAATGCGGGATCGGACCCGTTGGCCTGGCTTTAAAAGACCTTAGCTATTGATAGGCCGTTAAACCCATATATCAAACAAACTGACGATAGTATAGCTACTGGTTGAGTAAATGGCGATCAACGTAGGCCTATGCTGGTCGTAAACGTCGTAAAGTACATTTTCTCAACCGGTTCCACAGTAAGGCACTAATAAACAGCCGCAGATGTTGTGCTCAGTGTGACACGGATCTTTACAATTGGAACAAACATCATATGCACGCAGTTAATTTTAATGAAATATGAGATATTCATCATTGTATATTTACGCTGGCAGTATTACATTTTCCACGTGAATAAATTCGGCGAAAAAATACATTATATGCAACAGACTACATATTCGCTCTAAGTTTAGTATGTGTTTATATATTGTTGTGTATTATTACAGCGTCATCGCATGTAGTTTGAAACCACATGCACGAGTTCATTATTAGATTTTATTTCCCATGCATTGCTTCAAAATATAATCCGTGAGCATTTTTATCCGATGCAGCAAACAGCATGATGCGAATAATTCGGCACGCTCCCGCGACTTAATAGAGTCGCCCTTGAATACAGGGATCAGCGGGCGCACCGAGAAGACAAAAGGATTTACACTTGTTTTAGAAATACTTTCAGAATTAAGCTGGTGGCGGGAATTGTTGTAAACATCAGCTGCACATGCGCGCCATGACGTCCCAATCAGGAAAACAATACAGAGTCCGTCACAAACGTTCACCAGCGACATTTTGACGCCCAATTAGCGTATTTTATTTGTTAGTTATTGGTCGCCATTTTAATTGTTGTAGTTTTCGATATGTTGTATGATGTTTAACAAACAACAAACCCACTGTAACTATTCTTAACCCTTTCACCCCTAAGTAACTGGAATGGGTTTTGATATGTTAATTTTGCGACCAATCCAATCATCAAATACTGATTTTCAGACTAGTACATTTATGAAAAATATGTGTTTTTGTTGTAAAAAATATGAAAAATACTTGCAAAAAGTGCAGATCCTGATGAAACGGCTCGTCACGAGCCGGCTCATCTGGATATGCACTGTTTGCAAACACCGCTATAGCGGGTTGTCGGGTTCAAAGGGTTAAGGAATTCCTACAGTTTCCAAATCGAGTATGATAAGCTTGATATAAAAAGACACGAGACTGCCTTTCCGTTTATCAGGTAAAGTGTGAAAGCATTGTTCTTGTCGAAAGGAATGTGGACTTGGTTACTTTGCGTCAACACACTGACGTCATCCGAACAACGAAATGTCAGCCATCTACATGTAGTCAGTAACTAGCTTCGCACTGACCTAATACCCTTTGATTGATAACATATTGTCGTAACCTGCAGTGACGAGATACCGATAATTGAGACACGCCATGTGATTTTGTACCTTCGGACATCAGCGTAATTTCATTAAATACATTTTTATTAAATTTACAATATTTGTCATAAATAAAGTCAGAAGTTGACAAAATATTCAGAGTAATTCCGCATGTACTCTGGAAATTTTGTCAACTTTTGACGGCAGTTACGGAAAATATTGTAAATTTTGTAAACCTATTTCATGAAATTACGCAGATGTCCGAAGGTACATAATTATATGGCGTGTCTCAATTATGCGTATATCGTCACTGCAGCTTACGACACTATGTTATCAGTCAATGTATAATAGGTCAATGCGAAGCTAGTTACCGACTGAATAAGGACCAAAGACAATGCGTTGGCATTGGTTGAACGACGCCAAATGACGTTGCAAAATGACATCAGTTCATGACACAACGTTGACAAGTCCACGTTTCTATCGACAAAAATTTACATTCGCATTTTATAGCATGTTACCCATTTCGATCGAATCGTATATTTTATTTGAGGGTGGTGGGATTTTTTTTCTGGGGTCTTTTATGTGATGAAATTTTTTAAAACGCTGTAAGATCAATGTTCACTGGTGTTGCAGTCCGTGCCGGATTAAAATGTTTCACGTGAAAAAATGCACCGGTTTCCCGACGAGATGCCACTCAGCTTTACTATGAGCAATGGCATAAACATATTTTTGTCTAGTAACCGGCGCAAATTTCTTGCGCCGGTTACTAGACGAAAATATGTTTACGCAGTATCTTCAGCATGTGGCTGAATGGGAATTCGTCAGGAATTCGGTGCCTATTTCGACGTGAAACATTTTGCGCCGGCGCGGTGTGCAGCACCAGTGATTTTGCCAGCCGGCGTCCCATCTTTCCCCGGCGACGGGTGGAGGCGACATGTGTCGCCGCCAATTTAATATCAACACAAGGTCACTGGTTATCAGTCCGGGATCACATCAGTAAGATCGAAATATAGTTTACCCGTCGCCACAGATGTCGCTGTACCTGGATAAATGGGGCTTATTTGGTTTTGCGAACAGTGTAGATCCAGATCAGCCTGTGCATCCGCACAGGCTGATCAGGATCTGCACTGTTCGCCATTCCATCAATCAAACACCCGCCATCCTTCTCACACGCAATATATATTTGTATCAGGCTACAGGGGTGTGCTATTCGATCAGAGGTTAAACTGGCCATAAATCACTTAAACCCCATTTCCAGTCTCACAGCCAAATGTGTTGTACGAAAGTGTGATCTGATTTTGATGAGGTCGCTTTTGATCATTTTTACATCAAGTTTTGTTTGACGTTCCTACTACGGGCGTACGCCTTTAAAATGAACGTCCCTCAGTGAATTTCAGGTTTGTAATTTATTGCATTAAATGGATTTTCTGCAATGTAACGTGTAATTAAAAATCATAATTATCTGGTATAATACACTGCCGCCTGTGCTAATTTTGCTATGATTTGTCCTTTGTCATTTTGTATATTTAAGAAGACTTGAATATTGTGCTCGAAATCAAGTAGCTCGATTGGCTCAGCTCAGGCTCAACAATCAAATTGCTTGATTGCGAGTTTGCATTGCGAATAGATGTTCAGAAATGTTGGCAATCTTAGCATGATTAACGCAGGCGGTTGTGTAAATTTGTAAAGTAGTCCGCTACAGAAAACAAGTGAGGTGAATTGATGTATGATGACTTATGCATTACATGTGATCTAGCATTTGTGTCGATTTAATCTGTCAAATGTGTGGTAACAACATATACCTTTATGAAGAAACAGGGGGGACAATCCTATTTTTTTTAAATTTCATCTCGAAAGTATATGTTGCTACCACTCATTTGAACCGTCTCGACGAGACGGTTCAAATGAGTGGTAACAACATATACCTTTATTGAGAAATAAACAAAATAATGAGATTTTTTTCAACAAAAATTGTAGTATCCTTAGACTGAGGTCTGAGTAGACAACTCTAATAAAAGCGGGATACAATACAATTAGTATGCAACTTTTTAGGGGGGAAATCCTATTTTCTTTATTTCATCTCGAAAGTATATGTTGGTACCACTCATTTGAACCGTCTCGACGAGACGGCTCAGATGAGTGGTAACAACATATACCTTTATGGAGAAATAAATAAAATAATGAGATTGTGTCAACAAACATTATCGTATCATTAAACTGAAATGGGTTAACGAACTTTTCATAGCGTATCTGCTCCGATAATTCCGTCAACTGTCGATCTGATTTACGTAATGTTTAGAACCGGTGTCATAGTGACACAATTATACACTGATTTAATTATACCACCCGCAACGAGTTGTGGGGGGGGGGGTATACTGGAGTCAGGTTGTCCGTCAGAGAAATATTGTTATAACTTCTATTTCATTCATCTATGCATTCCTGTAAGCCTCTACTACCATACTGTGCCAAATCCACGACCGCCCCCCCCCCGCTGATCCCAAGGTCATGGTCAAATACTTAGTCTGTTTACAAAACTTAACATCAGAGAAATATTGTTATAACTTCTATTTCCTTCATCAAAAATGCTTAATATTTCACACATGCATTCCTGTAAGGCTCTACTACCATGCTGTGCCAAATCCACGGCCTTCCAATCCCCGCTGATCCCAAGGTCAAGGTAAAATACTTATTCTCTTTACAAAACTTAACATCAGAGAAATATGTTATAGCTTCTATTTCCTTCATCTAAAATGCTTAATATTTCACACATGCATTCCTGTAAGGCTCTACTACCATGCTGTGCCAAATCCACGACGTCCAACCCCCGCTAATCCCAAGGTCAATGTCAAATACTTGATCTCTTTACAAAACTTAACATCAGAGAAGTAAGTTATAACTTCTATTTCATTCATTGAAAATTCTTAATATTTCACTTGTGCATTCCTCTAAGGTTGTACTATCATGCTGGGACATATATACGACCGTCCAACCCCTGCTGATCCCAAGGTCAAGGTCACATACTTAGTCTCTTTACAAAACTTAACATCAGAGAAATATGTTATAACTTCTATTTCATTCATCGAAAATTCTTAATATTTCATGCATGCATTCCTCTAAGGCTCTACTATCATGCTGTGACAAATCCCCGCTGATATCGAGGTCAATGTCACATACTTAGTTTCTTTACAAAACTTAACATCAGAGAAATCGGTTATAATTTCTATTTCCTTGCTCGGATCTGCTTCACATTTCACACACGCATTGCTCCAATGGACCTCTACCATCCTGTGACAAATTCACGTTCGTGTCGCCCCCGCTAAGCTCAGAGTCAAGGTCACAGGCCCACACACTTGGAAATTATTTTACATATGTAGGGGTACCTGGGCCCACGCTGGGGGTATTCCGTAAGCCTCGCTTACTGACCAATCTAGTTCCTGTAAGGAACATTTTGTGCCTACTGAGTGGGCATGTACATTTAAAGCGTTATACGAGAGAAGTCTAGAGAAATACTACAACTATATATGAGTTTGTTTTGTTCAATTCACGAAGTCCACGCCATACCAATATGTGGCTGTGACTGGAGCAATGGGGCTTATGGGATTTGTGACCAGTGTAGCTCCTGATCATATAGCTCACTCCTGTAGCCTGATAACGATATAACAAATATGATTGTGCTTGTTAGAAGCATCATGTGTTTATCTGATGGAATGGCGAACCGTGCAGATACTGCACCCGCAGTCTGATATTGATCTACACTGGTCGCAAAACCCATAAGCCCCATTTCTCCAGTCACTGCCAAATATACGTTATGTGGGTCAATTACCGACTGGTCATAAATCAGCATTATTAGGTATGTTACAGTATAAAGTGTCCCATTCAATATTGACCCACACTATGACATGGACTATAATGCAGAGCTCCAGATAAGCTTTGTGTCTAAAGCGCACTATACCCCCTGATTTCAAAATCAGTGCGTATTTTACTTTTATAAATGAATTAGTGATGTTCTTCATTTCGAAATAGGAACAAATTATAAAAAGGTATAACAAATTTAAACATTCACTTATTTGAGCTGAAAAAAGCAAACACTGTACTGTTTGCTTTTTGCAGCTCAACTAAGTCAATTTTTAACTTTATGACATTATCTTCACTACTCAATTTGCAAATCAATGTCACATTGCTGTGAGTATTTTGTACTCCCACTTTTGATAATCAATGCGTTTTCTGCTAAAATAATTGCGTAAGATACGCCAATACGCACCGTATCTGGAGCGCTGTAATGTTGGTTTAAATATGTGTTATTGTATATAATTTACAAGCATGGCATCAATTGGTAATACATGTAGTGTATGCAGACTTATACAAATGGGATCAGATTGAAATAGTACGGTTATTAGCATAAACTCGGATTTTGTTGTAAGACTTAAGTTCTATCCCTAGTTTCTACTTCCTGCGATACCCGGTCGATGTATTATAGATGGCATGTGTAAATATGCATGCATTAACCAAAGGAGAAAGAACACGAGTTGAGCTCGCTAATATACAAATCAAATTATTTATACCAGATCTAAACTAGAAGGATACACTATTAATAGTATAATATGAGATATGTTGGACCTAAGAACATGTGCGATTTTTCATGAAATATATGTACAGAAAATGTGATATTTTCTGTAAATGACGTCGAAAGATGACAACATTTTCATAGCAAATGCGGGATAGTACATGTAGTATAATGTTCGACATCTGTACCCGCCGTTTATTCCCTCGTCCATCCATATTTGATTGTATATTTCTGCTCAGCAACAGTCTGTGACTGGAGAAATGGGGCTTATAGGTTTTACAACCAGTGTAGATCCAGATCAGCCTGTGCATCTGGGTGGTCCCCAGGGTGTCCGGCTTACAGAGGTTTCACTGTAAATCAGGCATTTCATCATTCTGAGCTATAGTTATGTGCTATGAGATCACGAACAGACATTATCACCCGAGATAAATGACCAAGAAATTCAACCAATACAAAATCACAGGTGTTTTCTTGGTGTCCGGCAGGGCTCCAGATAAGGTAATTAGTAATTGTCACTCATTTCTGAAACAATTTGATATTTCAAAATTGTAATTGGGTAAAATAAAATCACACTGCTGTTTACATATCAGCAGACAGCAATTATTGAATAATTTGCTTCTAAATGAAAACATATCTTGGTATTTCATTAGAATTGTCTCCTTGGAGACAATTCTAATGAAATACCAAGATTTGTTTTCACGGAAAAATTAGAAAAACATGCTATATTTGTGGCCGGTTTATTGTTTTCTGCAGCATGGTAAAGGTACCACACTTTTTTTTATTGCTTTTTGATACTCACTACTTCTGATTTCAATTGGGTTTTTGGCAATTTTAATTGGGTATTTAAGCAAATACGCAGCTTATCTGGAGCTCTGTGTCCGGTTTAGAGAGGTTTCACTGTGCGCATGTACTTTGACGTCTATCTGTAACCGGGGTCTCTACTTCCAGGAAATACGTGTATTGCTGTGGAACTATACCATGCGTGTGTGTATCAAGTAACGTTTAAGTGATATGGAACGAATAAAATGAGAATACAATAAAGATATTATGTCGCAGTATAATTAGGTCATTAAACGACACGAAAATTTGTCAATTTTATGGAAAAAATACCCGAGTTGCTCATCAGAATAAGCTTGACTGTTCGCCACCGTGCGTGAAATACCGTTTATCCCGTCAACACAGTGCGTATGTGCCGTGAAACACGGTGCCGTGAAACATTTTTCATATCCAGTCAATACTATTTTTGCATTTTACAGCCATTTGTATGTGTTGACAGGATAAATAGAATAGTAGGTTAGTGCCGTGAATGGGAAAACATATCTGGCGCGGCACGGAAACGGGATGTGCTCGGCAGAGCCTCGCCCATCCCGTTTCCCGAGCCTTGCCAGATATGTTTTCCCATTCACGGCACTAACCTACTATTCTCTATCTATTTAACCAGGTGAACTCATCATCGTGAAACAATGTACGAGTGATTGGGTCCTACGCTAAACAAACGAGTGAGCGTTGTTTGTTTAGCGGTAAGACCTAATAATGAGAGTATTATTTAGTTTGAGACAAGTGTAGATCCAGATCAGCCTGCATGGGCATTGTTGGAGCAGTCATATTAGGGCCAACACCGTTCACTGTTGGAAATGTCATCTAATAAAGTGAGAGCGAATTGAGCACGCTGGCTGAACTATACACGGGTAAAACAACCATATCACATCTTTGATACATTTTCGAGTTTTGTTTCTGTATGTACACAGCCCATGGGTAATGTATGGACATGAGGATGTGATAACACAGCCAGATCACGTTCGTCCGCATGTACCATCGATAATCCACTCGCTAAAGCTCGCGGATTATCTCCTTGTACATGTATATCTCCGGTAATTTTTCGGAAATGTTCGGTGTTTCCGGTAACATTCGTATGTTTTCGGCATTGCTTCGAAAAAGTTCGGTGTATCCGATGACGTTCTCTTGTGTGCTTCTGACGTTGCTTCGGAATGGCTCGGTGTACACGGGAACATTCTCCCGTGTGCTGGCACTAGACAATAAACATTCCAGCGAAACGATAAGGCTGCGCGTCGGAAACAATACCGCAGTTTCAGTCAAATGAACCCCTTGGCATGAAACTGGGCAGGAAATTATTTCAGAAATACTAGCAGTAATTATTGATTAAACATTCATCGGAAAACCGGTGTTTATTCTGTCTCGAACAGCAGCCGTGACGGAGAACTCGCATCGTTTAATACGACCATGTAGACCAATACGTTTGATGATCAGTGGATACCCTGATCACTATCATAGTTAACCCTTACTACGCTGAATAAATTGTGTCGTTAAACACGGGTATATCGGTAATACCAAATGCAATCTAAATGTATCACGGAGTGCACCCACTCTACTGGCGATGGGGCTGGAAGGCTAAATTGGCCCCGAAAACTGGTACATTCGCCCCCTCCCCCTCCACCCACCTCCAACCCCGTCCACTTGGGAAAGGAGGGAGGCTGGCAGCCTATGCTCATGAATGTAAATCCAATAATTCTTTACAAGAAAACATTGTTGATGTGAAATTTACAGACGATCATAAGTTTGCACTTACGAACATTTAGTCGTACGAAGATTAGTGAAACCGTGGGGACCCCAGGATGTCAGATTTAGAGAGGTTCCACTTTAATTCCGGCACATGAGCACTTCAGCAGTCAAGACACCCAGCCATTTTCATGTTTAAAGACGTCCACTGTCGGCATTTCAAGTGCATGCTGGTCAATATCGCTTAAGGCCTGTGTATTCTCCGTGTTCGTACCAATAATTTCCCCGGCCGCCTAATCAATGCGATACCTGTATAGTGATCCGGGCGATTGTTTACGAAGCCACACAAACGTCTGGTTGTCACGTGATGAAAAATGACGGCACAGAAACGCGGATATCGTTTTACAGAGTGACACGAGTGCATGCAATTGGAGGTGTGTGCCAAAGCAACGAGCGTCACGCGAGCGCTCGCGTGCACACTCGCCATTGACACTCGACTTTGAACAGAAAACACCATTAGTACTTCGTACTAAGTGACGCAATGCGACGTCAATATTACAGTACCATTTCTGTAAAATAATCCTGCTGTGGTATGTGCTGTGCCAAGATTCAGCAAATTCCGTTTTTCTGTGTAAACAGTTTTAAAAGAAACTGTATGACACGCGTTTCTGTTGCCACCTTATCCCACAACCTGACAAGTATGCTAGTAATGTATAGATGTGTTGTAGGTGATGTATATTCGCAATTGTATGTCAGGGGTTTGTGTGAACAAGTCTGTTGAATAACGCTTTTGGTGGACATACGCGGTCATTTGCCAAGTTGAACGCAGCTCTGGAGATGGTTTTACCGACATGCACTGGCACATGTAATGTGGCACGCCATCGCCGCCATGTTGGACACATGACAAACGAGACTGCAGTATAATTGCATACCGTTGCAGGCGGTGCAGGTAATATGACCCATTCGTGAGCAAATGTGATTGTGTCGTTGACCGTTCCAATGCGGTATCATTAGGCTTTAATAGATTGAAGTACCTTATGTGCAGTGTCAGTGTCCAGTAACCCGTTTTACCGGATACCTAGTCAGTTTTACAAATAGACTTTGTAATTGAATAGGTTAGTGGGAAAAGGGGGCTAACTCCCTCATGGAGTCAGCCCCCTTCTTCCACTGACCAATTTAATTTATGAAACAATGAAGGCGTCAATCGAAGAATATGAATAACTCCGTCATGGAGTTAGCCCGCTTCTACCATTGACTCCTTCAATATTGGATAACCTACATTGATATATGATAACCTACATTGATACATTGATATATGATAACCTACATTGATGTATAACCTACATTGATATATGATTACCTGCATTGTAAGAACAACAATAAATAAATACATTAGTGGAAGAGGGCGCTTAACTCCTCAACACGTTCTTCTACTGACCCGTTTTAATTTATAGCCTACATTGGTATATAAACACTAAAAACGGCGTCTGTGGAAGACGGGGGTTAACTCCCTCGTGGAGTTAGCCCCTGTCTTCCACTGACCCCTTCTAGTGATAGCACAGATTGTAAGCACATAGCGAAAGTGTTGCACAAAAGAATCATTAGAGCCAGTAATTGATTTGCGGACAATCATCAAACATATCAACCCGTTAGCCTTATCGCCCGGTTCCGCATCAAGCAGGTGTTCTTGTCTGATCGTAATTGCGATATATCGATATATCGTGTACCACAAACTATGTCAGCGACAATGAACGACTGTGCAATGGATTGTTTCCTGGTAAACGAAAGAAACAAATGAATAATTACACACTTTAGCATTTATTTTTTATACGTTATGGTATACGGCTGTCCGTCCGTATGTGTGTCCGGGCGCTCGGTCGATGGGTTAGGTAGTTGAAGGTGTGGCCTGAGACAGCAAAATAAGGTACCTTACATGTATGCCGTAACCGCCTAAGCATACTGTCTGTTCCACGTTTTGCTGCCGACGAACATTTGGCCATTAAACACATTAAATGTAAACAATATTTAAAAGTAAGTACTTTTTCATCAATAACAAAAAGTCACCCTCCCCAAAAACAATTATTTTTATTAAATTCCATCAAATATTGATTATGAAATTCCATCAAATATTGATTTTATTGCGAAAAAACGATATTCCTATGGGAATTTAACATTGGAAATTGACTCCGAAACCTGGCGAGATAGCTTGAACATTATGTAATTAAGAAAACAAGTTAGATTTTGAAAATCGGTCCACAAATAAAAAAAATATTAAAAAATATATATATGTTTAACCCCCTTGAAAACAATGGATGTACCACCTTAGGGGTGTCCCGTAGATCCGTCCGTCCGTCCGTCCGTCTCCGTCCGTCCATCCGTCCGTCCGGGCACACATACAGGGTCTTAGGTGGTTAGAGGCGTGGCCTAAGACAAAAGAAAACAATAGATTTATTCCGTTGACCACTTAAGCCTATTGTTCCTTAGGTGGTCATTCCTTTGATCTTTTATATAGTAAAAACCACCTAAGGGATGTCACGTAAGGACGTCCGTCCGTCCGTCCGTCCGTCAGAGTCCGTCCGTCCGTCCGTCCGTCCGTCCGTCTCCGTCCGTCCGTCCGTCCGTCCGTCCGTCAGTCAGTCAGTCCGTCTCCGTCCGTCCGTCCGTTTGTCTCCGTCCGTCCGTCCGTCCGTCCATCCGTCCGTCCGTCTCCGTCCGTCCGTCCATCCGTCCGTCCGTCCGTCCGTCCGTCCGGGCACACGAATTGGCAGTTACGTGACTATGTCACATAGGGATGGACTTGTTAAAGGTTAGGGTTAGTAACATAACTAATAGAAAAAACTAACGAATAATTTATTTATGTGACACTTATTCCGTTTATGTGACACCTTTTTAAAGAACAAATGGTCACATAAGTATCCATTCGCGAGAACGTCCGTCCGTCTGTCCGTCCGTCTGTCTGTCCGTCTGTCTGTCTGTCTGTCTGTCTGTCGGCATCACACACAGGTTAACGTTTTTGAACAAGGTTCAATCTTCTATACTGTTTGGCCTGAAGTCGCCGTAGTCAACACTATGATACGCCAATGGTGATCACCGCTGTAAAACACATATGTACTAGAAACGAGACTGTTCAAACACACCACGCGTGTACTAATTATATGTGCGCTCAATTTGATGTTTAAATACGTTGAAGTTAATACAATCTCACTGTTATTATTTATTTAAAAAAGTGCTGTCTTTAATATTGGATATTTTAAAGTAATGTAATATCTTATCATTGCCACTGAATAGCGCAACTTTAGTAAAAATCGCAAAAAAACTCTTGCAAATTATTTGCACGGGTTTCGCTGTGAGAGAAAACCCGTAATCAACTCCTTACAAATAATGCACCGCGAGGAGAACAGCCGTAATTGCGCGCCTGTTTTCTTGGAAACCACGAGCTACCATGCAAAACGTTTATTTTTTATTACAGTCAAAATAAAGTTATTTGAAAATTTGGAAAGGGTCTCGACTAATCTACAATGTTAATGTGATTGAACTCAAATATATCTGGTTCATAGAAGCAGCTGCGTAACTTGGATTTCAAAAAGTTTACATGACGTCACATGTTACGTCACACAACGTAACGTCAAAACGCGGGAAAATACGTCATTGTATAACTATTCATGCGCACATGACAATTCATTGATTATAATCTCAAAAATAGACTACATGTGCATATATATCCGCCGTGGAAGTGTAATAAATAGGATATTCCATCGTACATGTTTGAATAGCGGAAATAATACACTCGTGTCCGTCGGCGTCCGTGCAAGCAACTCGTTCGCTACGCTCACTTATTGCTTACGCGGAAGCCGACGCACACTCGTGTATTATTTCCCGCTATTCAAAATGTACGATGGAATATCCCTATATAATATCCCTGTATACTTTCTTAATATTTAGGTATTCTGAAGAGATAACCACAAGCTTAATGAATTTAAAGCAAACACAGTGACTGAAACACAGCAATACTGTAAACAAAGGGCGGATTCCTTCCGTTTGACAGTAACCAGCTTCAATCCAGTTAAAGCGATATACGTGGGAATGTTGAAACATGTAATAACATACATAATGTGATCGTATGATTTTTCAAAGAATGACAGTTTCATGGTATATAATTTAACGGGCCTGGTTCTACCAGAAACGGTGAAAGCGAACTGAACACCAGGTATTAGTGTCGCTGTTAACGGTTAACATAGTGTATACACACTCACCGTGGCAATAGACGATATTATATATAGGCGCTCTTACATGTGTGCTGATTTAATAGGATATTATTAAATGAGTTTTACTGATTTCATAAGAAACGAGGCTCTACCTATCCTATTAAATATCCTATTAAATCATGTTAGACTCTATTTATTGCATAAGCGCAGCATCATGCATTGAAGCTGTATTGATCACCGAAAGTGTTTTTGCGGTATCACTTGCATATTAATTATGTATTACCCTATAGCATTAGAATTTCAATACACGGTGTTATTACATTGTCAAAGCCCATTTTATGCAATATATGCGGATACACTTGATGCGAATTGAGCAGATACGAGTTTATATTAAGATCCACATCTATCATATAATATACATGTAGTATGATACCTGGTTTGAATGAATGGCGCACAGTCTATCCCATGATCACACAATGCGGAGGCGCAAGTTGATATGTAGCCTATTTCAATTGCAAAGTATACTTTTCTAGCAAAGTATACTTTGAGGGAGAAATTTTCAATTTTCAGATAAATTTATTAATTTTTATTATACTGAATTTATTACGTTATCACAGCCAAAATGGCTGTGATAATGTAATAAATTCAGTATAATAATTCTGCATACTTTTAATCATCAAATATATGCAGTCGTTAGTTCTATATGAAATAATGCATTTCGGGAAAAATAAATGATTACTCCCTCAACGTTTACTTTGCTAGATAAGTATACTTTGATATTTTGGTGAAATCGGCTACAGGTGTGACATGCATGGCAAATCCAATGATGGCATGACTGTCCCATAAATGACGTCGAAAGTTGACAATAATTTCAGAGCCCTGAAATTATTTTCAACATTCGACGTCATTTACGGAAAATATTTCTGAGTTTCGAAATCAATATCGGTGAAACACGTCGATGCGATGCAGTAGGTAATAACCGGGCCGGGCCATTAGGCTAGAGTGTGAAGCAGGTGGTGTCGATGATGGACTATGCAGATAATGATGGTGACCGCCCTGTTTGAAGTCTGATAATGACCTATCATTAAATAATAATGTATAACGGGTACTGGTGATACACGGATACGCGATGTTGTCAGTTTGGGACCGATACCGGCACGGTTTACTGTTTTATATTAAACGTAGTCGTAGTAGTTGAGAAAACTAACACTAATTTTCAAATTATCACTATTACGTTGCAAGGGTATGCTAAAGTAATAGATCAGTGGTGTTGATCTTGTTGTTTGCTCATGTATTGTTTTTGTTCGAAATTCGTATGAACAATTTGCAGCAATGAATAATATAGATGTCATTCGAATATTTATGATATAATACAGGTGCAATCCGATGGTGGCTCGTAGGGCGGTGTGGGGGCGGGGGGAGGTGCATATCGACACACCGATAGCTGTCTGAACCTTTGGGATTTCGCACAATCGCGAAAACCCAATGTTTCGCAATGCTATTAGCATGGCGAAAATGCTTTTTGTTTCGTGTCCATTACTTCGTGGTGCTATTGTGAAAATGCCATAACGCCAAAACAACGAAAGCATCAAATGTCCTGAACCACCGCCATCGTATTGCATGGCCATTGCATTGATGATATTGTTTGAAAGTGTTTTGTTATATATAGAATAGTAGGTTAGTACCGTGAATGGGAAAAAATATCCGGCAAGGCTCAATAATTTCTTTATTTCTCATCAGAAGTATATGTTGTGACAAGACGGTTCAAATGAGTGGTCACAACATATACTTTGGTTCAGAAATAAGGAAAATAGATAGAGAATAGTAGGTTAGTGCCGTGAATGGGAAAAAATATCTGGCAAGGCTCAGGAAACGGGATGGGCGAGGCTCTGCCGAGCACATCCCGTTTCCGTGCCGCGCCAGATATTGTTTTCCATTCACGGCACTAACCTACTATTCTATTTATCCCGTCAACACATACAAATGGCTTTAAAATGCAAAGAAATAATCCCTGCAACCGCACATATTCATACGCAGTGAGTAGGTCGTATTGACTGGATATCAAAAATGTTTCACGGCACCGTGTTTCACGGCACATACGCACTGTGTTGACGGGATAAAAACGAATATTCCTTCACAAAGGAGCATGGAAAATGTCCACCCGGTTGCTTGGCGAATTAATACACTGTAAATTCTTCATCCCGTACTTACGGTGGCCAATGTCTGCCAAGCGAATTTTGGACCCATTTGTGGCTGTTACTGGAGACATTGGGTTTATGGGATTTGTGACCAGTATAGCTGCTAATCAGATTTCACATTCCTGTAGCCTGATAACGATATATATTCCTTGTTAGGAGCACGACAGATGTTTCATTGATGGAATTGCGAACAGTGCATATCCTGACAAGACTGTGCGGATGTACTCCGAAAATCTTGTCAACTTTTGACGCCATTTACGGAAAATATTTTAAATTGTGTAAACGTATTGCATGACATTACGCAGATGTCCGAAGGTACAAAATCACATGGCGTGTCTCAATTATATCTTCACTGTATTACTTCAGAAACGCTGAGACATTTAGGAAAATGTCTGTCGAACCGGAGCTAAAACGCGGTTGCGCGCGTGTCGTACATTACTCACAATAGCAACCGACAAAGGAATCGCAACACATGCCATGTCTTTCATGATGCCGGTCGTTCGATCCCATTCACGTAGGTATCGATTAATATCGCCGCCAGGCGTTGTTGAAATTCAAAAATTGAACAAAAACCTACCAAATATGGTGCTATACCCCGGATGCTGGACAAAGAGAAATCGATATTTGTAACGGGACGTAGGAAAAGGGCGGCTACGCATTTTGCTTCAGAGAGATGAGATATCGGATAAGACTAATATAATTTCCATTGAGGGACTTACAATAAACAATGGTATTTACACAAGTCTGGTTGGATGTCAGCAGAGAATATGGAATTTACACCCAGATAAGGGCAGCTTTTGGAGATGGCATGCACATGGACGCAGTATTCAGTCAGGCTTGTTTATTTTCTCACTTGCGTATGAACCGCAGTATTATTATTACAGTGGAACCTCTCTAAACCGGACACCATGGGGTCCCCCCAAGGTGTCCGGTTTAGAGAGGTTCCACTATAATCAGGCATATAACCATTCTTGGACATACTTATTTCTTTTACAATCATGAACATGCATTATTATCTGAGATGCGTTACCAAGAAACCTCTAAAACTGAGATCACATATATTATCTTGGTGTCCGGTTAGAGAGGTTTCACTGTATTACTATTACTACACTATACAAACCCAGGTTGGAGCCAACCATTAGTCCACGTATGTCAACATAAACGATACTCCAAACAATGTGTATACAGTAACCAAGGTGCATGACGACCACGTGGTTACAACAACAGTCGCCCACTCCAAAGTAAGTATTCTTTGATATTGTCCTTAATATGCAACGGGTTTTGATGAAATATGGCGCAGCAAACGCGTCTTCATGAGCTGCATTTGGTGGTCTAGTGAGTTTGGCACAAACTTTTGTGTTTTTTGCGAAGAATCGATTTCCGTGTCGGAGACACGGAAATCTATTCTTCGCAAAAACCACAGAAGTTTGGGCGAAAATACAGAGACCACCAAATGCAGCTTAACAAGACGCGTTTGATGCGCCATATTTCATCAAAATCCGTTACGTGATAAGGACACTATAAAAGATTACGTACTTTGAATCGGTACTTGTTGTTGTTAGTACCACGTGATCATACACCTTGGTAACCGTTTGACATAAATACCGACACAAACAAAGTCCATGAAAGCAATCATCCTTAGCATTTTTAGTCCGAAAATAATGTTTGGATCTGTCAAAGGCTACGACGAGCTTGCTCGTGATTCAGCTAATAGTGACTAAGCCTACGTCAAAGGCTACGACGAGCTTGCTCGTGACTCAGCTAATAGTGACTAAGCCTACAAAGTCTAATATTCTAACGTATCACAACGTACAGTGGAGTCAGCGTGTAAGTGCACACACGAACGAACACGACAGGTTGGTTCAAACCTGTCGTGTTCGTTCGAGTGTGCACTTACACGCTGACCCCACTGTATATTAGCCCAATATCCTAACCGTTTGCTCGGTATAAGACTAATTACTGTCTGTTCCACGTTTTGCTGCCGACGAACTTTTGGCTATTAAACGCATTAAATCTAATCAATATTTCAAAGTACATGTAAGTACGTTTTTTATCAATAACAAAAAAGTCACTCTCCCCAAAAAAAAGAATTTGATGAAATTCCATCACATATTGATTTTATTGCGAAAAAAACGATTTTCCTATGGGAATTTACAATGGGGCATAAATAGATTTGTTTTAAATATTTTTTTTATTTGTGGACCGATTTTCAAAATCTGACTTGTTTTCTTAATTGCATCATTTTCAAGCTATCTCGCCAGGTTTCGGAGTCAATTTCCAAATGTTTTCGTTGTTGATCAGGGATCAAAAAACGAAAAGTTTTGGAAATTGACTCCCCATGTTGTTTTTTGTTAGTAATACTGGGTAAATAGTTTACATAGCATCGGATGTGGCGAAGGCTAGCGCAGTCACATTCCAGTAAACCAAATATTAGCCGTATATCGAAAACAATGTTCGACTCCATCGGTCGGATGTCTCGAAAATGAACTAAAAAGGGCAAATCCCTAGTTAACGCCGAGGACGCGAAAAAACGCCGAAATTTCGTCAAACACGCTCTTCGTCCTTTTGTCGAAGACATTGGTCGGGATAATGCTCATAGAAACAGTGTGAAGATATTGGTCGGGATAATGCTCATAGAAACAGTGTGAACACATTGATCGGGATAATGCTCATAGAAACAGTGTGAAGACATTGGTCGGGATAATGCTCATAGAAACAGTGTGAAGACATTGGTCGGGATAATGCTCATAGAAACAGTGTGAACACATTGGTCGGGATAATGCTCATAGAAACAGTGTGAACACATTGGTCGGGATAATGCTCATATAAACAGTGTGAAGACATTGGTCGGGATAATGCTCATAGAAACAGTGTGAAGACATTGGTCGGGATAATGCTCATAGAAACAGTGTGAAGACATTGGTCGGGATAATGCTCATAGAAACAGTGTGAAGGTATTGGCGCGCATGCGACAATGGTTCACATTGAAACATAAGCCATATTCATAAAAAAGCTGGCCGAATCAGTCTATGTTTCTGCCATTTATGGTCGGTATATGACTAATATATTAGCAAAGAGCGTCTAGAAAACGCCCATAATGTAACAAAGGCTCATATTCCACAAAACCGAAATGGGCCATATTCCGAACAAACTGGACGAATCTCTAATATGTCGCTGTGATTGGAGAAATTGGGCGACCAGTGTAGATCCAGATCAGCATGTGCATACGCACAGTCTGATCAGGATCTGCATTGTTCGCCATTCCAGGCATGAAACATCCGTCATGCTTCTAGCAAGCGATGTGTATAACTAGCAGGATACATGAGTGTGCTATTTGATCAGGAGCTACACTGGTCACAGATTCCATAAGCCCCATTTATCCAGTCACAGCCACTTGTAATACAGACAACGTCTAGATAACGCCGACAATGTGACAAAGAGCCACGTGACTTTGGAAGTAACGACACGAACTAATGTGCCAACACGTGGTCATGTTTAGATTGGATGAGATGGCACCAATTTTCTAATTAATAATTAATAAAGCTCGCCGCCGTTCCCACGCTAAGTGAACCGATTCCTGAAGTATCCATTGTCCAACAGATTGCGGCAGTTCTTTAGATGTGTCTGGAGTAATTTTCTCCGATATACAAGACAGAACCAATGCCGTCTGAATGGAGGACTTACAGCGCTGCTATATTATGTGAGCAGTCAGGACCAATGTGATAATATTGAGCATCTTACCAGTGTAGCTATTGATCAATTAGCACATTCGTGACTTTTATTTCGGTTGCCATCTTGGCTGTCATCTTGGCCGCCATCTTGAATTTGAAACATTCGGCGCCACAAGTTGCCATTCTGACATTTAGCCTGGAAATGACTGCATATAGTTGATGATCAAAAATATGCAGAATTATTATGCGAAATCTATTACATTATCACAGCCAAAATGGCTGTGATAATGTAATAAATTCAGTATAATAAAAATTAATAAATGTACCCTCAACTTGAAAAGTTCTCGCTCAATATGTACTTAGCAAGATAAGTATACTTTGCAATGTTGATGAAATAGACAACAGGTCTTTTTAATAAGGGGCACTACCTATATACCTCAATTTGTTGTATATACTCTATATTATATACATATTAAATACTGCCCTTTGTTGAGGGGAATATTATCTCCCCGAGGATACATTATCTCCGGGGTTCTCCCTCAAAGTGTACTTAGTAAGATAAGTATACTTTGAAATTTTGGTGAAATAGGCTACTGGTGGTGGAGATAGTCCCCTTCCTCCAGTGACCAGCAGCCTATTTCACTAACATTGCAAAGTATACTTATCTAGCAAAGTATACTTTGAGGGAGAAATTTTCAATTTAATAATAAGATAAATTTATTAATTTTTATTATAATGAATGTATTACATTATCACAGCCTTTTCGGCTGTGATAATGCAATACATTCAGTATAATAATTCTGTATACTTTTAATCATCAAATATATGCAGTCGTTCGTTCTATATGACATAATGCATTTCGGGAAACATAAATGATTACTCCCTTAAAGTATACTTTGCCCGAAAAGTATACTTTGCAATTTTGATGAAATCGGCTACAGGTGTCCGTTTCACTAAACTTTGTACGACTAAAATGTTCGTAAGTGCAAAATTATGATAGTTTGTAATTTCACATTAACAATGTTTTCTTGTAAACAATTAATGGATTTACATGTATTGAGCATATGCTGCATATGCAGCATATGCTCAATAAATGCAAATCCATCAATTTAAATTTCCAGACGATCCTAAATTTGCACTTACGAACATTTTAGTCGTACGAAGTTTAGTGAAACGGGCCCCTGTTGATGTCACGTGAATAGCGTATTGGAATGGAGAGATAAAGTACTTGTAATTCCTTTGTCTTATTTATAATAACTTTGTGATTCCGATGTGTTGATTAGCTGCTCCGATGTGTCGTGTTGGAGTGTGTCCACACTTTCTACATGGACTACTTTGTGGCTGTGGATGGAAAAATTGGGTTTATGGGACCAGTGTAGCTCCGAATCACATAAATGTAATGCTCCTGTAGCCGGATACCGATAGGGGTGTTTCATTGATGTAATGACAAACCGTGTAGCTCTTGATTTGGGTATACACTGGTGAAAAACCAGTAAGGCCCATTTCTCAACTCACAGTCGCATGTTCATTAGAGCATCTCATGTATTATGTATTCGTTTGTATGGCGAAGTAAGAAAATACCGTTATCAACAGTTGAAGCGGTTAGTGGAAGAAGTGGGTTAATTTCGTATGGACTTATCCGCTTCCTTTCTCTGACGTGTTCAATGAGAGATCATAGCTAGTTATTTCCCTTTGCAAATCTATTTATAACGATCCGGTCATGTGTTTGATTTTAACGCTTATTTCTTACTGCAAAATGCAAAAATAAAGACTGCGAGCAGGGTAGACCCAGATCAGACTGCACGTATGTGCAGTCTGATCTGTGTATACACTGTTTGCAATGAACATAATAAGTGTGAACATGTGAATGTGGCAAATAATACTGTTTCGGATCAGTTTGTGCAGATTTATAGGGTGACCTGGATAAACACTAGTCAAAAACGCTATAATGTCTCCTTTTCATAACAAAATCATGCCGCATTTGTCATTTTTACGAGCAATAAGACCCAGGAAATATACAATTTGGACCGGATTTCTATAAATAAAATCAACGGCAAATAACTTGCGACGATCCCTCATTCGTACTGTATGCCTGTATTGTCTTATATATATCTACTATTAATATGTTAGCAGTCTCATTCAGAGTGATAAGGATCAAACGATCATTTTCATGATGTCGAAGATTGTACACTATGCGGCGCAAATTAATAATAATTATTCAGGATTTGACTCCGTCAGGTATTCCACAGCATAGACATCCCAATTGTTCACGTTTTGTTCATTCGATCCCGTTTACCAAAGACATCTGAGGTCTTTCATTCCAATGAATGCAGTTTTTGCGTCATTTACAAGAAATTTGAAGAAGAAAAAATACGTTTCGACATGTCTCATTATCTCAATGTTTTGTTTTAAATCAAAATTAATTATACTCGTATTTATATGTAAATTACATAGAAAGCTGACACACAATTCAGAGCTCATGCGGGATTTTTTGTCAGTTGTCGACGTTATTTATGGAAATGTGGCTGATTTTCTAAATCAATATCGGTGAAATACGGCGATACGAGACGGCAGATGGATTGCAATCTCAAGAGTCAGGGCATTTTGTCTTTGAATCAACATAATAGCAATCAATACAATACAATACGATGTATTGAGTGTAAAACAATACAATGCTTCTAGCCAATAATCTGTAGTGTACAAGAAAAGTCAAGATATGATAAGATGAAATAAAGAAGATTTCAATGAAACAGTAATACTAAATAATCATTATAATTGCAATCGTACCAATTCACGTAGTCGGACTGATTAAAGGTAATTCGGGTGCTGCCTTTAATCTTCCGAGGTTCATCGGAACAGTTTGTGGTTTATGCATGCTCCACAAAGGGTTCCGAATTCGGGCGGGTAAACAACAAGCTGTCGGTGCGTTAGCACACCGTTGATGCCATTGAAAATCTTCTGTAGTAGCGGTGCGTCACCTGCTGGTCTAACGGAGATGTAGCCGTTATTGTGTCCGCGCATGAATACACCTTTATGGGACAGGTGCAAACTAGCGTTTATGGTAATACGGCGCGTGCCATGGGCGGGGTTACTCGCCATGTAAACAGTGCGTCAGCCAATAGGAAGACGCCATTCGACAGCCATTACGGTTATCACGAAATCGGGGATCAAAACCATCGAAATTAGGTTATTATCCACTGGACAATGGGAAGGTGAATTTTGGGCACCAGGTGTGTGGAGCTGGAAGACTCTTGCGACATTGGGGAACAGCGTAGGCCCGGATCAGACAGCGCGGTCGTCCGCGCAGTCTGATCTGGGCATACGCTGTTCATCTTCAGTATTTGAATATTGTTACATGTTATAAATAAACCTTCCAGAGGTTATGTTTGCACGCGCGTTGGGTGTTTTGAAGAATGGAAAAAATGTCTGGTTCTAGACCGATTTCTGCTCCGTTTTGGCCGCCGGTGGTACGAATTTTATAATCAGCATCGTCTATCACGGTGGCTATTGAACGCCACGAGCACCTACTATTTTTTCCCTCTTCTATATGCATTATGTTTGTAATGTCTTGGGAACTTCTAAAGCAATTTTGTTGCCATAAAATGCTGATACCACGAAGAATGGCGCACCATAATCGCACGATGAGCTGTCCTCGCAGCCGTTCCGGAGATATTTCAAGAAAATAAATTTACATAAATGTAAGCCTTTCTCGACATAAGTCCGAAACGAATACAGCTACGAGGCCGGCGTCATCGCCTGCCGATGTCATCTAACAACCGAGGTTATCTGCGCCTGATTACATTAAGATTTCTTCAGAAGTAAATTAAATATTTAGGACAATGTAGGTAAGACGCGAGTCAAATTTGCAGGTGCGCTTGACGTACATTTCCCGTCACGTCTAAGGCGGGCTGTCGCCGTATCTATCAATAATTCTGCGAACGGGAACATGTGCGCGTCGCGTGCCATATGGACTCGCCGACCATTGTATCTGCCGGGTATTACACCCAACACATGTTGCCAAATTCTGATGCAGAATGACGGAAGAAAACGAGAAACGAAATATGAAAGTTATAAATCTCTGGGATGAAACAAACGGTATTTGTGAATAATTTGTGAATAAAACAGCAGGCGGTAATCGTGATATGAACATCACATTACAGCAGCAGACGAGACGATCAGACGACACAAAGGATGCCAACGCCACCGTGCGCATGTACTGAGGTGCAGCAGACGTATCGGGTGCCATATGGACTTGAATGTGTAAATGTTTGCGAAGTTGAACCTTAAAAGGCGGGAAACTATTTTGTTGTCGTCTGCTGTTACGATTATTTTCATATTTAACTTGTTTCAACACAAATGCATGTTTTGACAGCTGATGAGAATCATCTCCATTCGCTGTGGGTTTTTTTAAACACTGAAAACTAGTAAAAATGAGCAGACGACACATGTTATATCAACGTTTTGTTATATAATGGTTATATAATTACAAGACAGAATTACAAGACAGAGTCTGGAGATCCGCAGTTTTTGACGCTCACACCCATTGCCTTGCATGTTTTAGTTATTATTTATCTCCGCAATGGTCGTTAATTTAAATTACCATTGAAAAGTATTGGCATTAAATCACGTTTTATATATAAAGTTACATGTAATTGCCATTAATATCTTGACATTCAAAGATTTCCACCGCCTTCGTACGGTTACCCTATACTAGCAGCATGTGTGTACTCTCACAGGCATTCGGCGTGTTTCGGCTTTCATCGGTATAACTCTATATATATGAACAAGGCTTCTAACTTTGGTCGGACACGTCTCGTATCATAACACATTCCGCGATTTTATTAGCAGTAAAATGTGAATATATTGGCGGAAAATGCACATGTTAATTTGAGAATTATTGCTATAAACTTGGAAAAGTCGCGGGAATACTGGACGAAGGCCGGAAGGCCTCGTCCAGTATTCCCGCGACTTTTCCAAGTTTATATTGCTAAAGATAACATAGTTAGAACAAATTTATGCAAATAATATCAAATTACATCTCCTTTTCCTAGGTAGGACACAAGCTCGTATCATAATAAATCAAATAATGTGTTTAAGGCTCTAACGTCAATATTGTAGTGGCAAGTTCATATGATCATTTGAGAATTATCGATATCATGCAGAAATACATAGAATGCATAGAAAATTACAATTTTAAACATGTTATTTTGTTATGATACGAGGTCGTGTCGTATACATGTACAGAGTTATACCGATAAAAGCCGAAACACGCCGAATGCATGTGTGTACTACAGGGTTTCTTATGGAACGTCAAATATATATAAACTCAAATAATCAATGCTAGATCGAATAATCAATGCTAGCTCTAGGTATTCAATTAATTATTAGAGTTCAGAGCTCCAGATAAGCTGCGTATTTGCGTAAATACCCAATTAAAATTGCCCAAAACCCAATTGAAATCAGAAGTAGCGAGTATCAAAATGCAATACTAATTTTATGGTACCTTTATCATGCTGCAGAAAACAAGAAACAGATCAGAAATATAGCATATTTTTCTTATTTTCTAAGAAAATAAATCTTGGTATTTCATTAGAATTGTCTCCAAGGAGACAATTCTAATGAAATGCTAAGACTTGTTTTCATTTCGAAGCAAACTATTCAATAATTGTTGTCTGTTGATGTGCAAACAGTAGTGCGATTTTAATTTACCCAATTAAAATTTTGAAATACCCAATTGCTGAAGAAATGATGGAGTGACAATACTCAATTACTAATTGCTTATCTGGAGCTGAGAGTTTATGTTGATGTGACGTTCCATAGTGTGTCAGTGTCATATGTGTTATGACAATGCACGCAATACCACATACACGTACGTGCATACTACACAGCATGCGCTAATCTTGGCTAATGTTTGTCCATTGTTTTACTTCAAAATGATTGAATATTGTGCTTGTAATCAAGCAGCTTGATTGTGTGAGCATGAGCTGTGCTGAGTGAGCTTCTGTTCTACGGCGGCGCGTAGAGACGTACATTAAGAACTTTCTTTTGCGTTGCTTCGTTTTTGTGGCACATAGAGACGGGACTTAAGGACAATACTTTTAATTCCTTCGTTTCTGCCCCGTGCAGGCACCGGGGCGGGATCAACTGATCCTGAGAATACTGCTGCAGTAGCCATTGCTTGTCGTAAAAGGCGACTAAACTGGCTTAACGATTGGGTTCATACTTTCCGGAACCCACTATACCGGATTTGGCCCTCATGTACATTTTTGGCTTTCTTGTACGTGAGAGTTGAGTCGGGCTATGCCCCATATACAAAAGTAAGATTAGCGCTAATCCTATTACTTTTAGGGGATGGGATAAATGATGCTGGTGTGGCGAGGGCCTGGCACCAGATCAGGTTGTTCTAATTTCAGGACTGAATATATATTTTGATTGTAAATATTGAGTTCTGAAGTTGGGATTTACCCCCCTTGGACAGGTGGATGTGGGACTCGACCCCATTGACCCGTCTGCGTGTAGACTCCCTGAGGCTTGTACCTCTATGTCAGAAAAGCGGACGTTAAACCCTATTCACTCACTCACTCCTTCGTTTCTATGCCACTTTGTGACGAGAATTAAGACAGCAATCACGTTGTTCATGTGTTTGTACGCCACATAGAGACGAAAATTAAGCTTCTTAATTTTCGTCTCTAAGCGGCGTAAAGGCGGCGTAAAAATTTAGGATCATCTGGAAATTTCAATTGATAGATTTACATTTATTGAGCATATACTGCATTGCAGCCTATGCTCCATGAATGTAAATCCAATATTTGTTTACAAGAAAATATAGTTACTGTGAAATTTACTGACTATCATAATGTTGCACTTACGAACGAAGTTTAGTGAAACGGCCCCAAGATCAGTGTTGCCCCTTGAATTTCATTGGTTGTGAAATACAGCGCCATGCATGATGGGATATCTAAGCACAGTCTCAAATATGAGGTGCCATATTAGTCGCTTGACACGTTGTGTATCAGAGAGCTGCACGTGGTGCAGGTATAGCTAGAGAATAGTACGTTAGTGCCGTGAATGGGAAAAAATATCCGGCAAGGCTCAAGAATTTCTTTATTTCTCATCAGAAGTATATGTTGTGACCACTCATTTGAACCGTCTCGCCGAGACGGTTCAGATGAGTGGTCACAACATATACTTTGGTTCAGAAATAAGGAAAATAGATAGAGAATAGTAGGTTAGTGCCGTGAATGTGAAAAATATCTGGCAAGGCTCAGGAAACGGGATGGACGAGGCTCTGTCGAGCACATCCCGTTTCCGTGCCGCGCCAGATATTTTGTCCCATTCACGACACTAACCTACTATTCTATTTATCCCGTCAACACCTAGAAATGGCTGTAAAATGCAAAAATAGTATTGACTGGATATCAAAAATGTTTCACGGCACCGTGTTTCACGGCACATACGCACTGTGTTGACGGGATAATTGGTGTTTCTTGTGTAATACATTGGCACCGGTTCTGAGATCACCTCCACTGTCGTCTAGATAAATAAATAGATATTTCATTTTTGTCGCGCCTGCTTTAGCAGAAGGAGCGACTATAGTCGCCGCATTTTCCGTCGTCGTCGTCCGCGTTTTCGTCCGCGTCAAAACATGTTTCGTCATCATCATATAACTTTAATATTACTTGATGCATTGCTTCAATATTTGGACACTTCATACGTACACGTATTTCGAATACACGTGTCGGCATTAACATGACCGATTTGACCTTCACGTTGTTGCAGAAACACTTCTTCATCATCATATACATTTAATATTACTTGATGCATTGCTTTAATATTCGGACACTTCATACATGTGAGCATTTGGAACACACTCATACCGCCATTAACATGACCTTGACCTTTTTGACATTCGCATAGTTGTGGAAAAAGTTTGCCATTTTTTACGTCAAAAAATGTACACATTTAATCATTATGATATAACTATAATATACTTTACAGATAACTTCAATATTTGGACACTTGATACATGTGATCATTTGGAACACACTCATGCTGCCATTAACGTAACATTGACCTTTTTCGTGCCCATGATCGTGCTAGGGTCAAATGCCTCGGCAGGCGCGACACCGCTTCCGTGGCGGAATTCTTGTCTCGAAATCAATATCGTCGAAAAACGACTATGTAAAATGGAGGATTTCAACGCTCAATCTAAAATTGCACGTGGCGCCTCCGGAAATATTGTATCCTCGGGGAGATAATCCAGAATATTTCCCTCAACAAAGGGCCATATTTAATATGTATATAATATACAGTTTTCACAGCAAATTGAGGTATAGAAATAATATCCCTTATTAAAAATACATGTAGCCTATTTTACAAAATAGCAAAGTATGCTTATCTTGCTAAGTACACTTTGAGGGACAATTTTTCAATTTAAGGATAAATTTATTAAATTGTTATTATACTGAATTTATTACATTATCACAGCCATTTTGGCTGTGATAATGTAATCAATTCAGTATAATAATTATGCATACTTCTAATCATCAAATATATGCCGTCGTTATATAGTTATATACGAAATAATGCATTTCGGGAAAAATAAATGATTACTCCGTCAAAGTGTACTTAGCTAGATAAGTATGCTTAGCAATTTTGGTGAAATCGTCTACTTGACTATGGATACATAAGAAAACTTATAACAAAAATACAAATACTTCATAAGCATTGTGTGTACGTGAAGAGTGAAATTGAAAATGAATGGTGTCGGTAAACAACACCACTATGTTGGGTAAACACCAATAGTTGGCCCAGCCAGTCGGGGAAAATTCGTTGCGGGGTACAGTTGTATTTGTTGCGTCATACAACACACCTGCTTGAAACCCACGGTTATAAAGTCCATACATTGCGTCAACAGTCACACGGTGCGAAAGAATTATGGACTTGTTTACATTTTCCCACCTGTTTTAATATTTCTAAACCGCAATGTCTGCTGTTATTTATTAAGTCAACATACGATAGCCATAACATTTACTTAATAAATAGCGGCAGGTTCCCGGTGTGTCGATTTGGAGAGATTTCACTGTAATTCGTATACATTGGAACCTCTCTAAACCGGACACCAACAAGAAAACACACGTGATCTTATTTTGTATTGAGTTTCTTGGTCATTTGTCGCAGGTGATAATGTCTGTTCGTGATCGGAAAGCACACAACTATGGCTCAGAATGATCAAATGGCTGATTTACAGTAAAATCTCTCTAAGCCGGACACCCTGGGGACCTCCCAGGGTGTCCGGTTTAGAGAGGTTTCACTGTAGTTCGTATCTTCGTTTCTTCGCCGCAAACAGACGACCATCAAGTTAACAACCGTACATTTCGTGTCTACACCGCTTAGCGACGAACCTTAAGAAGCTTAAGTTTCGTTCCTTTGTTTCTACACCGCGTAAAAAAAATGATAGTATTACCCTTGTCCGTCCGTCCGTCACAAAACTTTAACGCTTGGGTAAATGTCTTATAAATTATGTTTGCTTTCACGGATCGGCTTCATATTTCATACACGCATTGCTATAATGGCCCTCTATTGCCCTGTGACAAATCCACGTTCGTCACACCCCTGCTAAGCACAGGGTCGAGGTCACATACATGGTGCGTCAAAAACCTTAAAGTTGGTGGTTGGTCGGGTGAACGTGACGGCGTAAATTAACGGTGGTGTTCCTCCTTATAGGAATCACGATTTGCCTGGTTCGGCCCTCCGGTACGTTTTTATCTTTGGCTTTTTTGTTACCTGGGAGTTGAATTGGGTTATTGCCCATTATAAAAGTAGTAAAATTATTACTGATCCTACTGCTTTTGGGAGGGGGCCAAGTGATTCTGGTGTGGCGAGGACCTGGCATCAGATCAGGATTATTCTGATTTCAGGGTTGAATATATTTTTATTTTTTTTATTGTAAATATCCAGTACCGTCCTGTGATAAATCCACGCTTCTCACACCCCCGCTAAGCCCAGGGTCAAGGTCACATAGTTGGTGCGTCAACAACTTTAACGCTCGGGTAAATGTCTTGTGACAAATCCACGTTCGTGAATTTCTATTTTTGATTTGTCACTGGGAATTGGATTATCTATCTCCGACTTTCGGACTACGTATACTACCAAAGCGATTTGTGGAGCATCCGTGTTCTATGAACACATTTTCTTTTCTTTTTTTCTGTTTATATTGCCTTAAAATCGGGCAAGGTCCTATGAAATAGACATTACACTAAACTGTGCTAATATGAATATACAAATAAACCCGACTGTGTCAACATTGAGAAAAAAATCCCACGATTCGTTTTTCCATTTCTTTTTTAACAAAAACAGTCTGAATAAACAGTTTATTGTGTGAGAAATTAAAATACGACGGCATAGTGAGATTCCACTGTATTCAAAGTAATTGAAATAATGTGGACTCGCACCCTGCTGTCTTGTAAATTCCTATGACAACACATGTATATATTTCCTATTATGGAATATGTATGTTTGTGGCTAAAAAGAAAATACTGAAATAAAAAAAAAAACGTCGTCAAGATATCCATACCAATCACAAAAACACGACGACCGTGGAATTTTATAAATTGCATGTACGGTTTTATTGTACTTGGGGTTGTGTAACTAAAATGTTCGTAAGTGCAAAATTATGATTTAACATTAACAATGTTTTCTTGTAAACAATTATTGGATTTGCATTTATTGCATATGCAGCCTATGCTCAATAAATGTAAATCCATCAATTGAAATTTCCAGACAATCCTAAATTTGCACTTACGATTGTTATATCGTGGGAACGAATTGTTACTCGAGGGAACGAATTGTTAAATTGAGGGGACGAATTGTTATTTGGTGGGAACGAAGTAATAAAAAAATCCATGTCCCCTGCGAAATAACAATTCGTTCCCACGAATTGACAATTCGTTCCCACGAATGAACAATTCGTCCCCACGATATATCCGAGGGAACTTTTTTGTGGGAACTAATTGTTAATTCGTGGGAAAGAATTGTAAATTGAGGTAACCAATTGTTATTTCGTGGGAACAAATTGTTATTTCGTGGGAACGAATTAATAAAAAAGAAGATGTCTACGTCCTCTGCGGGGCTCCATAGCGTGTAGTCTGATACGAATCTAAAGTTAGATGTACATTTATATATTCTGGGGGCCGTTTCACTAAACTTCGTACGAATAAAATGTTCTTAAGTGCAAAATTATGATAGTCTGTAAATTTCACATTAACGATGATTTCATGATTATTGGATTTACATTTATTGAGCATAGGCTGCATATGCAGCCTATGCTCAATAAATGTAAATCCATCAATTGAAAATTCCAGAAGATCCTAAATTTGCACTTACGAACATTTTAGTCGTACTCAGTTTAGTGAAACGGCCCCCTGGATTGTTTCCAAACTCTTATTGAGAGCATTTAGTGTTCTTTTTAATACGTATACAAACGTCGTTAAGAGAGGGGCGTATTATACTTGTATTTGCGAAGAATATTGGCCCCGAAAATCTGCTAAGGCCATGCCATTATTATTTTCTGTTAAGCGTACACCCAGATGGCAAAAACCTACCTACGTATTAAGAAGATAATACTCCAATTAAACTTATTAAGAGTAAATTCGTGAACGGATATAAAACGTGCACACGTCTCCAATCAGTTTTCATATTACTTCGCCAGTAAATACATGTAGTGTCAAATAGCATACAGAGGTTGTTTGTTTTTTCACAGAACCACTCTAAAAACCTACCCGCACTCGGGACGCTTAACAGAGAAAGAACTTTGCCTAATTCTCACAGCCTTACCAGGCATCAGTACTAGACTAACTTCAATGTCTGGTAAGGCTGTGACAATACGTTATTCTTCGTCAGTTTTCTTCTCAAATGGAATACGCCCCAGTTCTTTTTTTATCTTATATTTAAGGGTAGAAATTGGCTCGAGGACCTTCCAAACCCGGGCATTTGAGCCCGAAAAGTGTCAAGTCAATGACCGTTGGCCCGTTTGTTTCCGAATTTACTAATATCTGTAATACAGTCGAAATATGTGCATTAAATGAAGGAGGCAATGAGGCGGTTACTTTAACCTAGCTAGTTCATTCTCCTATCGCACGAAGCCGTGTCAGACCGTGAAAATGGGCTGAATGTGAGTGCATGTGATATATGGAGACTCAGCTGTAACAGTGTTATCCTATATGATGGTGATATTTGAGTGTTGGTACGCCCCGGTTCTCATTATGTTTGCATATTTAAACAGAAGACTGTATGCATGTACCATAGACATGGTAAATCATTAATTTACAAATTATGTCAGAATTACGTGTCCATCAATGACGTAATAATGCGGCATTTCCCTTCACATATTCCAAGTTTAGAAATATAGAAGAGTAGGTTAGTGCCGTGAATGGGAAAACATATCTGGCAAGGCTCATGAAACGGGATGGGCGAGGCTCTGCTGAGCACATCCCATTTCCGTGCCGCGCCAGATATTTTTCCCATTCACGGCACTAACCTACTACATGTATTCTATTTATCCCGTCAACACCTACAAATGGCTGTAAAATGCAAAAATAGTATTGACTGGATATCAAAAATGTTTCACGGCACCGTGTTTCACGGCACATACGCACTGTGTTGACGGGATAAAATCTAATCTCGCTTAGTCTCATGTAGCGCCGTTTTTGTCGAAGATCGGCTTCATCTCGCATTGTTTGATTACAAAGCCAAACGACAGATATGAAAATTAATTACAAAATAGCTTTGGGATAAAGACAAAGTCTGGCGAACAATGGACCTGGTGGCAATGGCATGCGTTGTATGGCATTTATGTTCATCGTTTGTTGATACAACGCGGCCTCAACTCAACGGCGATTTCAACAAACGCAAATATGTGTCGTCATTTGCAAAGAAAGTGAACGTTCATATGGCCGCATCCGGAGGTAATCCAACTGATGAAGGCAATGTAGATATGCATGTTGACACTACATATGCACTACTGTCTGTTTCATGAAACCTGCCCAAACTTTACGGCTATATTAATACAGTAAATACAATATATTTTTCGACAATATTTAATTCTAGCAAAATTTAAGTATGAGCCTTCTTTTTATTTCGTGAAATTTTGTCCAATATTGATTTTATTGCGAAAATACAATGTCCACATGTTAAATCCCCATAGACATCTTCACAGAGTGAAGATGTCTATGGGGATTTAACATGGGAAATTGTTCTATTTTTTCAGAAATAGTGGGCCGATTTTCGAAATGTAACTTTTGTTTTCTTAGTTAGATCATTTCCAAGCTGTCTAACTAGATTTCAGGATCAATTTCCAAAATATTTCGTTTTTCAACTCCTCCTCCAGGTTCACCACCTTGTCTTTTTTTCCCATGTTAAATTCCCAAGTTTAACTCATTTTCCGTAATAAAATCAACATTTGACCAAATTTCACGAACTAAAAAGAAGGCTCATTCTTAAATTTTGAAAAAAAATCATATCGAAATCATATCGCATTGTTAATATGGTCGTAATATTTGGCCGGGTTTCGTGAAACAGACAGTAATTTAGGTAATACATGATGTGATTATGTAGGAAATATATATGCATGTATGCGGTATACATGTATGCAGGTAATTATGTGTTTTTGTAGGCAATACGTATGTACGTATGTAGGCCTTACATATACACTTACGTAAGCAATACATATGCATATACATATGTGCAGAACATATGCGTGTACCTTGGCGAGTGAATGGCGACAAGAGTATACCCAGATCCGCCTATGCAAGAATGCATACTGCTCTGGGGCGTGGGGTGGGGGTACTCTGGTAGCATACGTTGTATTTGGCGTCGAGCAATATGATCAGCTACTGCACGTACATGCGATGGTCTAGTAACATAAGGTCGTAACTGCTATGCTTTCGCATAGCAGTTACGACCTTCTGTTACTAGACCAACCATCGAATTATGTCCCTGGTAATGTCACATATCATATTTCATATTAATAGTTTGTTTATACAACTATAACAATGTTTCTTTTGTTGTGTTGTTTTACTTCCTTGATTAGTAAGTATATACTGGTTCAAATTTATTCTACTATAACACTAATTTGAAGATTTGTTTTTGTTGTTTTTTGTTGTTGTTTTTTCTTTTCTTTCCTTATTAGCCTAGACTGGTTGTACACTGATCACGTGGAACCGATGTTAAATATTCATTGTCATCAGACGCTTCAAATTTCTATTGATAAAGCCTCCAGACGAGGCGAGGATTTTTTGCTGTCATGGGACGTCGATGCGCCATAATGGCTTCACTCTACAACCAGACAGTTGACAAATGTTCGCTCCGGAGGCATCAAATTTGCATATTACCGTAGATTAAAGACACAATGAAATTAACACTGGAAGATACAACAGTCGCAGAACCAGTCTAGCTCAGGCTCGATTTACCGGAAATGCAACTCGATTATGGGATACATTCACCTCCTGAGTTCCACGGAAACCTGGGCCAACCTTGATTGGGCTTGACGGATTCTCTGACTGAACCGGGTCGTACTTGATTTCAAAAATCAAGTTGTTGGTTTCATCTTGTGGTGTGTCAATTAAGTGTGCACAGATTCCTTGATCAAAAGTGAATCATGGATAGTTAATATCGATGCTAATTAAATAATGAGACGGAAGGACGCCGTTTCCACGGCATTCCGACTAATTTACGAACAAACGTCGGTGTTTTCCGTTGTCAGCCAAAACGATTTCCCGCGGCACTCTAAGAGACGAGTGTCGTGTTACAATTTTATGTTTCGCAGCACGTGCGAGTTCAGTGTTGTCAATGCTTTAACGCTTAGAACGCTGGAACCGAAAATTGTCGTCTGCTGTTATTTCATTTTTGTGTTTTGTTTCCTCATTAAAACATGGTTTTGCAACACTTCAGAATCATTTCCATTGGAAATGATTCTAAAGTGCTGCAAACCTATGTTTTTATAGATAAAATTGGAAATAAAAAATAATCAGCAGACGAGAAAATTTAATTCAGCCGTGTAATGGTTAACATTTGGTGCTAGGATATCTGTAAGTGATTCAGCATCACGATTACTCATTACAAGATGCGGTTACTCATTACAGAAACGCGTCAAAATAATTTTATTAAATAAAATAAAATTAGCATACCGCAAACCACAGGAGTAGAAACGAACCTCTCTGAACCGGACGTCCATAACTCTTCACCACTATAAAATATATAACATGGTGTGTTCAATGTTATCTGTTTATGTGCCCCTGTGCGATAGCAAAGAGGGGGGCATATTGTATTGCTCTTGATGTCAAGTCGACAATACTGTGCATACTTTTGTTAACTCTAATGATCACTACACATGCCAAATTCTTAGTTGTCCAGATATACATAGGCGTAGGAGCGTTTCAATTATTGGGGGGGCCAAGTTGGTAAAAGCGAATTTATTATTGACAAGCAAAAAAAAAACAAAAAAAAACAAACAAAAAAAAACATTTGACACACATTTGAGTTGATATGTATGCAAGGGTGAAGTTTTGTTAAAATATTCCATATGGTTGCAACAATTTATTGTGTGGATACATCAACGTTTACTGATGGATGAACGGGGCGGTTTTAGCCCCCACAGTTTCAACTGATTACTTACAACATGCGGCTGGCTATCTTCAGACTTGTTCTTGTAGAAACAAATCGCGGCCACCAAACTTGTTGTTGTTGTTGTTGTTGTTGTTGTATTCCAAAGTTCCGCCGCTTATTTTTCGGCGCACCCCTTCAAGCCACAAGACAGGAAGGGTGACTTGACATTTTATATAAGTTCTGTCTGTATTAACGAACATGATTGAAAGCGGTGAAGCCGGGATAAAACTCGTATAATTGATGAACAAAAAGAATAAGGTCTACACAGGAAATTTCATCCACCAATTATTGGGGGGGGGGGCCAAAGCATATTCTGGCGCCCCCCCCCCACTCCAAATATTGGGGGGGCCGGGCCCGGCCCCCCCCCCCCTGGCCCCCCCCCCCACCCCCGGCTCCTACGCCACTGATATAGTTCACCACTACTCTACAGATATAGTTCACCACTACTCTACAGATATAGTTCACCACTACTCTACAGATATAGTTCACTACTACTCTACAGATATAGTTCACTACTACTCTACAGATATAGTTCACCACTACTCTACAGATATAGTTCACCACTACTCTACAGATATAGTTCACCACTACTCTACAGATATAGTTCACCTACTTACTACTATCAATAAGTTCACCACTACTCTACAGATATAGTTCACTACTACTCTACAGATATAGTTCACCACTACTCTACAGATATAGTTCACTACTACTCTACAGATATAGTTCACCACTACTCTACAGATATAGTTCACTACTACTCTACAGATATAGTTCACTACTACTCTACAGTAATAGTTCACCACTACTCTACAGATATAGTTCACCACTACTCTACAGATATAGTTCACCACTACTCTACAGATATAGTTCACCACTACTCTACAGATATAGTTCACCACTACTCTACAGATATAGTTCACTACTACTCTACTCTACAGATATAGTTCACTACTACTCTACAGATATAGTTCACTACAACTCTACAGATATAGTTCACCACTACTCTACAGATATAGTTCACCACAACTCTTACAGATATAGTTCACCACTGCTCTACAGATATTAGTCACTTTACTACTCTTACATATATAGTTCACTACTACTCTTACAGATAAGTTCCCCACTGCTCTACAGATATAGTTCACTACTACTACTACGGATATAGTTCTCCTCTACTCTACAGATATAGTTCCACCATACTCATACAGATAGTGTTACTACTACTCTACAGTTATTGTTCACCAATACTTACAATTAGTTCACAACTACTATTACTGATTAGTTCACACTACTATACAGATATAGTTCACTATTACTCTACCAGATATAGTTCACTTTATATCTACTGTTATAGTTACCACTACTTTACAGATATGTTCACCACTACTGCTACCGTATAGTTCACTACTACTCTACAGTTTTAGTTCACTATTTACCTTCTACAGACAAAGTCACCACTACTCTTCTATAGTTCACTACTACTCTTACATATTTAAGTTCACCACTACTTTCATATTATAGTTCCACCACTTCTCTACAGTTAATAGTTCACACTACTTCTACAGATATAGTTCACTACTTCACTACAGATTTAGTTCACCACTACTACTTCAGATATAGTTCAACAATACTTAAGTTATAGTTCACATATCTACAGATATAGTTCACACTAATTACAGATATAGTTCACTATATCTACTGATATTGGTTCACCACTTCTCTACAGATATTAGTTCATCTACTACTCTAAAGATATAGTTCACCACTACTCTTACAATAGTTCACATACTCTACAGATATAGTTCACACTATATAAAGATATAGTTCACTACTATATAATATATAGTTTCACTACTTACTTACTATATAGTTCACCATACTTTACAGGATATAGTTCCTCCACTAATCTACAGATTATGGTTCATTACTACTCTACAGATTTAGTTCACTATTACCTCTACAAGATTTAGTTCACCACTACTTACAATAGTTCACCCACTACTTACTATATATGTTCACCATACTCAACTTTATATGTTCACCACTACTCTACATATATAGTTCTCCACTACTCTACAGATTTAGTCACTACTACTCTACTGATATAGTGTCACCACTTTATTACAGATATAGTTCACCACTACTCTACTTATATAGTTCACCACCTATCTACAGATATTGTTCACACTAATCTACAGATATTAGTTTCACCTTACTAACTCTCTAAGATATAGTTCCCAACTATCTTCAGATATAGTTCACTACTACTCTACAAGTATTAGTTCACCCACTACTCTTACAGATATAGTACTACTTGCTCTACAGATATAGTTCACACTACTCTTTACAGATATAGTTCACTACTACTTCTACAGTATAGTTCACATAACTCTACAGATATAGTTCACAATGCTCTACAGTTATAGTTCACCACTACTCTAAGATATAGTCACCACTACTTACAGATATAGTTCACCACTGAATCTTTACAAGATATAGTTCACTACTTACTATACCAGTATAGTGCACTACTTACTCCTTAAGGTTATAGTTCACCACACTCTAAAGATATAGTTCACCCACTTCTTCTTACCAGATATTAGTTCACCTCTACTCTTACATATATAGGTTCACTACTACTCTAAGATATGTTCACTTACTACTCCTACAGATATAGTTCACCACACTCTACAGATTATAGTTCACCACTACTTCTACATATCTTGTTTCACCACTTACTCTACATATATAGTTCACTAACTATTCTACAGATATAGTTCACCACTACTCTAACAGATATTAGTTCACCACTACTCTACAGAATCTAGGTTCACCTACTACTCTAATATATAGTTCACCACTACGTCTACTTTATATAGTTCACCATTCTACTCCTACAGATATAGTTCACCACTATCTACAGATATAAGTTCACTACTACTCTTACAGATATAAGTTCACCATACTTTACAGATATAGTTCACCACTATATCTACAGTATAGTTCATAGCTATCTACAGACCTGTTCACCTATACTCTACAGATATAGTTCACCACTACTCTTTACAGATATAGTTCACCAAGACTCTATTGATATATTTTCACTTACTACTCCTACCTTATTTAGTTCACACTACTTACAGATTTGTTCACCATACTCTATTGGTATAGTTCACCACTACTTCTACAGTTATAAGTTCACCACTACTCTACAGGTATAGTTCACCACTACCTACAGTTTTTAGTTCAATACTACTTCATACAGTATTATTAGTTCACCACTACTCCTAAAGATTATAGTTCACCCACTATCTACAGATTAGTTCACATTACCTTACAGATATAGTTCACCACTACTATACAGTTAATAGTTCAACTACTTACTCTACAGATATAGTTCACCACTACTCTACAGAATAGTTCAACCACTTTACCTCCTACGATATAGTTCACTTACTACTCTACAGATATTAGTTCACCATACTCTTACAGATAAAATTGTTCCACCTCTACTCTACAGATAATAGTTTCACCATACTCCTACAGATTATTAGTTTCCCTACTATCTACAGAATTTAGGTTCACACTTCTTCTACAGATATAGTTCTACCACTACTCAACAGATATAGTTCACTACTACTCTTACAGATATTAGTCCACTACTTACTCTACAAGATATAGGTTCACCACCTAAAACTCTTACAGATTATAGTTCACCACCTACTCTACAGATATAGTCACTATACTTACAGATATAGTTTTACTTTCTACTCTATCAGATATAGTTCTCCTACTAACTCTACTGATATAGTTCTTCCACTGCTCTACAGATATGTTCTCCATTACTCTACAGATATAGTTCACTACTACTCTTACAGAATAAAGTTTCATACTAATTTCTTACCCCATATATAGTTCACCACTACTATACTAATATAGTTCACATACTCTACAGAATTTAGTTCACTACTTAACTATACAGATATAAATTCACCACTACTCTACCAGATATTAGTTAACCACTACTCTACAGATATAGTTCCATTACTGACTCTTACAGATAATAGTTCACCTACTACTCTTACATATATAGTTCACTACTACTTTAACATACTATAGTTCACCACCTACTCTACAGATATAGTTCACTATTACTTCTATCGATATAGTTCACCAATAACTCTTACCAATATAGTTCACCACTACTCTACAGCTATTTAGTTCACTCTACTCTTACAGATATAGTTCACTTCTCTATATCAGATTTAGTTTTCACCACTACTCCTACAATAGTTCACCACTTTTACTCTTCAGATATAGGTTCACTATACCTCTTCATAAATAGTTCACCACCCTACTTACAGATATAGTTCACCACTACCTCTAAGATATGGTTCACTACTACTTCCTAAGATTATAGTTCATATATCTACAGACATAGTTCACCACTACTCTACAGATATTGTTCTCCACTTATCTACAGATATTAGTTCACTACTAATTACAGATATAGTTCACCACTACTCTACAATATAGTTCACTTACTACTCTACAGATATAGTTTCACCCAACTACTCTACATAGTCACCACTACTCTACAGATATAGTTCACCACTATTATACAGATATAGTTCATACTACTCTACTATAGTTCACCACTACTCTACAGATATAGTTCTCCACTACTCTACAGATATAGTTCACTACTACTCATACAGATAGAGTTCACCACAACTATACAGATATAGTCACCACTACTCTACAGATATAGTTCCCACTACTCTACAGATATAGTACACCACTATCTACAGATATGTCATACTACTCTACATATTATAGTTCACCAATACTCTACAGATATAGTTCACTACTTACTTACAGATATAGTTCCCCACTAGCTCCTACAATGTTCACCACTACTCTAACTGTATAGTTCACCAATACTATACAGATATAGTGCACTATACTCCTACATATATAGTTCACTACTACTCTACATATATAGTTCACCACTACTTTACAGATATAGTTCACCACTACTCTACAGATATGGTTCACTACTACTCTACAGATATAGTTCACTATTACTCTACAGATATAGTTCACCACTACTCTACAATAGTTCACCACTACTGTACATATATAGTTCACCACTACTCGACATATTTGTTCACCACTCCTCTACATATATAGTTCACCACTACTCTAACAGATATAGTTCACTACTACTCTACAGATATAGTTCACCACTACTATACAGATATAGTTCACCACTACTCTACATATATAGTTCACATACTCTACAGATATAGTTCCAACACTAATTACAGATTATAGTTCACTATACTCTACGGATATAATTCACCACTACTCTATCGATATGTTCACTTACTGCTCTACAGATATAAGTTCACCACTACTCTACAGTATAGTTCACTATGCTCAGATATATTCACACATACTCTACAGATTAGTTCACTATGCTTACAGCTTTAGTTCACCACTACTCTACAGAGATAGTTCTTACTGCTTACAGATATAGTTCACCCTACTTACAGATATAGTTCTCTTAACTACTCGTACAGATAATAGTTCACCTACTACTCCTTACAAGATATAGTTCACTATGCTTACAGATTATAGTTTCACCACCTACTTACCGATATAGTTCCACCACTACTCTACAGATATAGTTCACCATACTCTACAGATATTTAGTTCACTACGACTCTACAGAGTATAGTTGCACCTACTACGCTACAGATATAGTTCACCACTACTCTACAGATATAGTTCATCACTCACTCTACAGATAAAGATCACTACTACTCTACAATAGTTCACCACTACTCTACATATAGTTCACTACTAACTCTACAGATATAGTTCACCACTACTACAGACCAAAATAGTTCATCACTTACTACTCTACAGATATAGTTCACCACTACTAAACACATATAGTCACTACTACTCTACAGATATAGTTCACCACTACCGCTTACAGCTAGTTTTCACCACTAATCTACAGATATAGTTCACCACTACTACAGATATAGTTCACCACTATCTCTACAGATATAGTTCACTACTACTCTACAGATATAGTTCACCACTACTTCACAATAGTTCACCACTACTCTACAGATATAGTTTCACCTACTACTAATACTAACATAGTTCACCACTACTCTACCAATAGTTTCACTACTATCCTACATATATAGTCACTACTACAGATATAGTTCACCACTACTCTACAGATATGTTCACACTACTCTACAGATATACTTACACTACTACATCTAACAGATATAGTTCACCACTACTCTACAAATAAGTTTTCACCACTACTCTAGATATAGTTCACCACTACTCTACATATATAGTTTCACACTACTCTACATATATAGTTCACCACTACTACAGATATAGTTTCACTACTACTCTACAGATATATTTCACCTACTACTCTACAGATATAGTTCCCAACCACTACTCCTCTACATATACAATCACCCACTACTCAGATATAGTTCACCACGACTCTACAGATATACGTTTTCACTAAGCTACTCTAACAGATATAGTTCACCACTACTCTACAGATATAAGTTCACTACTACTCTACAGATATAGTTCACCACTACTCTACAGATATAGTCACCTACTACTCTACAGATATAGTTCACACTACTCTACAGAATATAGGTTCACTACTACTCTACAGATATAGTTCACCACTACCTAACAGATATAGTTCACTACTGCTACTACAGATATAGTTCACCACACAACTCTATCAGATATATTCACCACTAACTCTACAGATATAGTTCACCACTATCTACAATATAGCACCTACTACTCCTACAGATATATTCACTACTACTCTACAGATATAGTTCACTACTGCTCTACAGATATAGTTCACCATCTACACTACAGATATAGTTCACCACTACTCTACAGATAGTTCACTCACACCACTCTACAAGATATACGTTCACTATTTCTACTCTACAGATATAGTTCACCACCACTACAGATAAAGTTTCACACAACTCTACATATCTAGTTTCACCACCACTCAACAGATAATATTCACATACTACTCACAGATATAGTTCACCACACACTACAGATATAGTTCACCACTTACTCTACAGATAGATTCACCACTACTCTACATATATAGTTCACCACCAACTCACTAAATAGTTCCACCACTACTCTACAGATATAGTTTCACCACTACTCACAATGTTCACCTACTACTCTACAGATATAGTTCACCACTACTCTACAGATATAGTTCCACACACTACAATATAGTTCACAACTTCTCTACAGATATAGTTCACCACTACTCTACAGATATAGTTCACTCCTACATATATACATCACCACTAACACTATAGATATAGTTCCACTTTACTACACTACATATATATTCACACACTACTCTACAGAAATAAGTCACCACTACTCCTACAATATATTCACCACTACTCTACAGATATAGTTTTCACCACTACTCACAGATATAGTTCACCACTAACTCTACAGATATAGTTCACTACTACAACTACAATATTAGTTCACCACCAACTCTAACAGATATTTAGTTCACCCACTACTACCTACAGATATATGTTCACCTTACTACTCTACATATAGTTCACCACTACACAAATACAGATATAGTTCACCATACTACTACAGCTATATAGTTCACCACTACTCTACAGAATATGTTCACCTACTACTCTAACAGATATAGTTCACTGACTACACTCACAGATATAGTTCACCACTACTCTACAGATATAGTTCACTACTACTCTACAGATATAGATTCACCTACTACTCTACAGAATATATTTCACTACTACTCTAACAGAATATAGTTCACCTACTACTCTACAGATATAGTTCACCACTACTCTACAATATATGTTCACTACTACTCTACAGATATTCACTAGGCTAATTCTACATATATAAGTTCAACCACTTATACTCTTACATATATATTCACCACTACTCTACGAAATATAGTTTCACCACTACTCTACAGATATTAGTTTCACTTACTACTCTACAGATAAGTTTCAACTCACTACTCTACAGATATATGTTCACCTAGCTACTCTACGATATAGTTCACCACTGCTCTACAAGATAATAGTTCACTACGACTCTACGGATATCGTTCCACTACTTACAGATTTTAGTTCACCACTACTCTACAGATAGAGTTCACTACTACTCTACAAGATATAGTACACCCTACTCTACAATAGTTCAGCACTACTCTACAGTAAGTTCACCACTACTTTACAGCTATAGTTCACTTATACTCACAGATATAGTTCCACTACTACTATCTAATATATAGTTCACCACTACTTTACAGATATAGTTCACCACTACTCTACCGATATAGTTCACTACTACTCTACAGATATAGTTCACTATTACTCTACAGGACATAGTTCACCACTACTCTACAATAGTTCACTCTACTTACAGATATAGATTCAATCCACTACTCTACAGATATAGTTCACACTACTTCTAACAGTTTATAGTCATATAACTCTACTGATATTGTACAACCAGTCTACAGATATAGTTCACCATACTCTACAGATATAGTTTCACCACTACTCTACATAGATAGTCACTACCTACTCCTACAGATATAGTTCACTACTACTCTACGATATAGTTCACCTTACTACTCTACAGATATAGTTCCACCCACTCTACAGATATAGTTTCCACCAACTACTCTACATATTTAGTTTCACCACTAACTATACAATATATAGTTTCACTACTACTCTACAGAAATATAGTTCACCACTACTCTACAATTATATAGTTCACCATCTACTCTACAGTATAGTTCACTACTACACTCTACATATATATTCCCACTACTTTCTACATTATATAGTTCACACTACTCTACAGATATAGTTCACCACTACTCTACAGATATAGTTCACCACTACTCTACAGATAAAGTTCACTCTACTCAACAGATATAGTTCACCACTAATACATATATTTCCACTACTATCTACAGATATAAGTTCACCACTACTCTACAGATATAGTTCACTACTACTACAGATATAGTTCACCACTACTCTACAGATATAGTTCACTACTACTCTATCCAGATATAGTTCACCACTACTCTACAGATAGGATTCACCATACTCTACATATAGTTTTCACCACTACTCACAGAATATAGTTCACTTACATACTCTACAGAATAAGTTCACTACTACTCTACAGGATATACATCACTACTACTCTACATATAGTTCACCACTACTCTACAGATATAGTTCACTACTACTCTACAGTATAGTTCACCACTACTCTACAGATATAGTTCACACACTACTCTACAGATATAGTTCACCTTCACTCTTCTACAGCTATAGTTCACACTACTTACTACATATATAGTTTCACCACTACTCTACATATATAGTTCACTACTACTCTACAGATATAGTTCACTAATACTCTACAGATATAATCACCACTATCTACATAATTAGTTCACTACTACCTCTACAGATATAGTTTACTACTACTACAGATATAGTTCACCACTACTCTACAGATATAGTTCACCCACTACTCTACAGATATAGTTCACACTACTCTACAGATATAGTTCACCACTACCAACAAGAATATAGCCATTCTCTACAGATATAGTTCACATACTACTCACAATATAAGTTCACATACTCTACAGTTATAGTTCACCACTACTCTACAGATATAGTTCACCACATATACAGTTATAGTTCACCCACTATCTACATATATAGTTCACACTACTACTTTAATAGTTTCACTACTACTCTACAGATATAGTTTCACCATACTCATCAGCTATAGTTCACTACTACTCTACAGATATAGTAGTTCATACTACTCTACAGATATAGTCATATTACTCTACATATAGTTCACTACTACTTCCTAAATATAGTTCACACTACTCTACAGATATAGTTCACACACTCTACTCTACAGATATAGTTCACCACTACTCTACAGATATAGTTCACTACTACTCTACAGATATAGTTCACCACTACTCTACAGATATAGTTCACTACTACTCTACGATTAATCACTATCCCACATCTACGCTACTTCACATATATGTTCACTCACTACTCTACAGATATAGTTCACCACTACTCTACAGATATAGTTCACACTACTCTACAATTCTACAGATATAGTTTTCACTACTATCTCGATATAGTCACTACTCTACAGATATAGTTCACCACTACTCTACAATATAGTACCACTACTCTACAGATAGTTCCACTACTCTCAGATATAGTTCACTACTACTCTACAGATATAGTTCACAGCTATAAATACATATATAGTATTCACATACTTCTACACTACTCATATATTCTAATACTGATATAGTCACTACTACTCTACAGATATAGTTCACTACTACTCACAGATATATTCACCACTACTACAGATATAGATATTCACTATAGTACTACTACAGATATAGTTCACCTACTACTACTACAGATATAGTTCACTACTACTTCTACAGATATAGTTCACACTACACACTCTACAGATATAGTTCACACTACTTCTACATAGTCACCATACTCTACATAGTTCACACTATCTACAGATATAGTTCACCACTACTCTACAATAGTTCACACTAGCTACTATATAGTTCACTACTACTCTAATGCACATATACACATACTATGTACTGAAGAGTACGTTTAGCATCTCTGCATGGATGCACATGTATAATCTGTACATATTTGTCATCTTGCTTGTTCACACATGCATTTCTTGTATGTTTTCATGAATATGTTCAAATTTCCGCAAGGAGGAATTAAACAGTATATATATATATAACACACACCCAAATATCCACACACATTCACACCTTCTTCCAAGTATGTTACAACGCATTACATTCAAACACGTGTATTTAAACACGTACGGCGTCACATTTATGACAACATACCCACATATCCACCCACATTCACACTTTCTTTCAAGTATGTTACAGCGCATTACATTCAAACACGTGTATTTAAATACGTATGGCGTCACGTTTATGATAAGACAAACACGTTGTACGGGGCTGTGGCTGGAGAAATGGGGCTTATGAGATTTCACACCAGTGTAGCTCAAGTCAAATACTACGCCCTTAGCCCGATAACGCTCTATATTGCTTGTTGGAAGCGTAACGTGTGTATAATTGATGGAATCGCGAACAGTGCAGATCCTGATCAGACTGTGCGGATGCACAGTCTGATCTGGATCTACACTGGTCGCAAGATACATAATCCCCATTTCTCCAGTCAGAGTCACATATATGTACTCTAAGAGTATATAAATGTTATATTGTATCTTGGAAAATTTCAGCCTCTAAAGTATAGATAACCCAGATGAGGGCATCACATAGCATCATGCATAAACTTGTAAAAGTCGCGGGAATACTGGACGAGGCCTTCAGGCCTTCGTCCAGTATTCCCGTGACTTTTCCAAGTCCACAGTGGCATAGCTTGTAAGGCTTTGTATAACACCCTATTGTTCACCCTCCACTACAGTAACCCTGGTGAACAGTAGGGGGTTCTACAATGCTACAATGCTTCCAAATAAGATATACTCTGATATTCGATCAGTGTGGAGCTCGACTGGACGTAACTACCATTTTATCAGGTACCGAGTTGCACATTACCAAGGCCTCTACAAATTCTTGATTTTCCGCTCGTCCAGAAGGATTTCAACTCCTACACTCATTTCATATATGATGAACTTAATATCAAAATAAATTAGCCTTGGCCCGGTTGCTCAAAACCTCTGTTAGCTTAACAGACTGTTAAATCCTAACAATGCTAAGGATTCAACAGCCTGTTACGCTAACAGAAGTTTTGAGCAACCGGGCCCTGGTATTCTCTATTGGTTGATGTTGTCACAACATGTACCAGAAAGTTGGCCATTCTCTGCTAAATTCCGTTTCAATGTGGATGGTGTGGGACCTATATTCCATAATCCGCGCCATCGTCTACACCGTGTATACATATATGCTGTATTTAGCGTAGCTATAAAGAATAGTAGGCATAGCCTCGTATCTTATGAAATCAGTAAACTCGTTTAATAAATATCACATTAAAGGTACATGCCCACTCAGTAGACACAAACTTTTCTTTATATCAGAGACATCATCTGAGACATTTTCTGGCAAAATATACATTAATTCACCATTACCCCACGCATTGATTGGCATTATTATACATTTTATATCAGATGTAAAGTTACACACTGATATCAGGGGCGATAACCATGTTTCCTTAAAATGTTAACGGACATCACTATTTATTCTCTGTATTTATTTTCTGAAGTGCTATGATCATACTTTATAATCTGTCGAAAATATTATTTTTTCGTGTGACGCATTTAATTAGTATAAATAATTAAAATCTACCATGCCTCATTTGCATATGAAAATAGCATGATACCAACGCGCGTCACAATCAGTAAAATAAGCATTACTAAATGATTATATCTGTATAGCGGGCACTCTTAAATTTTTAGAACAGTAGGAATAGTGACACGATTATACACTTATTTAATTCCTATAAAGTACATTTTGTGCCTACTGAGTGGACATGTACCTTTAAATCATCGCTCATATAAGATCATATATATTTATATATATATCCCCATTTCTCCAGTCACAGTAATGTTACAACTGGCTGTTATCTATGGAGAACTGTTACATCTCCGTCTATAGCGCACGTGTACGGCTACCATATGTGCATTTCTGGCGCCAAAAATGTTAGAATTAAATGTGGCTGTAACTGGAGTAATGGGGCTTATGGGATTTGTGACCAGCGTAGCTTCCGATCAAATAGCACACTTCTGTAGCGTGATAACGATCTATATGACTGGCGCGGTTGTTACATGACGGGTGTTCTAGTGATGGAATGGCGAACAGTGTAGATCCTGATCAGACTGTGCGGATGCACAGGCTGATCTGGATCTACACTGGTCGCAAATTTCATAAGACTAATTTCTCCACAGTCACAGTGAATGTGAAAGGAAAATGGCATTTATGACATTTTTGGCCACTTACTTTAACGGACATTTCGTTGCCGCAAACCCAGACACTCAGGTTACGAGTACAAATTAAATAAAATTAAAACACAAATTAAATATATAATTGCATTGTTTTATACTCATTTTCGTCATTACTTTCAACGTATTTCTGAGACACGGAGTGTTGAAAATAATGAAATGCATAGACAACGGGATCCTAAATTTAATATTTATAATATTTGGCGCCGAGTGAAAAGCGCCAAGGAAATAAATTTAAGCGACTTTAATGCGCCATGTATGTCACAGCTGGGTCGGCCATACGCACATATTGACTTCAAGTCCGCTGAAAAATCGATCGCCTACGATAAGAAGTGTTATAATATGATCATGTTGCCAACAAACAATAGCTATGTACTGCAGAATGGTTCGTCCGCCAGTACGATGCGATAATCCGTTGTATCGATCGTACAGGCAGAAAACCATACTCTACATAATCGACCCAACTTTCCATGTCGATATCATGTAACATATAATTTATGTACACACTTCGTAATAGGGGTAGAAATGTACGGAGCCCCAAAGGGGACGTGGATTTTTGTTATTAAATCGTTCCCACGATATAACAATTAGTTCCTTCAATTTAACAATTCGTTCCCTCGAATTAACAATTCGTTCCCACGATATAACAATTCGTTCCCACGAATTAACAATTCGTTCCCACAATATAACAATTCGTTCCCACGAATTAACAATTCGTTCCCGTGGGAACGAATTAATTATTTCGTGGGAACGAATTTTTAAATTGAGGGAACGAATTGTTAATTGGTGGGAATGAATTGTTAATTGGTGGGAACGAATTGTTAAATTGAGGGAACGAATTGTTAATTGGTGGGAATGAATTGTTAATTGGTGGGAACGAATTGTTGAATTGAGGGAACGAATTGTTAATTCGTGGGAAGGAATTAATAAAAAAAAAATTCTACGTCCCCTGCGGGGCTCCATAGAAGTCAGATATGTTTCATAAAGTTCACTTATTTGTACAAATCCTGCGGAAATACAATACCAGATTATCTCTTCCGTGTGTGTCCGTTTCTGATAGTATATGATTGAATATAACACCAACTCCTTGGAATTTGATGAGTTATATAGAGCATCTTAGATGAGTGATGATTTAATAATATGATATTTATTAAACTCCTTAACTGATTTCATAAAACAACTCGGCTGATATGATATTTATTAATCGAGCTTATTGATTTCATAAGAAACAAGCCTATGCCGAGTTTCTTATGATACCAGTCAACGGGTTTAATAAATATGCTATTAAATCATCACAACTGTTAGATTCTAATTATTGCATAAGTACATCATCATATATGTTTCACGAAAGCTGCTCAAATTGTACGGCTATATAAACAATTCAAAAACAATATTGTTTTCGATAATATTAAATTAAAGGAAAATTTAAGAATGAGCCTTCTTTTTATTTCGTGAAATTTGATAAAATATTTATTTTATTGTGAAAAAAAACAATTTCCCCATGTTAAATCCCCATAGACATCTTCACAGAGTGAAGATGTCTATGGGGATTTAACATGGGGAAATTTTTTGAAAATCAGAAATACTGGACCGATTTTCAAAACTTAACTTTTGTTTTCTGTTGTTAATAGATCATTTCCAAGCTATCTAGCTATATTTCAGAATCAATTTCCAAAATGTTTCGTTTTTCGACTCCTCCTCCAGGTTCTCCACCTCTTTTTTCCCCATGTTAAATTCCTATAGAGAACTCATTTTTCGTAATAAAATCAATATTGGACCAAATTTCACGAAATAAAAAGTAAATTTTGCTATAATTTAATATTATCGAAAACAATATTGTTTTTGCATTGTTTATATGGCCGTAAAATTTGGGCAGGTTTCGTGAAACAGAGTATAGTGTTTTCAATTCAATTCAATTCAATTCGTTTATTGGCATTAAACAGCAAACAGCACATTTATAGCCATATAACAAACATGTGTTAATACACTGCGAGCGCCCATTTTATGTAATACATAATACATTTGAGTGATATATTTATAAATTTCTGTTTAAAATGAAACGCAGCCTAACTTCTTGATATACGTATTTGAGAAGCAACGGATATACATGATTTATTTATTAGCTCATATCTTAATTATGCGGAAAGAAAAATTTATCTAGGGCTACACTGGTCGCAAACTGAATACTGCCATCTTTTTGTCGTTGTAGCACACGTGACGACTAGAATTTCACGACATGTTCAATGTATTTTATACAGTAGAAAAATCTCTCTTAGCCGAAAACCCGCAAAACTTTGGTGTGCTTTTCTGTCATTTATATGCTACGATAATATCTGACAATGATCGCAAAGCCCAAATTCATAGCGTCACTGTCGTATACCTGATTTCAGTGGCACCTCTCTAAACCGGACACCCTGGGGACCTCCCAGGGTGTCCTGATTAGAGAGGTTCCACTTTACTTGCTAGTCCACAGAATACGCGCAAGCCGGGAAACAATGGCTGTGTCCCATGCCACCACCTGCCGTAGCGGGCCAATCATAACGGACCAAACCCAATAAGTCACTGACCCTCTTCGGTATCGGCGAAGCATTTTATATGAAACTGAATAAATTAAAATTACCCTACACATGCTATTTGCCAGTTAGTTAGCGGGAGTTTTATTGTTAAATAATTTCGGAGCCATTTTTCGTGGCCGATAGTGTTTAGCCCAGAATTGATTTAATAATAGCCTTACTTCAGCGCTTTAAATTATGAGGACGTCCGAGAAAACCGGTTTAGCCGTTCACGTTGTAGGCTTTGCGTTCTTATCAGAACCTTGCAGTTGTATCAACCGCTCACAGTTGTAACACTCGTTTGTATCTGACTTATATCTTACTGTGACTGTATAAATGGGACTTATTGGTTTTGCGACCAGTGTAGATCCAGATCAGCCTGTGCGTCCGCACAGTCTGATCAGGATCTGCACTGTTCGTCATTCCATCAATGAAACACGCATCATGCTTCTGACAAGGAACATATATCGTTATCGGGCTACAGAAGTGTGATATTTGATCAGGAGCTACATTGGTCACAAATACCATCAGCCCCATTTCTCCAGTCACAGTCACGTATTAGTATTGCCCATGTGTGTGTTCAAATTAGTGAAGGTCTGGCCATTTTTCCCGGATATTTTGAATACGGATTATTCTGAATTGCAAATGGTGACAGTGTTATATGGTGCTTTCTTCATGCACTGAGTTAAATTCGATAACGAAAATGGCAATTGAGAGTCATTTATAACGCAGTAATGACATAAAATATAGCAAACGATCGCTTATAACGTCGTTTATGTTTGTAATGCATGCCATGTGTGCGCATGCGTCAACATTTCACTACGATGGTAAATACGAGAGCATTATAACAATGGTTATCTCCATAAAATAACACAATGTTTCTAAAAGAACTACAATGTGTCCATTCAGTCATACAACTGGTGGTCAGCAAATTAGAATGACCCTTGTCCGGTCGTGTCAAAATATGCGTTACGATGGTTAACATGGGCTTACGGCTGGGAAATTCTACCTTAACCCTTAGACCACTGCTCACAACAATTGTCGTCTGCTGTTGCTTTTTATATCTTGCCTTATTTCTCAATAAAAACATGGTTTGACAGCACTTCAGAATCATTTCCAATGGAAATGATTCTAAAGTGCTGTCAAAGCATGTTGTATATTATTCTAAAGTGCTGTCAAAGCATGTTTTTGATGATAAAGATGGAAAATAGAAAATAAACAGCAGACGACAAAAAAAAATAGCGGTCTAAGGGTTAAAGGTACATGCCCCACTCAGTAGGCACAAAGTGTTCTTTATAGGACTTAAACAAGTGTATAATTGTATCTTTATTTCAACAGTTCTAAAAATTACGAGTGCCCGCTATACAGGCATAATCATTTAGTAATATTTATTTTACTGATAGTGACTCGCGGTGGTATCAGGATATTTTCATATGAAAATGAGAATGATATTTATTAATGTTTATACTAATTAAATGCGTCACCTGAAAAAATAATAGTTTCGAAAGATTATAAAGTATGATCATTGCGCATCAAAAAATAAAAACAGAGAATAAATAGTAATGTTCGTTAACAGTTTAAGGAAACACGGTTATCGCACCTGATATCAGTGTGGAAATTTACGTCTGATATCAAATGTATAATAATGCCAATCAATACGTGGGGTGATGCTGAGTGAATGTTTTTTTTGCCAGAAAATGTCTTAGATGATGTCTCTGATATAAAGAACAGTTTGTGCCTACTGAGTGGGTATGTACCTTTATCCCTTTGAACACCACAGCCCTGTATAGTGGGTGTTGACAAACAGTGTAGATCCAGATGAGCCGGCTCGTGACGAGCCGTCTCATCAGGACCTACACTTTTTGCAAATAGTTGTCATATTTTGAGAAGAAAAACACCCCCTTTTCATAAATGGACTAGTCTGAAAACCATTGTGTAACGATTGGATTGGTTGCACAATTAACATGTCACAGTCCATTCCAGTTACTTAGGGGTGGAAGGGTAAATTGTTAAGTAAATTGCCGCACTTGTAGTTCTTGGTCATCTTGCACATTTCACGAATGTATGTGGCTGTGGGACTAATGGGGAAATGGGACTAATGGGATGTGTAGCCAGTGTGGCTCCTGATCAAAGAGCACACTCATGTAGCCTGATAACGATCTGTGTGTCCTCTTACACGTGGACGCATGCCTGGTGGTTCATTGCTGGAATGACGAACAGTGCTGATCCTGATCGGACTGTGCGGATGCACAGTCTGATCTTGATCTACACTGGTCAAAGCCCATACGTCCTATTTCTCCAGTCACAGCCACATATGAGACACGCCATGTGATTTTGTACCTTCAGACATTTGCGTAATTTCATTAAATACGTTTACAAAATTTACCATATTTTTCATAAATAAAGTCAAAAGTTGACGCCATTTACGGAAAATATTGTAACTTTTGTAAACGTATTTCACGAAAGTACGCAGATGTCTGAAGGTACAAAATCACATGGCATGTCTCATATGTGTTGTGTTGTTTCTGGTGGAATCCAGTCTAATTCAGTGACTGAATGGTGAATAAAATCGCACGTGCAACGTTGTTTTTTTCTCGTATTCTTGTTTATAAATTTATAGAGACCCCGTCACTCATAACATTACATTAGAATGCACTCCATCACCCCCACACACGCCCACAGCCTCCCGCACACACACATACACACACATACGCATTTCATGCAATCTGTTGTATTGCTATTCTGGAGGGGCCTTAACGCATTCAACTACACTATCACTTGAGTGTATTTACGACATGGAATCATTGGCGCCGTTGCGATTTAATCAGTCGCTGGCATTTTCTTCATAATTCTGTTTTGTTTCATTTGGCCTTCAGTACCGATACGTGTGCCTTATCCGACACCAGGTAGCATACTGATAGTCTAGACATGTCAGCCCAACACTTTGTATTCTGCTAGCGTAGTCACGCAAATCGGCGCATCGTTGCGTCCGATGGTGCTAGTTGCGTGCGCATCCGAATTAGATTGGTGCGCGTCGCATAGAGAAACTATGCCACTTGACAGGTACACTTTCAATCAAGTCCGAATGCAGATCTAGGGAAAGTAAAAAATAAACCATGTACGTCGTTGCATGTACAGTCGAACCTCCCCGAATGGCCACCTCTGCAACAACAGACTCTATATAACAGCCGCTATTTTATATCCCAAATGGATGATTTCCTCTGTATCTAACCCTTAGACTGCTGAGCACGAAAATTGTCATCTGCTGTTGCTTTTGCCTTCTTTCTCAATAAAAACATGTTTGACAGCATTTTAGAATCATTTCCATGATTCTAAAATGTTGCCAAAGCATGTTTTTGATGAGAATTATCGGGGGAAAAAAATAAACAGCGGACGACAAATTTAATTCAACATTAAGCTCCCTACAACAGCCACCTCTCTACAACAGCCACTTTTGCGTCTTCCCATGGGTGGCTGTTGTAGAGAGGTTGCACTATACATACATACTGACCGCGTCTATACCCGTTCTTGGGCTGTGCCTTATTTCATATTACTTGCCATCAGTTTCGCCCGGACGTGCAGTCGGGTATGGGGCGACACTGATTTCAAGCGCCTGGCGGATAGTTTCTCATCAATTTAATGCCCGTATTTCATCGGAATCCTCCGACTGCCCGCATCATGCAATAAACGCACGATCGCGATACACAACGGCAGCTGAAGGTCATTCAATACAAACACTGCACTTACACGTGATTAACATAATTATAATTGGCAAACAATCCCAATTGATTTCAAATTCCATTTAGTGTTCGTGTCAATCGCCAAAAAAAATAACAACACTCGGAGCATGCCCGCATTACCTGCGTTCACGTACATGACAAAATCAAGCGGCGAAGGACAATTAACAATTCAACGGCTTCTTGTCTCCACTACACATGCGCGCGAAACATCCGTTAGCCGTGCGCGCGCGGCAGATGTTTTCACCGCGCATGTCCCGAAATAGCGAAGCCGGGAAAACGAGCGTCCATACCGCACTAGACGCACAATACGACAGACGTTTGGAGCTAATTAATAGTTTGACAGAGAATATCAAATTTCCGATTTAGAAGTGTACATTCCATTCCAATGAATCTTTTAAAGACGCATTTGTAATGGAAAAGGACGTTTGAAGCTGCAAATAAAAGATTTCAAAAATACAGATTAATAAAATGATTTTTGTGTATAAAACACAAGGTGACAGATGGTCCGTTATTACGGGCGGCGACATGTCTGCTGTCTAAAATCCTCTCGGGGTATGTCGGAGATTGCAACGACCTCAAGTTGGTGGGTATGGTAGCAGCGAGGCATGTTACGGTGCCGACCCTGTATGAAACCAACCATGTGATTTTGTACATGCGAAGATGTGCGATGTCTTAAAATTTGCGATATTTACAAATATTTTCACATGCGGATTCGCATTTCCTGTGAACAGTTCGTCAACGTTCGGTGTTCGGCTCAGAGAGGTTCCAATATATGTACAGTGAAACCTCGCTAAACCGGACACCCTGGGAGGTCCCCAGGGTGTCCGGTTTAGCGAGGTTTCACTGTAAATCAGGCATTTGATTACCGAGCCATAGATGTGTGCTATACGATCACGAACAGGCATTATCACCTGAGATAAATGACACAGACACCTATCAATATTATGATCACAAATGTTTCTTGTTGTCCGGTTTAGAGAGGTTCCACTGTATAATTTAGTTCAGAAATGCGACAAATTTGTTTCACCACTTTCTGCGCTTACATGTACACGTCTCTGAGACGAAGGGACTTTAACACTCATGTTTCCAATCACATCTGGTACCCGGTTATGCCGACAGCTCAGTGATGATGCATTTACCCTTAGAACGCGGGAAACAAAAATTATCGTCTGCTGGTGTTTCATATTTTCTTTTCTTTCTCTATAAAAACATGGTTTTACAGAACTTTAGAATCATTTCCATTGGAAATGATTCTAAAGTTCTGCGAAACCATGTTGTTGATGCGAAAAAAATGCAAACGAACAGAAACAGCAGACGACACATTTTAATTCAGCAGTGTAAGGGTTAATATTATGCAATCTCATTGGACGGATGTCTCTGATTAAACTTCTACATTTGCAGCGTCGCTGACAAGCGTGCATTATTTTTTTTCAGAAAACGCTAACAACCAACTGCCATTGTTTTGCGTGGTGCAGTTTTCTTTGATGTTTAATTGGCCGGGGGCGGGTTGTCATCGTGAAATTAAACGAATGGAAATTCTGGTGCGAGACAAAAATGTAATTGCAGGTAGTGTTTCGTTTTAATTTGTTCTCTTTGTTAATGAAAAATAAAACTGATGTTGCTAATATGAACCTTGCTTTTTTATGCAAAATGGGAATTTCTGAGAAATATAACAAGGCTAAAGGACAGTAAAAGCGAAACTTCTATTCAATCAGGGATTCCGCTGGGGAAAATACCAAAAAAATCGCCACTTCAACAAAAAAAAAAATTAAAAAAAAAATATTTTCGAAAATTGTCATTTTGTATCGCCAATTGTTTATTTTTATCGCCAATTGCGAAAGTGGCGATCGCCAGCGGAATCCCTGTACAATAACATGCTATTCATAATAGCTAAAATGTGTTAACGGTACATATATATGCCCACTCACTAGCACAAAATGCTCTTTATATCAGAGACATCATCGGACATTTTCGGGCCAAATAAACATTCATTCACCTACCCCACGTGTTAACTGGCAGTATTATGCATTTTATATCAGACGTAAACACTGATATCAGGGGTGATAACCTTGTTTCATTCAAATACGAACGGACATTACTCTTTATTCTACGTAATAATTTTTTATTTGCAATGATCATAATTTATAATCTGTCGAAAATATTATTTTTTTAGGTGACGCATTTATAATTAATGAGTATAAATTATTTTTTAAAAAAATAACATGCCTCATTTGCATACGAAAATAGCCTGATACCACCGCGCGATACTATCCGTAAAATAAATATCACTAAATGATTATAATTGTATAGCGGGCACTCGTAATGTTTAGAACTGGTGGAATAGTGACACAAGTATACACTTACGTGTATTTAATTCCCATAACGAACATGTTGTGCCCCACTGAGTGGGCATGTGTCTTTAATTGTAACTACTTTTCCACTCGTGTGCCCGTGCTATATAAATATGGCAGTTTCACATAGTTCCTGGTTTGGTCGAAAAAAATATTTAAAAAAAAAAAATTGTTTATATTGAATAGTCCGAAAACTGGTGTACAATGGTCGATGTCAGATATACATGGATAGTAATGATGATAAAACGTGCGGGTTTGAAGGTCAGCGACTATTTCCAAAACAAATGACGCATTAAACTGTAATACACACGTTATATTTCGGAGTATTGAAAATGAAACGCCAAATTAAAGAGCGAACACACTGATGCGTCACGATATAAAATATAATATGACACTGTGCTATCTTATTCGTGGCTGTGACTGGAGAACTGGGGCTTATGTGTTTTGCGACCAGTGTAGATCCAGATCAGCCTGTGCATCCGCACAGTCTGATCAGGATCTGCACTGTTCGCCATTCAATCAATGAAACACCCGCCTTGATTCTGAAAAGAAATATAGATCGCTTTCAGGCTGCATGAGTGTGTTATATGATCAGGAGCTACACTGCTCAGAAATCCCATAAGCCCCATTTCTCCAGTCACTGTCACATTTTAGCCATGCGTTAAATTTAATTTATCGTGTATTCTTCCATATTAAATTGAGACACGCCATGCGATTTTGTACCTAAGAACATGTGCGATTTTTCATGAAATATACATACAGAAAATGTGATATTATCTGTAAATGACTTCGAAAGATGACGAAATTTTCATAGCAAATGCGGAATACTATTCCGCATTTGGTATGAACATTTCGTCATCTTTCGTCGTCATTTACGGAAAATATCGTAAAGTTTGTAAATATGTTTTATGTTCTCAGGTACAAAATCGCATGACGTGTCTCAATTGTGAAAGTAGATATTCATGAACTCAACTGACCATCGCATCTGCTCAGAAAAACGAAGTTTTGTTTACATTTATACTTAGCTGTGTATGTGTCAAATGTGTACCCATGGTAACGCCATGTCGACGATAGGGACGTATAAATAAACTAAATTGATCGGCGTTAGATGAGACCATATTTAATAATTCAAGCGCTAATCTCCTTACTCGTATTTATTTAGACTCGTTAAAACGGCATAAAACCAGAGCAGCACGAGCTAAAATCACGTGGCGGATTCCCAAACGAGGCTAAAGGTTAGAAATATGAAATAATAAAGATGTGGAATCGCTTTCAACTTGTGATATTTCCATGGAAACGCATAGTTTCTGTTGTTTCTGCAACAACAGAGATTTCGCTGAAACGTGTGTGAAAAATCACCGGTGTTCGGCAGCTGTATGTAAATTAGGTAAGATTCACGTTGACTGTGATTGGCCAATGATCACAAAGGGCGCTTTTATGAATATTCATGAATGCGTCATAATAGTAGTAACGGAAAGTTATTGACGAGATTAGTGGAAGAAAGGGACTGAGTCCCTTATGGGACTCAGCCCCTTTCTTCCACTGACCGCTTCAAGTGTACCTATAGATATCGATAATGACAACCTTCAATGGGCCGGTCACATGACTGGGACCTTTTCAATAATAGTCATTGTGTTTATTACATATTTCGGGAAATAGACAAACAAATAAATAGTCAATTCATGATACAATTTGTTTGTTTCAGATCAATACCAGAAAATTGTAAATATGAGTTTTGCAATCATGAACAGACATTACCATTCTCAGAGACGTTCCACTACAATTCGGGTATATGAGCACGCAGATTGTGCGTGCAGTTAGTTATGTTGCAATAAAATTCAGACTTCCGACTGGCAGTTATAAATACCCCAGCCCCACTCATATTGATAAAAATCGAACTTACATATGTTTCCACAACTGTAGTTATTGCTCGTATTTCGTAACCACGCAGTTACATTTATTCATCATTATTTGCATGGCGAACTGCTTATACCCTGATCAGATAGCGCGGATGAGGTCGCACGCGTAATAATTTCTGTTTTCGCAGCCTGTGAAAGAAATGACGTCATAACATTTCTAGTAGATACTGATCAGGAAAAACTGTTCAAATAGTTCGCGAGTGAAATGTCCTCCCAACTTGGGACTACTTTGCTGACAAACGCCATAACGGCCTTGTGTCAGACTGTAGTCAATCATTTGGATGCTGACGGAAAATAAAACGGTCTGTCTATATTATTATTATTATTTTGCAATACAAGCTAATGTACTATTATTATATTTTATCCCGTTAACACAGTGTGTATGTGACGTAAAACACGGTGCCGTGAAACATGTTTGATATCCTGTCAATACGACCTAATCACTGCGTATATGTGCGGTGTGCGGTGGCTGGGGTTATTTTTTTTCTTCATTAAAGCAAAGCTATTTGTAGGTGTTGACGGGATAAATATAATGGTAGGTTAGTGCCGTGAATGAGAAAAAATATCTGGCGCGGCCCGCAAACGGGATGTGCTCAGCAGAGCCTCGCCCATCCCGTTTCCTAAGCCTTACCATATATTTTTCCCATTCACGGCACTAACCTACTGTTCTCTATATACATTGTCTTTTTGAAATGCAAGCTAATGATGTAAACCATGATTTTAATAGTCAATACCGGTGTCACCTGATACCTATGCGCGTGTTCCGCCTTAATATGTTATATATTGTCGTTTTCCGCCTTTAATTTTTATCTCTGTTTTATTTACAATGGATGGCGCTGTTATTTACCCTGCAATTAACAAATATTGCGTCGGTTCTGCAATGCTCATCAATACATTCCTGTACATGTCATTTCCATGCGGAATTGTAAACATATTGATACAATTTAATCATACCCTTCCAGTCTGTGTTTACATATCAATCACGCAGCCTCGCAGAACTATGGCCTGCAAATGATAAGTCAATACCGCCGGTTTAAAATACATTCCACGAAATGAATCGCGCGACATGTTATACGTCTAATATAACGGCTTGCGTTTGCTTTGCTTTACAGCTAACTGTGTGCAACAATGTCATTTCGCCAATACGAATCACATCGTTTCAGATTTCATCAATAGCCCTGGATAGCGTTAATATTTGTAAATTGCTACCACTATTATTGTTAATAATCCTAGACGTGTATGGTCGTTTAAGCGCGTCTATTGACAGACGGCACGCGACGAGGGCGGAGCTCTTTGTGGAGGCGGGGCTTACTGGAGATGCGGAGGGTGCTTGGGTATAAATACCGCAATTTGAATTTTTCGTCGGATTTGGTCAATTTTCGATATACTGATGCGTGTGTTCTATGTTACATTATTAGACAAAGAAACAAAGGAACGTATCTATAAAGCAAGTGTATTCTACAATTAATCACGCATTTGATCAAATCCCTCAACTAGTTTTCGTTTGCTTTCGATATAGCAGTTTCAGTGGTATTTTCGAGACCTATGTTGACATATCAACGAAAGGAAACCGAACGTGCCTTAGACGTGGTGACAATCAGGAAGAGATATTGGTTCCTGGACGTGGGATTCATACCGCTGAAAGGATGCCTAGAGGATTTCTCGTGAAGCGGACTAAACATTCGGGCAGTTATTCACACCGGGCCCGCCATAGTTCGGACGAAGACAGGAGCGAGAGTGGATCCGATCAAGAATATGTTCACACGAACTTTGGATCGCCCGATTCGGGGTACTCCGCGTCGCCAATTTCCGGCTGTTTGCGTGAACGATTCGGCTACGAGTCGGACTTCATCGCCGTGAGATCGCCCGTTGGTCCGTCACCTTGCTCCTCGCCGCTAACCGTGAGTAACATCAACTATCCTTCGCCGTTGTATTACGCGACGTTCGATCGTCTGTCTGTGCGCAATAATACCGCTATCGACTACTCGACGCCGTCGAAACAAGATAGAGAATCACCTGTGAGAACAGCAGTAACACCGATAAGTCCTAGTAAGAAAAGAACAAACACTGATCAAAATGCGGAGAACAAAATCAAAACGCCAAAGAAACCAAAGGCAGCGCGTAAGATCAATTTTGACGAAGACACGTCAAGTCCGGTTTCTGGCACGATCATCCGGGCGCTGGGCGACATGGAAACGGACGGAAGGGTGATTTGCGGCGACATAGACAGTAAGTTCAACTGTGTGGAGGTGACAGCCGAGGCGAAAGCCGAGCTGGAGAAGATTGAGAACAAGATCGGAGAGTATATCTGCCAGCTGTGTAAGGAGTTGTACGTTGACGCCTTCCAGCTTGCACAACATCGCTGCTCGCGGATCGTGCACGTGGAATACCGCTGTCCAGAGTGCGACAAGGCGTTCAACTGCCCGGCTAACCTCGCTTCACACCGCCGCTGGCACAAACCGCGCCAAACACCTGGAACCAAACCTCAAACTCCCGCCAAAATCCTTCCGGCGAATCCACAACAACAACACGTTGCCATAGAAACCACATCATCACACAGCGACAGCACCCTATCTCCAACACAAGACGAACAATTTAGCTGCGACAAATGTAAGAAGAAATTCCGACGACAGGCGTACCTACGAAAACACCTTCAAACACACGTGACGGACTCCATCTTTGTTTGCCAGTTCTGCAGCAAAGTGTATCCGAATGACAACGCGCGCGCGAAGCACGAGATCTCGCATATCAACGGTAAGGAACTGACATGTACCCTGTGTTTTGCCTCGTTTGCAAACAAGATCGTCCTCGAGAAGCACGTGCGTCACCATGGCGACGACACGTTTCCGTGTAAATACTGTTCCAGCACATTCTGCAGCTCGCCGGCACTGACAAGACACATCAACAAGTGCCACCCTACGGAGAACCGACAGGTGATACTGCTCCAACATCCGGTAACTAGACCTTGTTAGAAAATACTACATTTAAACCTCTGGAAACCGGACATCCTGGGGGTCCCCAGGATGTCCGGTTTAGAGAGGTTTCACTGTGATTTGCTGTGTAAAAATCGGGTCCTTCTGAGTCTGTTTTTGTAAAATTCTCTCAACATATCGATGGTCTAGTAACATAAGGTCGTAACTGCTATGCTTTAGCATAGCAGTTACGACCTTATGTTACTAGACCATCGATATACTCAAATCGTATGCTCGAAATCTAGGCAGTTTGATTTGTCGAGGCTGAGCTATGCTTAGTCTCGACCAATCGCACTGCTTTGTTTCGAGAACATTTTTCGAGAATGTGTTTATAACGACAAACCCTGATACGAATACAATGTATTCTCTAACAACATTTCTCGGGCTCAACCATTGACAGTGTATACACCGATCAAAACTGCGCAGATGCGCCCGGTGGTCTATGTTTGCACTGGTCACAAAGGCAATAAGCCCCGTTTTCTCATTGCGCCAGAGATAATCAAACATACGTGCCTTTACTCCATGTCATGTTCGTTATCGATTTATCTGTTAACTATTTCAACATATTTGATCAGAAAAACAATATATTTATTTTTTTTAATATTTTGCTGATATATTTTGTGACCGGTATTATTATATATAATTTATTTTTCTAACAATTACACAAATATTTTGAAGGTTGTATTTGATGAATCGATAAAACTTGCTAGATATGTGCCTTCTAATACGTTACCATGGCAGGAAATTATATTATCATACGCGTGAAGATCGCCAATATTTCGAAAACTGAACTTCTCAGTTAAATTACAATTTTTAATTTAATTTAAAATGTAAGTTTCTGTGTGTTCTCTGATTCTATTTTAAGTGCAATGTCACATTTTTAGATTTGATTTTCATTTACAATTATTATCGCAATGCGTATCAAATTTGTCATTTAATTATGTAATATATATATTGGTAGACCATGGTTAATGCATCTGTTGAATTTAACCATGGAAGTCGATTGAATAACAATTTAGAAACAAACAAACTGCATTTGTATGTGATTTCCATTCATATTTTCAACGAATATTGGCGATCCTTCCGTATACGTGTGTCTCGAAGTGCGAAAAAGGGTTTGCACATTGCGACCAGCGCAGTCTGATCAGGGCCTACACGGTTCTCAAAACACATTCGTGATGTATCTAATGTTATTTGTTATATATATCCAGCATGCATCATGAGTGTACCAGTCGATCAGTAGCTATACTGGGTCGCCAATCCAATAATCCTTTGTTTTGCCATCGAGCACATAGTAATGTTATTTTGTACCTTCGGACATCTGCGTAATCTCATTAAATACGTTTACAAAATTTACAATATTTTTCGTTAATAAAGTCAAATGTTGACAAAATCTTCAGAGTGCATGCGGAATATAATTCCGCATGTACTCTGAATATTTTGACAACTTTTTACGCCATTTACGGAAAATATTATAAATTTGGTAAACGTATTTCATGAAATTACGCAGATGTCCGAAGGTACAAAATCACGCGGCGTGTCTCATAATTAATAGGAAAGCATTGTGCCTTGTTGACTGTGCCTCAATAACACATGCGAAAATGTACCATTTTGTGTAGACCCAGCTCAACAAGTCGCCTGTGTAGTTGGAACGTGAATTCCACTGGTATACCGCTATCATATGCTAGCGTAGGAATCAGTATAAATCATGATTAATGGTCATATGAATAACTTTTTATTTTTGTAAATGCATGTAATTCAATTTGATAATATGAAATAATAAGTATAAGTGATTTTTTCTCATTACTTTATTAGATGAACTTGATCATTTATGATGAAATAAAACCAAAAATGTAAAAAAATAAAAATTGCATAAAATGTACAATTATCTACCAGTTGACAAAATATATTTTAAAATTGATTTTTTCTATTCATATGACCTTTAAAGAACACGACACGAGGTTAGATATGGGACTATATATGTAAGCTGTCAGACGGTACGTTTTCGCATCAACTGGTATCATAATATTGGGCCCGGATCGTATATAATTAAAGAGGTCGGTGGAAGAAGGGATCTAAGTCCTTGGTGGACTTAGATCCTTTTCGTCCACTGACACCTTCAATTTTCCAGAAACGAAACTGATTCAGTTGTCAAACATTTCCCATCAAAAGTGTTGCTTCAAACTCTCCAGCAGACATATTATTCTCGATAATTGTTAAAGAAAGTGTTTTGGCTATAAATGTTTCTCGTATAAAAATCTGCAGAATGCCTTGAAATTGTATTATTTGTTTTTATATACAAATTTAACAGATACTTAACTCGTCATCAGAATATCAATCTCTAAAATCGAACAAAATCGTCACATATTTGTGAATTATAATTTTGCACTATTTTCAAATATTTATTTGAGGCGCAGTGTGCGTTTGTTACTTATCAATCTACACACACTTCATGTAATAAATGTGAAAATATCTCCGATCCGGGCTGATGTGTTGGCGTTGATGGTGGTGGTTTCTTGTTTGCTGGTAGCCCGAAATTTCTGGCTGTCACGTAGGGCGAACGACATCGTTCGCCCTACGTGACAGCCAGAAAATTCGGGCTAGTTCCCTGGTTACTGTTAGTTATCACGTATGTTTTTAGCCAAATGTATTTGAAAAACTGGCACAATTGTGCGATGTTGCGTCACGAATAGTATTGTTTTTTAACTTGTTCGATATTTCTTCGACGTCTAACTCTATCCTTGTTATTTATGTGGAAAAAGTGTCGCCTTTTTTGACATGCATCCAACATAAATGAGGAAATATATTTGCCGATATTGTTCCTTTGTCTGGGAAAATTTAAACCACCATACAGCGGTGGGCAATGAATATCACGCGTACCCGCTATTTCTGACCTCTTCGACTTACAGTGTTCTAAATATCTCACTCGCTCCTCGGACAATTATGATTCGATAAAAACCACATACGCAGCGGAACTACACGGCAACGCCTGCCGATGACGCCGTGCTCATGGCTGTATCGTTTCGAAGTTATTTATTTAAGTTTTCTCGAAATAACTCCGAAACAAATACAGTAATGAGGACGGTGACATTAGTGGCTGATATTGCGCAATTTTCTCAGGTATATGTGAGCTTTATCGGGGTAGTAGATCCAATAGCTACTGAGGTTATTTAGGAAAACGTAAGTAAAAATGAGCCGACATTGCAGACACGCGTGACGTTCACTGCCCGCCTTGTAGGGCCTTATCAATGTGATTTTACCGTATTATATATTGCGAAGAGGAGGCGCGCCTACCTGTGGCTATAATTGATTGTAATTGTGCCAATAACTCGGCGATCGCGTGAGGAAACCAACCACGTGACATTGGCGACCATCCTAGGCTAGGGATCGGGGCGAATATTCGTGTGGTATTATCAGTGTCTACATTGTTTGCCACAACATTTGATTTGGTTCTGGAATTGCCTGCTTTATCGCATGCCCGTTTATAGCCGATATTGATTTCGAAAAAGAAAGATATTTTTCGTAAATGATGTCGAAAGTGGGCAACTATTTCAGAATACATTCTCACAATGTTATATCACCTTTCGACATCATTTACTGAAAATATGTCTGATTTTAGAAATCAATATTGGCAAAACAACATGTGGTGCGATAATGATGGTAATTTCAGAGCCAGAAACAAACGTGTTATTTACTTTGGAAGACATTGACGCAATTACTCGGAATTTCGTCGTATTTCTGGCTCTACGCTGGTATCGTCCGTCACGTGGTGCGTTTACGCATGCGCTAACTAGTTACGGAATGCATAATGACACAACTGAGAATGTCCAATATGATAATTATATAGAATCTGATATTTACATTATGGAACTGTTACGTGCGAGTGGAGAGTCTAGTCCCAAAAGCTTGGTTTGTATTTATTATTCAATTTATTTTATAGATTATATTTATTTTGCAGTGAATTCCCGTTGAGTTTTACAGTGAGAGTTTTATTTTTACGTTTTATTGAACTATATATAGGGAGTTTTACGTATCGTATTGCATATTTCTACTGGTGAAAGTGGTGTGTTTGAAGGGTTCAGTGGAAGAAGGGGGCTAACTCCGTGATGGAGTTAGCCCCCTTCTTCCACTGACCCCTTCATATATAGTATACAAGATCCGTCACGTGGTCTAGACCACATTGGCCGGTGATAAGTCAACTTGAACATTTTCCGAGCATACATTCACGAAATTACGTTATACGTCGATATAACTCCGAAACGTTCATACATGTTTAGTTTTCTTGAAATAACTTCTAAACGACTACAGACATGAAGACGGCGTCATGGCAGGTTTGTACAATCTAATTTCCCGGCGTGTCTGCACAGTGAACTCGCAACAAAATTTATCGAATGGTTAAACTTAAACTTTATTTTACAACGATTGCAAATAAGCGCGAAAGCATTTATGCAGAGCACCCAGAGGAAAGCCACTTGTCCCCCGGTCAAGGATCGAACCCGGGCCGCAGTGGTTGCTGGGATAATTAAGAAAAAAGTAGTTTGTAGCGGGCCAACATAGGCTGTCACGTGACCTATTTTGACCATCGAGGTCACGTGGTACATGCCCCGAGCGGTAACCGGGGTGGGATCACGCGCAGAGCTGCCTTTGATCGTAGAATAGTCCGCAGTAAACCCATGCTTGTCGTAAAAGGCGACTAAAAGGGGGCTGGGCTAAGTGTGTTTTCTTCATTCATGTCGGAATTAACAGCATTCATGACTTATATAACAGCACCTTCAGTTATTTGACTTTTAAGACCGTTTCGGACCGCAAACGCAACGCCGGAGAAACGAAACCATTAATCGCGCCAAACTCGGACAGACAGACGAATACGTTGTCATGCAAATTTAACCTAATACAAGAGTTTATATTGTCAACTTAGCAATCGATAAGCTAGCCACATGACAAACGAAAATAAAAGGTAAACATACACATGTGTCAGAACAAATAGTTTTTGTTAACTGATAAAAGAATGTACCGAAATATGTGCTGTAATATTAAAGGAGAACTTCAATCTTTTTGTATTCTTTTTCAATTTCTCTGGTTTATTATTGGAAATGAAAGTACATGTATTTGATAACTTTAAAAGACTGGAAAGTTGCATGTGGGAAATATATGTATCAAGTATTTAAATATTACAAAGGCTTGACAATTTAATGAGCTACATTTCAAATTCTAATATTAATATTGTTTTTACAATGTGTGTCGTAAATTTGAATTTGCTATCAACCAATAAGTTTTGTTTGTAATATGTTTTTGTTATTTTTTCCCTTTCATTGTATACGTATCGCAATTTGAATTATATTATAAAGCATTTTCAAAACCAACTGTTGTTCAAATACTAGGTATTTCCTCTGCCTGATTTCACTATTTGATCGGAGTTCCCACCTGGGGCCACATGGTCCGGTGTAATAAGGGTGCTTGGCATCGAATCACGACACTGTCTTTCAGTGTATAATTATGACCTTACCTATGTACGGACGTAAAACACCAACTAACCAGTCAATCAATCAATCAAGCAATCAAGCAATCAAGCAATCAATAAATCATTACATTATAAACCACTATTTGTATTTAGTACCGTGTTAAGAAGTACACACTTCATGTTTAAACTTGCCTCCATCTTTCCGACACTATAGTGGGGTCAGCGTGTAAGTGCACACACGAACGAACACGACAGGTTGGTTCCAACCTCTCGTGTTCGTTCGTGTGTGCACTTACACGCTGACCCCACTGTATTTGTGTTAAATGTATCCTACTCAAATCAGAAAAAAAGCAGATTAAAAATTAAATGATAACACTGGGTTTCACAAATAGAACCATCACAGTGACGTCCGTTTGTCTGTCTGTCCGAGTGCCTTATTTAATCGTGCTGTTAGTCACTTAAATTTAGTTTTTATCTAACGGTTGTATTTAATATACGTGACTGGTCACAACAAAAACGGCTTATTGAATATGCGACCAGTGTATGCCCAAATCAGCCTGTGCGTCTGATCAGGGTCTACACTGTTCGCTATTGAGTTGTCGGTCCATTTTTATGTGTTTGTCATCATATCATGGTATGGGCCATGTGGTTTTGTAAGCGAGTGAGGTAATGTTTATGCTATAGTGCAAAAGTAGAATGTGCAATACGATACTAAAATAACGGCCCGTGGACTACGCGGTATATTACAATGTTATAACGTAGTGTTCACTATTTGAATGTGCAATATCTTAGTGTTCAATTGACCAGTCTGATAACTAGGTTACCGAACTTGAAAACCACGAGTAACTTCCCATTGGAGCCACTGCCACGGTATGCTTGACGTCAGAATTGGTGAAATATGTCAGGTTGACGTCTCGTTGTTTAGTTTTTCTTGTTGTTTTCGCTTTAACTCTGTGCATGCTAACGGTGAAAATAACAACCAATAAATTACGAGTATGTTTCTTATTCCTCTCTGTAAAGTATGGTCTTGGAATTTCATTAGAATTGCGTCCTTCGGACTCCATTCTAATGAAATTCCATGACATATTCATGATATTTACAGGGAGAAATAAAGGAAAATATCATGAATTGTCATCTACTATTTTTGAACTATTTATAGACCACAAATTTCCCAGCATGCAAATAATTAACACAAAGCAAAGCAAACCGACAAACTACGCCAATTCCGACACCGATGGGGTTTCGACAATAGTGCTGATCACGGGCACTTTGTGGGATGAACGACTTGCTCGGTGATACTGATTGCTATCCGATTGTACTTAGGATATTATTTTCTCCAAGGTGTGACACCCGCCGTCTTTTCAACCAACGGAAGTGGATTGATTTACCTTGGTCCCAGCTCGCTAAATGTAAGTTATGTTGCAGGGTTCCCGGCCTTCATGCGCATTGGTAACTTACAATTAGCGAGCTGGGACCAAGATAAATCAATCCACTTATGTTGGTTGAAAAGATGGCTGCCGTCGCACCTTTGTGATAATATACTATAACAGTAAATTTGGATTCACGGCGGGTTGTCGTGCATACCACAAAGTGCATGCGGTGCTGATGAAGGTTATTCGTGATTTTCCAACTTCGGTAACTTATTGATACGACTGGGGTATAATGGTGGGTGCAATAGCTATGTGTGCAATAGTCAATATGTGCAATAATTTAGTGTGCAAACACACAGTGTGCGATACGGGAGCGTGCAATAACAGAGAGTGCAATTGTGGGTATGTGCAATAACAGTGTGTGCAATAGTCTGTATGTGCAATAACAGAGAGTGCAATATTTAAGTGGTATGTGCAATAACAGTGTGTGCAATAGTGGTTATGTGCAATAACAGTGTGCAATAGTCGTTCAGTGCAATAACAGTGTGTGCAATAGTGGGTATGTGCAATAACAGTGTGCAATAGTCGTTCAGTGCAATAGCAGTGTGCAATAGTCGGTATGTGCAATAACAGTGTGAAATAGTCGGTATGTTCAATAACAGTGTGCAATAGTCGTTCAGTACAATAATAGTGTGCAATAGCCGGGATGTGCAATAACAGTGTGCAATAATTGGTATGTGCAATAGCAGTGTGCAAGATTACTTAGATCACGGTTTGTCTGCGTGTACGAGGAGATAATCCGCGAGCTTTAGCGAGTGGATTATCGACCGTACACGTGGACAACCGTGATATAAGTAAATTATCCCATCCCCATCCCCATCCCCATCCCCATCCCCATCCTAATAACCGGGGCAAAAACTCGGGAGTATGGGTGTGGGTGACGTGGGATACTATTTATGTACAAAATGGTAATCACCGCGTGTCTGACAATTAACTATATCGTTTATTATTAAATGTTAGTTTTATTCCACTGAATAGCAATATTTGCTCGTGTAATGTGTTGGAATGTGTGCAATAATTCACTTTTGTTGAAATATTTATTTTTATTATATTATCCTATGTTTTGCGTACTATGGGCCACCGCAAATGTAAGCACCCATATTGGCATTAGCAACGGGCGGTAGCAACGGGCATCGCGCCATGACTGCGTGTACATTTACATACAGCCGTGTGCAATGCCAATCCCAACTTTCTAACAGTCCCACGGGGTGATAACTCCACCACCAGCGCCGTGGACAATCTTAAAGTTGGGAGTTTTTCTCAGCCTGTTGTAAATACCATAGTGTGTACTTTCACTTGCGTGATTTATTTACGAGAAATTTATTTATATCGTGTGACATCTAGTTCTCATTATTAAGCACAGACGTATTCATTTACGGAGAAAGTTTATTTTTACTATTTCGGACAGTGTATGCAATCTTCTGTTTTCTCGCATCTCCGTATTACGGAAATATTGATTCCGGAACAAATGATGTCGACAAGTGACGAAATTTTCAGGGCACACGCGGAATGCTATTCCGCACGTGTCCTGAAAATTTCGTCATCTAACGACGTCAATTACAGACTTATCGGATATATATATAATACTAGTTGCAATAAGCCGGAACATCTCGTATACTGGTCTAAAGTGTATTTGTAATAGGTAATATTTAGTTACTATCTTCAGATACCATTTATATACAACATTCTAAACGGATACATTGTAAATGTGACCAATCATGACAAAAGGTGTCGAAAAAAGGTTTTGACCAGTGTAGTACTGGCCAGCTCAATGGAAAAGGGGACCGTTCCACTAAACTTCGTACGACTAAAATGTTCGTAAGTGCAACTTTAGGATCGTCTGTAAATTTCAATTGATGGATTTACATGTATTGAGCATAGGCTGCATATGCAGCCTATGCTCAATAGATGTAAATCCAATAATTGTTTACACGAAAACATTGTTAATGTACAATTTACAGACTATCATAATTTTGCACTTACGAACATTTTAGTCTTACGGAGTTTAGCGAAACGGCCCCCTGCACTGGTCAACTAGTCAGTAAGCCCTTTTTGTCGTGACCGGTCATATTTGGTTATATATTAATTCATTGGAGTATGTACTAGTGTATATAGGTAATATTTAACCCTTAAATAGCTGAATGAATTGTCGTCTGCTCATTATATTTTTATTTTCCTTTTTTTTTCTACTAAAACATGTCCTGTCACAGTATGAGCATCGTCTCCCATGGAGAGGATTCTCATGAACTGGCAAAACATTTTTTTCGTTAAGAAATACGTTAAAATTTAAAAACAGCAGACGACAGTTTCCGTTTCCCGCCTTTTAAGGGTTAATGCAACATAGTTATTGCCGTGGTCTAACGGACCATCATGACCATATATAGAAGTAGTATTATATGCTCAAACTCAGTGCCTATGTGAGCATTGTGATAAGATTGGAAGATTACTCAGTGTAAATATATGTACCACGTGATTAGTATACATGTATGTAGTTATATATGATATGGCACGCGACTGAGCGCCGTTGCACCACCCAAACGCTCCTACTGCGCACATAGGTGTGATTGCGTGTTCGTGTGCCACTGTTTCACTGTGGATATTACAGTGGAACCTCTCTAAACCGGACACCCTGGGGGGTGTCCGGTTTAGAGACGTTCCACTGTACATCAGACATGACTATGTCAAGGTATGCGGTTGTGCTTTGCGAACTTGAACAGGCATTATCATAATAAATATACACCATTGAAACCCATACAATTAAGGATACACAGATTGCCTGTGTGTGTCAGGTTTAGAGAGGTTCTACTGTACTTATTGTTTAAGAAATAATTGCTTTGAAATCCCGCTATACAGTGACGTCAGTATTCACGGTAACGCATGCGTATTATTTCTAGTTGAAATTTAAACTGGGTACCATAGTTGAGCTCGGCTCTGGAAATATACGTTTTTCGCCGAAATTAATTATGAAAATCAATATTAATGTTGGAAGTTGACATAAAATTCCGAGCTCATGTGGAATTCAATTCAATTCCACATGAGCTCTGAATTTTATGTCAACTTTTGATGTCATCTGTACATATATAGTGATACTGTACTAAATCCACGTTTGTCGTGTGCTTATAATTACTTCAAATATTATTATCAGTTTCATTTCGCGTCTTTCATCAGCATTCTGTTGTGGGTCGATTAATTGAGAACGTGATACTTGGCATTTGTAAGCATATACTTAGCTATAAGTTAGCATTATACTTAAACCAACACGTACAATATTACTTATAATAATCCAAACATAGCAATGGTCACTGGCAATGAATACCATATAGCTATCTTAAACAGTATTCGCAAATCAAGCTGCGCTGATGTACTAACTGATCCGCTTGTACGCGCGTCAAAAACGCTAACTAGTCCATTCCCGCATGCATTCGCTATTAACGTCGTTTTAATGCATGCATGGATATGTGGCACAGATGGTAGATCTCCGAAGTGTGGTGTCATACGAAAAGGGGTTAGTGGGTTTGTGTTTTCCCATAACAACTGGGGCCGTTTCACTAAACTTCGTACAACTAAAATGTTCGTAAGTGCAAAATGATGAAATATCACATTAACACTGTTTTCTGGTAAACAATTATTGGATTTACATTTATTGAGCATAGGCTGCATATGCAGCCTATGCTCAATAAATGTAAATCCATCAATTGAAATTTCTAGACGATCCTAAGTTTGCGTTTACGAACATTTTAGTCGTACGAAGTTTAGTGAAACGTGCCCCAGGTACCATGCTTACTCAACTGTCTGCCCATGTACTCTGTTTTAGGTTCGAGTTCAGGAAGCCTGATTGGTCGAGGTTGAGCTCTGCTGATAGGGGTTGAATTGTGCTCAGTCTCGACCAATCACATTGTCTGTTTTCGAATACGTATTTCTATAATTTGCATGTTTGATATTTGCGCACGGTGCCTAGATATTTGGCCCTCGGACTAGGCGCAGTGCCTATTTCGATAACGTTTATTCTTTTACTGGGAACAACAGTCACAGGCAAACACCACCACTCGACCTGTACATTCTGGTACCTTGGTTGGCGGCGAAACGTATCAGAGTTTAGAATAACATCAATAACATCCTTGATGCCGGCATGTCACAATCGGACATATCATATCGTATGTTATCAATGACAGACAATTGGTCGACTTGATTTGCGATCGGGATATGACAACATTTATCAGATTCCGTCTGTTTAGTATCTACAATATGTAGAGTGAGTTTAGGGTCTACAATGGTTTATTCGGTAATGATTATGGTATTTTTATAAGTCTAAGGTATGGTGTAGATTGTCATTGGCCTTATCGTACACTGGTCACATCTTGCATACACCCCACTTGTCACACATCGTATCATAGATGGGTTGACGACTAAGAAATGAGGTAAAGGTTGACGTTTGCGGTCTGATCAGGGCCTATGATGGTCACATTTCCGCAAATCAAACATTGATAAAACATGCGACTAAGTAATAGTTTTGAACAATTGTTGAATTTTCTAACTGTAAGCACACAATTTAATCGGGATTTACACAGTCCCAAACAGTCATAAGGTCCCTTTTATCAGATCCTGGACCAGATGTAAGCGATATCGCCTGATTGGTTTATATTACAATTTTGTCACAGATGTTTCATGCATTCAAAGCTTGGGTATGTTTAACATAATAATAATTATTATAAAGAAAATATGTGCGTGCGTCAGTATTCCAGTAACCATATTATATTGCACATGATATAAGCGACCAGGGGCCCGTTTCACTAAATGTTCACGGTTTGTCTGTTTCATCTGTAGCCTATTTCACCAACATTGCAAAGTATACTTATCTAGCAAAGTATACTTTGAGGGAGTAATCATTTATTTTTCCCGAAATGCATTATTTCTTATAGAACTAACGACTGCATATATTTGATGATTAAAAGTATGCAGAATTATTATACTGAATTTATTACATTATCACAGCCAAATTGGCTGTGATAATGTAATAAATTCAGTATAATAAAACTTAATAAATTTATCCAAAAATTTAAAATTTCTCCCTCAAAGTATACTTTGCTAGAAAAGTATACTTTGCAATGTTGATGAAATCGGCTACTGACAACAATGAAACGTATGTAGGCGTGCACATATACGGAATACGTAGCATGCACAGTGAAGTTGCGCAAATTGTTTTTCAAATACTGCCGGCTTTCTATTTGTATATACATGAACATCACAAATTCGAAATAGCTGTTTCAACATAACCATGATTTTCAATATTCATACATTTTGATTTGTATCAGTGTCCTATAATTTACAACAAAACAAATGTGTTTTCTTTTTTTTCCGTAAACATTGAATGTCACAATAGTGTTTTTTAAAGACAAATAATTATAAAGCATTTCTAATTCGAGTTCAATAGCATGTTGAGTAGCCATACATGTACAAAACAAATTACATATTGTGTAACGGTTATTTCTAGTTTGTGTTAACTTGTGATCTAATGTGCATGGCATGCATGTATACATGCATTTTGTAGGCCAAGTATCGCTGAATGTAGCAGTAAAGTCGAAGAATAAACATTCTGCATTGTTGTAAAACGAAATACAAAAAAAGTAATATACTAAGTATTGTTTTAATTTAAATATAATAGTTTGGTAACATATGCATGTATATGTACCAATGAAGAGCCAAAACTTTAAGGACGTTAACGAGTATGTCGTCATAGCAACTACATTATCTTTAGAAACATAAGTAAATGATTAACATCCAAGTTTAAACAAATTCAAAGTCAATTTATTTGTACCTTTATTTATTCATCACACATGCAGATTTGTTATTCTTGACTTACCTTGTTTGTTTGTTTGTTTGTTTGTTTGTTTGTTTGTTTGTTTGTTTGTTTGTTTGTTTGTTTGTTTGTTAAACCAGCATACATGTATGTTAGTGTACATGTGTCATTCGTGAATTCAAATTTACTAATTCGTATTCTAGAATGACTCATACATACACAACCGCCTGTGTTAATCTTGCCCAGATCATCACCATGTCTGAGCATATATTGGCAATGTCTGCTCGCAAGCAAGTTGATTGTCTGAGCCTGAGCTGTGCTACAGCTCAGGCTCAGCCAATCAAGCTGCTGTATTGCAAGCACGCTATTCAGGTGTTTTGAAATAAAGAAACTGACACATATTGGCCAGATTAGTGTACGTACAACATCGCCGTCGGTTCCTGTTCGGAACAGAAATAGTATTTACATCTTGTCACATCATAACAAGTATTAATGCAACTTTACGAAATATTACGATTATTCGTAATCCTATTTTAGGGGAAGGGGCCAAGTGACTTGGTGTGGTATGGACCTGGCACCAGGTTAGGTTATTCTAATTTCAGGGCTGAATATATTTTTTCTCGATGTAAATATTCCGTTCTCATTTTTTAGGACCCCCCCCCCCCCAATACAGCAGGTTAAAACGGGATGTTGATAGGCCGTTAAACACCAATACACAAACAAACACACATTTAAGAAAGAACCGACTCCATTCACACATACACCACCGCCTGCGCTAATCTTGCCAATATTTGCCAATATTTTTCAATTTCTGTATTACAAACTACTTGAATATTGTGCTTCAAAGCAAACATCTTGATTGGCTGAGCCTGTGCTGTGCTACAGCTCAGGCACAGCCAATCAAACTGTTTGATTGCGAGTCGGTATTACCATTATATGTTCATAACAGTGTCATAATGACAAGATTAACGCATGCACTTTGCCTTATAATTGCCTTACTAATGTTATTTGTGTTTGATTAAATGCATGATATTTTTGTAATGTAAACATTTAATGGGAAGAATAAAGTGGAATAAAGTTTACGTATGTGTATCTTACTTATTTCCGCCAAAACCCATGCCTATCTTGACAAGACAAACCCTTGTTTGTGGACCAAATCCTGATTTTTGAAATTTGGTTTGCCGTACTCCGCAATCTGTAAATAATCTCATTCGTTTCACGGCTTGTGTAATCCATGCAGCTGATGCGAATGATTTTGGCCAGTGGCTGCGAATGTTAACCAATACAATGTTGAATTGCATATTGTCGTCTGCTGTTTACAAGTATTTTGCATATTTGAATCTATTGAATATGAAGTAGAAGTTGCTTTATTTTCCAAAGTCACATATACATGTATGTGTTTTACGTGGACGGACATATCCTTATGCACACTGTATGCTGTATGCGACCTTGCAACGGGAATTATTGATTAATCTGATTATTTACAAATCATCAGCAAAGCAGCCGATACAATTATCAACATATCGGAGTTTCCGAGACTCACTGTCCTTCAAAAGGTTTAGGCGAGAGCGTTCCGTGAGAACAGACCCGCAATATAACACGAGCTAACATTTAACCCAGGCAGCTGACAACTGTCGATCGTGAAATAAATTGCTCCCTCCGCCCTATTTTCTCGCTAGTTTGCCAAAATTATCACCGTCTGGCGTTTCATCTTCCCCGCAGACAGCAAGGTTCCGTTAACATGAATTTACAGTTAAATTATACCACCGATCTATAATAAAATGAATGGTGCAGTACTCGGACCAAACGGCATACCAGTAAACTCCAAATACAATGTGGATGTCAAACATGTGTTTCATGTCCAGTGTTGTAATGCGCATTTTATTAGGAACTTGGTTCCTTAAACACTTGTCTTATTATTCACCCACATTCACCAATAGCATATACTGGTGTTGGGGCGACACCCCAAACTACCCTATTATTCACGATATAGTGTGATTGTTAGCGAGATAATACTGGTAGTTATTTTCACCGTTAAGGGGCTTTGTCGTATTGTCAAAATACGCGGGAGACTGTACGGTACAGGGAACACCTGTACACCGAATTAGTTTGGTCGACAGTGGAAAACGTGTCTTCAACCTCTTAAACCAGTGTAAACAACATTTCCAACTATCCAATCGCAATCTACACGGGCACGCATCAAATGCAAAACTATAGTCGTATAATTTCAATTCTAGAAAAGAAACATAGCAAATATTTGACTACCATATACATTATATCTATATAGCAACTGATAAATTCACGCTAAATCAGTGGGATGTGTTCCTGGTGAATAGGTTTTGTAATCTTATAAAATTCACCGTTATAATGGTTATTTTCGGGAAACGAGACTGTAGAGTGTTGTATGGGTCCCGACAAAAGGCCACCATCTGCTCTTTGAGGACATGTTTAGCGATCAAGTGATGTTAGAGTTAACCCTCTAACCTGCACCGGGAGGGGGCTGTCGCGTCACACCTGCCCATGATAGGATTATTAATAATTATTATTTTCGGACTTTCCCGCATAAAACGACAGCCTGTCGTTTTATGCGGAAAAGTCCGAAAATAATAATTGTCCTTTTATGCGGAGTTTCGTTCCAAAGCGCATATATATGTGACTACTTCGGGAATTTATTCGCGGTTCTGTAATTATCTCTTTAAGCATTGTAGTTTGTTTTACAGCAATATTAATTAATGTCGAAACCCACGACATATTCCGTACCCGGTGTGTATATCAATGTATGTAATGGTATTAAATTAATTTAACATCCTCTCAACTACTTGTCAAGTGATACATGTATTTTCATGTGAATTAAGCTTGTTTAGTATTCATGTTTTCGTCTCCTTTGACATGCATTGTTTGGGGGCTTCATATGCATGCGTACGTGTATGTGTTCTACGACGCATTCATAACGAATTCCTGGTGTGTTTATACCATTGCTGCGGCGCACACCGCTAGTCTTAGAAGGAACATCGGTGCCTGTTGAAGACTCTGTTAGTATCGTCGCACGCTTACTTTATTGTCCCGCCTGCTTCAGCAGAAGCGGGACATAGGCATATAGCTTTTCCGTCGGCGTCGGTGTCGGTGTCGGCGTCGGCGTAGACACGTTTTTGCTTTTAGCTCAGTTTCGAGAAAACTATAAGTTCTACGACCTCCATACTATACATCAACACTGTGGTGTAACCATCTCACACAGAGGGAGCCCATGTGACCTTGACCTAGTTTTCATGGTTCAGTGACCTACTTTTCACATGTATTCAACGTTAAGTTTTTGCGTTTAGCTCTGTTTCAAAACTTAATTCTCAGGTTAATTCATTGTAACTTCTGTTTCCCTCTCACTGGAATGCTTTAATATTCCATACATGCATTTGTAACAACATCCCGCATCACTCTACAGAAAGCCCATGGAGCACTCTAACCCCAAAGGTCAAGGTCACTGACTTAGAAATTTCTGGATTTGGAAAACTTAACGCTCGATTTAGTTTATTACAACTTCTGTTTCCCTTGATGGAATTAACCATATCACACAGAGGGAGCCCATGTACCTTGACCTAGTTTTCATGGTTCATTAACCTACTTTTCACATGCATTCAACTTTAAGTTTTTGCGCTTAGCTCTGTTTCTAAAACTTAACGCTCAGGTTAATTCATTGTAACTTCTGTTTGCCTCAATGGAATGCTTTAATATTCCATACATGCATTTGTAACAACATCCCGCATCATTTTACAGAAAGCCCATGGTGCCTGCTAACCCCAAAGGTCAAGGTCACTAACTTAGAAATTTCCGGGTTTGGAAAACTTAACGCTCGGTTTAATTTATTACAACTTCTGTTTCCCTTGATGTAATGCTTCGGTATACTTCAACACTGTGGTGTAACCATATCACACAGAGGGAGCACATGTGACCGTGACCTAGTTTTCATGGTTTATTGACCTACATTTCACAGCATTCAATGTTAAGTTTTTGCATTTCGCTCAATTTCCGGAAAACTATAAGTCCTACGACCTCCAAACTTGGTATACATCAACACTGTGGTGTAACCATCTCACACAGAGGGAGCCGATGTTACTTTGGCCTAGTTTTCATGGTTAATTTATCTACTTTTCACATGCATTCAACGTTAAGTTTTTGCGTTTGGCTATGTTTCTAAAACTTAACGCTCAGGTTAATTCGTTGTAACTTCTGTTTCCCTCAATGGAATGCTTTAATATTCCATACATGCATTTGAAACAACATCCCGTATCATTCTACAGAAAGCCCCTGGTGCCCGCTAACCCCAAATGTCAAGGTCACGGGCTTAGAAAACTTAACGGGTTTGGAAAACTTAACGCTCGTTTAATGTATTACAACCTCTGTTTCCCTCGATGGAATGCTTTAATATTTCTTGGGTGTAAACTATAGCAACATCCAGCATGGTTCTACAGAAAGTATAATGTCAATGTCACGGGCTTAGAAAATGCTCAGTTTTGAAAACTTAATGTTTGTGTTAATTTATTGTAACTATTGTTGCCCTTGATGGAATGTTTTAATATTTCATACATGCATTTGTAAGAACATTCCGCATCATCTGCAGAAAGTTCATAGTGTCCGGTAGCCCCAAGATCAATGTCTAGTATAGAAAGTTAGCATCGGAGCCATGAGATACATGTCGTTGGCGGCAAAGTAAGTGTTTTGGTTTCAGTTTATTATCCCCTCGCGTAGCGAAAAGGGGATATAGGGATGCAAAAGTTGTCTGTTCGCCCGTCTGTCCATTACAAAAATTAACATTTTTGTTAATCTGCAATAACTTCTGTTTCCATTGAGGGAATGCTTTAGTATTTCATAGGTGCATTTGTAACATCATCCTGCATCATTCTACAGAAAGCGTATGGTGCCACTACCCGCTAACCCCAAGGTCAAGGACTTCGAACATGTTTTGTTTTGAAAAATTTACACTTCATTATAACTTCTCTTTCCCTCAATGGAATGCTTTAATATTTCATAGGTGTGTTTTTAACAACATCTCACATCATTCTACAGAAAGCCCATGGTACTCACTAAGCCCAAGGTTATTACAAGCTCCTTATGTACTATCAGACTGCGCCAGGCGGGACATCTTGCTCCGCGGAGCTCTTGTGTGTACATCATGTGTACATCGTGTATATCATTTCCATTTTATAAACAGTTTATGAACGTAATTTAATAAATTAGTTGTTGGTTATCAAACGTAATTGAGAATGGAAGAAAAAAGGTTGATTTATTAGTTCATTGTGTACACACAGTACGTATTACTGTACAGATGTCATGTAACGTCGCATTCACGCCGTCAATGAGTTGTTGAGCATGCTTGCTGGTGCGGTCTATCACTAGCTACTTCACCGACATCACTGCCGACGTGATAATTAACCAAGAAAATAACACAGGATGCATATCGCTTTTAAACATAGTCTACTGCATATAGTTGCTTACATAAAGGATAGAAAGTGTTTAGAAAATGTCAATATTAAACCACGATTCTGCATACTTCTCGGCAAGCTTCGTTTGCTAACTTTTATATTTGTATACTTTTATAGCACACATAAACTACTTGTAAGCTAGTTGACTCCCTTTATTTTTAGAAATGTGCTCCAAATTGTATATTTTATGGTCTTATTTCTTGAAAAAAGGGCGATTGTCGCACGAATTGCTGTATAAATGAGACATTATATTGTTTTCGACTCGCGTTGATCCAGGTTATCCTACATATATGCATGGTCTGATCCGGAACTGCATTATTTGTCAAATTTATATTTTGACATTTATCAAGTTTTATTACAGTGTAGTCATATATCTGAATGCACATATGTGCAGTCTGATCTAGGTCTACACTGTTCGCAGTCATTTTTTTCTCCGTTCAGCAATAAATAAATGCTAAAATAAACCACAGGACCGGATGTTTATGAAATGTAATAGACGTGCAAATGAAATTACTAACTACGATCCCTCACTTGACTACACATGAAGCATAGGACATGTGCACATAGTGTCCTAGTTTATTGGGAACACATTTCTTTATCTGATATTTAAGAGTAGGAATTGGCTCGAGGACCTTCTAAACCCGGGCATTTGAGCCCAAAAAGTTTCAGGCCAATGACCGTTGGCCCATTTGTTTCCGAATTTGCTAATATCTGCTATTGAATGAATGAGGCACTGCGGCGGTTAATTTAACCTAGCTAGTTCATTCTCCTATCGCACGAAGCCGGTATGTCAGACCTTGAAAATGTGAGTGCATGTGATATATGGAGACTCAGCCGTAACAGTGTAATCCTATATTATGATGGTAGTTGATGGTTGGTCAGGGCAAAACATATCAGGCAGGGAATGATCGATATTGGGTTATGCAAAGTATGATGTAATATGTTTTCGGGCCCAGATATTGTCGTTTCGCGGCTTATCGTTATATACGAGATGCTATTATTCGAGTTCAGGTGCGGTGTTTATATGTTCTTATTTGATTAGATTGGGAACAAATGAGGGATCGTAGCTAGTTATTTCTCTTTGAAAATCTATTTATAGAGATTCCGGTCCTTTGGTTTATTTTAGCGTCTATTTCTTACTGAACAAGTTGCAAAACTAAAACTGCAAACAGGATCGACCCAGAGAAGTCTGATCTGGGTCTACACCGATTGCAATACAATTAATAAGTGTGAAAATATGAATCTGCGCAGATGTGTAGGATGATCTGGATCAACACTAGTGGAAAACACTATTATGACTTCTTTACACGACAAAACATGCGATTTTCGGTTTTATTACAAGCAATTAGGCCATAAAAGATACAAGTTGAAATGGATTTCTATAAATTATTTCAAAGGAAAATAACTAGCTACGATCCTCTATTGAATGATGTGATATGTTGATGCCGTCACTATATTCGTGCTTCCCCGAGCATAATGACGTCATGTATCGCGTGTTTTGTCAGTCTTTAAAAAAACTATTAAATATACCTGCCTACTCAGTAGGCACAAAATGTTCTTTATAGGAATTAAATAAGTGTATAATTGTGTCACTATTCCACCAGTTCTAAAAATTACAAGTGTCACATATATAGATATAATCATTAGTCATACATAGTTTACTGATAGTGACGCGATGTGGTATCAGGCCATTTTCATATGCAAATGAGGCATGATATTGTTTAGTTATTTATACTAATTAAATGCGTCACGTGAAATAATAATATTATATACAGATTATAAAGTATGATCATTGCACATCAACAAATAAATACAGAGAATAAATAATAATGTCCGTTAACATTTTAAGGAAACACGGTTATCGCCCTTGACATCAGTGTGGAAAATTTACGTCTGATATAAAATGTATAATAATGCCAATCAATGCGTGGGCTAATGGTGACTGAAATTTTATTTTACTAGAAATGTCAGATGCTGTCTCCGATATAAAAAAACATCGTGTGCCTACTGAGTGGGCATGTATCTTTAATATGCATTGCAAACCATTCATTCACCCACATATACGTTGACACATATGTGTTTTCGTTGGACAATGTGACTTTTATGCAAAAGAAAAAAGATACTTTAAGGCCATTTTTGCTCGGTAGCGACCCGTTTGCAGGTAATTACAGAGTCATAAATCACGAGGACCCCGATAGCAATCGTTTCCCGAGGTATTGATCCACCATTAAAAATATGTTCAGGTATGAGCAAATACATAGAGAACACCATGCTATTGCCTGTTGGTATCAAGTTAGCAGGCAATGCTAGGAAACGTGTAGGAATTCCGAGGCGAGCCTCGGAATTCCTACACGTTTCCGAGCCTGACCTGATACATTTGGTAACAAGAGACACTAGCATGGTATTCAATTTATCAGATTACGTTCTGTAACGTATATATAGTATAGTGTATACTATATTAACTGTATTGGAATTTTGAAATTTGCGGCGTTTCAGAAAACGATAGGTCGTAAAATCTGTTTAATGGCGACCTATTTCTAATGCACTCATTAATGTTTGCAAATTGTATCGGGCCTAGTTGGAAACTCGTACGGAGTGCAAGATCGTTGTGCAGGTCATGCTGGACGGATCACACATAAATTTCAACGAAGAAAATAGTTCAAATAAAATTACAATATATTAATAATTTGTGCATGAATGTGTATACATTTATGTTGCTTATTTCATTATTTTTCAATAATAAAAGCAATAAATGCATCATTAGAGTAATAAATTCCTCATTTACTGCTCCGGGGCGATCTCTTGGCAACACACTTTTAATGGCCGCTGCCTGTCAAACTTCCTGATGCTGATAACAATTGTGATAACTTGTCTATTCATTCGTAAATACTACCTTTTGAGTTGCAACATTGCACAGTATACATACCTTCTGTGTTGTGTGAACGATCTATTACTACTAAAACATATGAAACGTGATCAATGGTGAGATATTTGCAATACTATTGCGCCTGACACTGAGGACCATGCGACTTTCGGACCAGGTCATCGGGACGTTTCGGACTAGGATATACCTGTAATGTATGACCATCAGCCAATCAGATTATGTGATATTTATAGAGTGCATTAGAACTTCCATTGACTGGTTCACTCAATTCATCCATGTTGACTCCGTACGTCGACTTACTATCCATCTAAGACTGATTCGCAATTTGCTTTCTTCTGAATCCCATTCATATTTCCTCGAGGTTTGCTCGCGATTTACATCATGTACATCTCGTGTAATATTAATATGAATAAAATATGTTGATAGGTGCGGATCAAGGATTTATGTCTAAGGGGGCGATGAGACATATAATATCATCAACTTTCATAAAATTCAGATTATTTTCTGCATTTTTTCTTATTTCTCATCAAAAGTATATGTTGTTACCACTCAGTTGAACCGTCTCGACGAGACGGTTCAACTGAGTGGTAACAACATACACTTTGAGTGAGAAATAAGGAAATAATCAGATCTTTCCACGTAAAAAATGGGTTAAAATATAAACTCGACACATTTTAGAAGGGGCGTGCGCAGGACACGCCCCGCCTGGATCCGCACCTGGTTTATACTAACGTATACTAATTTCCTATAACATGTGTACATATGCTAGTATATGTGTTGCCTCTAAGGAGACAAATTTATTCCAATCACTATTTTATATAATTGTATTTTCAATTGTATGTATTAAGACATACATGTATATTACAATTTATGTTAGTAAGACAATGTTTGACACATATATGAACATGTTCTTGTTACACTATCCTATACGGCGCACAAAGTGGCCATCTTGGCCATCTTAGTATCTGCATGCCATCAGTCAGTTTCACATGTTGTAGCGTTTGACACATACGTACAGCAGACATATGCCATATAAACTGATAAAGTCTGGTACAACATGTTGCAAGGATAATCATTTACAACATGCTGTCAATTGTCTCATACCAATGTATACACCATGATTGATACATTGGTTATAAATTATGTCATTTCCAAAATCTGCAATGGCCACTCTGATGGAAACGAATGTAACGGTTCATGATGAGCTGTAGCAAATTCACGATTCATCGCCCATCCTTTACCCCAAGGTCAAGGTCACAAACTTAGCACATTCATAAATTTAACGTTGGGGTAAATGTCTTAGAACATCTGTTTCCTTTCATGGAACACCTTGATATTTCATACATGCATTCCTCAGATGACCCTCTATCATGCTGTAGCAAATCAACGACCCACCACACAACCCTTACCCCAAGGTCAAGGTCACAAACTTAACATGTTCATAAATTAAATTTAACGTTGGGGTAAATGTTGTGTAACTTCTGTTCATTTACTGGGAATGCCTTCATATTTCGTAAATGCATTCATCTGATGACCCTCTATCATGATGTAGCAAATCCACAAACCACCACCCAACCCTTAGCAGAAGGTCAAGGTCACAAACTTAGCATGTTTTGAAACTTAACGTTGGGATAAATGTTGTGTAACTTCTGTTTATTTACAGTGAACGCCTTCATATTTCATACATGGATTCATCTGATGATACTCTATCGTGCTATAGCAAATCTATGACACACCGCCCATCCATTACCCCAAGGTCAAGGTCACAATCTCAGCACATTCATAAACTTAACGTTGGGGTAAATGTCTTAAAACATCTGTTTTCTTTCATGGAACGCCTTGATATTTCATACATGCATTCCTCAGATGACCCTCTATTGTGCAACAGCAAATCCATGACCCACCACCCCTTTCCCCAAGATCAACATCATAAACTTAACGTTGGAGTAAATGGCCGAGTAAATGTATTTTGTATAACTTCTGTTTCTTTACAGGGAACGCCTTGATATTTCATACTTGCATTTATCTGATGATACTCTATCGTGCTATAGGAAATCCATGACCCACCCTCCACCCCTTTCGCCAAGGTCAAGGTCACAAACTTAGCACATTCATAAACTTAACGTTGTGGTAAATGTCTTATAACATGTGTTTCCTTTCATGGAACGCCTTGATATTTCATACATGCATTCCTCAGATGACCCTTTATCATGCTGTAGCAAATCCACAACCCACCACCCAACCGTTACCCCAAGGTCAATGTCACAAACTTAGCATGTTCATAAACTTAACGTTGGGGTAAATGTTGTGTAACTTCTGTTTCTTTACAGGTAACGCTTTGATATTCATATGATGATCCTCTATTGTGCTACAGCAAATCCATGACCCACCCCCCACCCACCCTTTTCCCCAAGGTCAAGGTCACGGTCACAAACTTAGCACATTCATACATGCATTCCTCATGCGAATAGCTATCATGCTGTAGAAAATCACCAACTTAGTGCGTTCATAAACTTAACGTTGGGTTAAATTTTGTTTTACTTCTGTTTTCAGGGAGCGCATTGATATTTCATACATGCATTCATCGTAATATGCTATATTATGCTATAGCAAACCCACGACCCACCCTGCACCACTGACCCCAATGTCAAGGTTCACCGCACGCCCCTTAACCCAAGGTCAAGTTATATGATATTCATGTTTTTTTATGCAACTGTGCCAAGTTTGACTGAAGGCTGCCAACGGGCGAGCTTCGTTGTCTTCTGACAACTCTTGTTCGTTACTGTTAGACAATTTTCCGTGGACTTGCAGCAACCAGATTACCGCGTCTCGTCATAAATGTAATACATATATCCATAAAACATTGTTTGAGCTCGGCTCCGGCATTACCACCCTTATCACCACGCCGTATTTCGCCGATATTTATTTAGAAAATCAACCATAGTTTCCGTAAACGACGTCGAAAACTGATAAGAAATTCAGAGCACCTGCGGAATTTAATTCCGCATGAGCTCTGAATATCGTGTCATCTTCGAACGCAATTGACGGAAAATATTGCATGTTTACGAAATCAGTATCGGCAGAATACGGCGATGCGACAAGGCAATACGTGAGCCAAGATAATTTCTCATGGAAACATCGGTTTACCTCACAATTATATACCGATATCGTGTTGCAGTTTAAAAAAAACTAACATGCAAACAAGAACTACGCAGTAAGGCCATATCATACTTTTCTATATTGAAGCGTCCACCCAGTTGACCACCTACTGTCTGTTCCACGTTTTGCTGCCAATGAACATTTGGCCATTAAATCTAAACAATATTTAAAAGGAAGTAGTTTTTCATCAATAACAAAAAAGTCACCCTCCGCAAAAAAAATTGATGAAATTCCATCAAATATTGATTTTATTGCGAAAAAATTATTTTCCTATGGGAAGGATCAAAAAACGAAAAATTTTGGAAATAGACTTGGAAACCTGGCGAGATAGCTTGAAAATGATGTAATTAGGTGGCAGTGACCAGTTTGCCGCCAGTTTCGTATAATGGCACCGGTGAAATTTATAAATATTACACTTTCTGCTGATTAAAATTCATTTTAATTGTTTAATGAATTTTTTGTACAGTAGTTGATTTTGTATTTTATTCAGATTTTACATCGTATTAATTGATGAATGCTCATTCCAGGGCCATCTGACCTGTTCCCATTGATCAGAAATGGGCAAATACGAATTGAGGGTATGTTGTGACAAAAACTGATCAAAACAACAGATTTTTCTGGGAGTTTCAAACAAGAATTTATTTCAGAGAAAACTCATGGATGAGAACTGGTTTGCACCATGATAGTGCCTTTGCCTCTGGATGATGATTGAGAACACATACAACATTCAATCTGTAGTTTCGCAAGTAGCGTGGCACGGCATGGTTTTAAAGTGAATATTTTACCTCAGAATTGGAAAATTTTAAAGAGGCTGCACCAAGATATTTCACATTCCTGCATAGGTAAGGAGCACTAATAGAGCAGCATATTTGTGTTTATGTCAAAGCTTCTTGTGTGTCACAAATGTCGAACTCATATTGCTGTCTGCCTGCTTATTTGGAATATTGAATTAAATACATACTGTCCGAGGGCGTGAAATTGATAATTTTAAATTAACTGGTCACTGCCCCCTTAAGAAAATAAAAGTTAGTATCAGAGAAAAATAATTTCTGGCAAGGCACTGTGTTACGGAGCCCCGCAGGGGACATGGATTTTTCTTTTATTAATTCGTTCCCACGAAATAACAATTCGTTCCCTCAATTTAACAATTCATTCCCTTGAATTAACAATTCGTTCCCACGATATAACAATTCGTTCCCACGGATTAACAATTCGTTCCCGTGGGAACGAATTGTTATTTCGTACGAACGAATTGTTACATTGATGTAACGAATTGTTAATTCGTGGGAACGAATTGTTAATTCGTGCGTTCAAATAGTTGAATTGAGGGAACGAATTGTTATTTCGTGGGAACGAATTAATAAAAAGAAAAATAATTTTATCCCATCAACACAGTGCGTATATGCCGTGAAACACGGTGCCGTGAAACATTTTTGATATCCAGTCAATACTATTTTTACATTTTACAGCCATTTGTAGGTGTTGACGGGATAAATAGAATAGTAGGTTAGTGCCGTGAATGGGAAAAAATATCTGGCGCGGCACGGAAACGGGATGTGCTTGACAGAGCCTCGCCCATCCCGTTTCCTGAGCCTTGCCAGATATGTTTTCCCATTCACGGCACTAACCTACTATTCTCTATCTATTTTCCTTATTTCTGAACCAAAGTATATGTTGTGACCACTCATTTGAACCGTCTCGGCGAGACGGTTCAAATGAGTGGTCACAACATATACTTCTGATGAGAAATAAAGAAATTCTTGGGCCTTGCCGGATATTTTTTCCCATTCACGGCACTAACCTACTATTCTCTATATACGTCCCCTGCGGGGTTCCGTACTGTGTCTCTATGGCCCGTTTCACTAAATTCCATACGACTAAGAAGTGCGTAAGTGCAAAACTAAAAAATATACATCAAAGTCGCATTAGCCGCCGATTTTGGGAGGTCTTTGGTTGATTTGCTCAAATGTAATGACCCCTATATGTAAGTGGAAAATTTTAGTATTAAGGAACTACGTAGTTAACGAGTGAAGTGAATACATATAAATGTTCGTACGAGCATTTTTGTCGTACGAAGTTTAGTGAAATTTGCCTATGGTGATTTCCTAGCTATGAAATACGTATTTAAATCCATCAAAACGACTAACACTGCTGTTCTATGGTGAGACATTTTACTGTAAAAGACAGGAATCCCGCCAGTGGAAACAAAATTACGCAAACATTGCATTAGCGAGCGCACCCCCAGTGACCTGGGTAAGTAGGGGGTTTGCTGGGGTGCCCGCGCAATAGGTAATGCGGTTAAATAGGCCACGATTCAGTGAGTGTTATCGATCAGTAAATTGTGCTGTAAGCATTTGTGGCATACTAATTTATTATTTACTAATTCCAGATAAGGTGTGTTTGCGTAATGGGTGAATGCCCTATCGGTGTATAGTCACGCAGACACCATTCTGTATATGGGGTGTGTCTCCATTGCCATGTGACATCCACGTGCAATTGACAGGTAATTACATCAGCGCGCGACAAAACCTGTCACGATAACTACATATAATTTTACTGACGTGTTCGCATTGCAGAGCATGTGCAAGCTTCCTGTGCCCCGTTGCTCAAAACATGTTAGCTTAACAGAATTTACAACATGCTTTGACAGCACTTCGGAATCATTTCCATTGGAAATGATTCTGAAGTGCTGTCAAACCATGTTTTTAACCATGTTAAGGATGTAACAGTCCGTTAAGCTAACAGAGGTTTGAGAAATCTGGCCCATTGTTACGGATGTACCAGTCTGTTTCGCTAACAGTGGTTTTGAGCAACCGGGCCCTGGTTCAATTTTGTTTGCCTTTTCGCAGAAAAGTGCCACTGCATGTGCATATACAGTGGCGTAGCCATGAAAATACAAAGGGTGCGAACGCATCCCCTAACATTGTATCATGCTTAAGGGGAATAACTACAGTATTTGTTACAAGTATTTCTTTAAAATCACTGTAATCGAGGAAATTCAATGTAAAATTAATATTATATTTTTTAAAATCACTATAATCCAGGAAATTCAATGTAAAATTAATATTATATTTTTTCCGGGGTAGGATGCTCCGCCCCCATTTCCAAACTCGACTCACAATTCCCACCCCCGCCCCACCCGACCCCTCGACAAGAACCTGGCTACTATACGTCACTGGTATACAATAGAACATCTATAAACCGGACACCCATACAATATATGCCTGCTTATTTGTATGTGTTTATTTATTGTCATCTCTCACCGTTCATAACGTCTGTTCATGATCGCAATTACCGTTTTTACGGTGCCCATATGCCTTTACAGTGGAGCCCCTCTACACCGGACACCCTGGGGACCCAGGGTGTCCAGTTTAGAGAGGTTCCGCTGTAACTACTGATTCCCGTTTTCGCAAGGTTTGTCCAACGAATTTGATCTTTCTTTTTTTTATTTTACACATGGCATATTCAACTAGACTGATACTACTTTGTCATCCTACTAGTAATGGATTTACATTTATTGAGCATAGGCTGCTTATGCAGCCTATGCTCAATAAATGTAAATTCAATACTTAATATCACATGTTCTGGAAGAACGGTTAATATTACGGTGTTGTATTGGTATTTCGGTATATCTGGTGGTTTGGGTGCATTGTTACCAACATATGAGTTACGTCACCTCTCGCGAGTTACACGTATAAGTACGAATTTATGTTGGCAGTATAAAATTAATGTGTAGATAATTGCCGATTATTGTCGTAGGTAATAATTGAGCTTTAGTAATTGCACAAAACTATGTAAATTACCCAAAACCAACGAATGTGCATCTAACCTGGCGCTTCCTGTTGTGCTTAAAGGTACATGCCCACTCAGTCGGCACAAAATGTGTGTATACAGTGTAAATAAATAAAATGTAATATTGTGTCATTATTCTATCAGTTCTAAACATTACGAGTGCCCGGTTTACATATATAATCGTTTAGTAATATTCATTTTACTGATAGTGACTCGCGGTGGTATCAGGCTATTTTCATATACAAGTGAGGCATACTTATTTATACTAATTAAATGCGTAACCTGAACAAATAATATTTTCGACAGATTATAAAGTATGATATTACACATCAATACAGAGAATAAATAGTAATGTCCGTTACCATTTTAAGGAAACACGGTTATCGCCCCTGATATCAGTGTGGAAATTTACGTCTGAAATAAAATGAAAATAATGCCAATAAATACGTGGGGTAATGGTGAATGAATGTTTATTTTGCCAGAAAATATCTCAGATGATGTCTCTCATATAGAGAATAGTAGGTTCGTGCCGTGAATGGGGAAATATCTGGCAAGACTTAGGAAACGGGATGGCGAGGCTCTGCCGAGCCCATTCCGTTTCCGTGCCGCGCCAGATATTGTTTTCCCATTCACGGCACTAACCTACTATTCTATTTATCCCGTCAACACGTACAAATAGCTACAAATACAAAACTAACCCCAGCCGCATCCTCAAAATCGGAGAATCGACTAGTATGACAACCGCACATATTCATACGCAGTGATTAGATCGTGTTGAAAGGATATCGTTGATGGGATAAATATAGAACATTCTGTGCCTACTGACTGGGCATGTACCTTTACTGTTTTGTATCACTTTTTATTTGCTTCGCACTATTTCTGCAACTAATTGTGTACGTTAGTTTTTGTTGCAACGTCATAAAGTCGTTTTTGTTCAATCCAGATATTCTCCGGTTACTCTTCGAGAAGTATATAAAAAAGTAAATTATTGTCTACTTCATAGTTTACTACGCATATCTGAGATCCAGGGGGGCCGTTACACTAAACTTCGTACGACTAAAATGTTCGTAAGTGCAAAATTATGATAGTCTGTAAATATCAAATTAACAATGTTTTCTTGTAAAGAATTATTGGATTTACATTTATTGAGCTTAATCCATCAATTGAAATTTCCAGACGATCCTAAATTTACACTTACGAACATGTTAGTCGTACGAAGTTTAGTGAAACGGCTCCCTGTGTTGTAATACTTGTATAATAGTTCTCTCCTAGTATGTAGGACATGTGCACTATTCGCTATAATAATTATTATCATAAGCATAGTACGTTTGTTACGGGACGTAACTCTTCAAACCATCCGTAACTACGGACGGTACGGTACGGTAGGGTTTGCAGAGTTACGGCCCGCAACTGCATAAACCGTATTAAACACCACACAAGTACAAGGTACATGATCACGTGGTTACAACAACAACAACGTCGCCCACTCCAAAGTAAGTATTCTTTGATATTGTCCTTAATAAGCAACGGATTTTGATGAAATATGGCGCAGCAAACGCGTCTTCATGAGCTGCATTTGGTGGGCCAGGGAGTTCGGCACAGACTTATGTCGTTTTTGCGAAGCATCGATTTCCGTGTCGGTAGACACGGAAATCGATTCTTCGCAAAAACAACAGAAGTTTGGGCGAAAATACAAAGACCACCAAATGTAGCTTAACATGACGCGTTTGATGCGCCATATTTCATCAAAATCCGTTACGTAATAAGGACAATATAAAAGAATACGTACTTCGAATCAGATGGATTATGGAAGTTTCAGTACTTGTTGTTGTTGTTAGTACCACGTGACCATACACCTTGAAATATGCTTTAGTACGTCGAGTAATTTTTTTAATTTCCATACGTTTTTCATGGGGCAACCAGATTGGACCGACTCCTTAAAGGAAAAGTGTAACCATTTGTTTATGTTCTGATGTTACTGGTAATGAGAATATCTTATGGATGGTGGGACTGCTGAACACTAAGTGAAAAATACGTAGGGGTTAAAACGTTATATTACATGCTACCCAGTGATGTACCGTGATTCTGGAGGGATTTATTTCCTCACAGACGTTCGCGATACATACCTGGCGTCACGTCTTGACGTCATTTCCGGCGAAGAAACAATTCATACGCTAACGTCAAAATTGTCAATTTTGGGAGCGTTTTGTCAATTTTGGGAGCGTTATAAGCTGGTCTTAGTGAAAAGTATGCATTTTTCGAAGAGCATGTAATATACATTTTACTCCACTACCATTTTGAAATACCGGATTTATCCCGTCAACACAGTGCGTATGTGCCGTGAAACACGGTGCCGTGAAACATTGTTGATATCCAGTTAATACTATTTTTGCATTTTACAGCCATTTGTAGGTGTTTACGGGATAAATAGAATAGTAGGTTAGTGCCGTGAATGGGAAAAAATACCTGGCGCGGCACGGAAACGGGATGTGCTCGGCAGAGCCTCGCCCATCCCGTTTCCTGAGCCTTGCCAGATATTTTTCCCATTCACGGCACTAACCTACTATTCTCTATTTATTTCCCCGAGACATCTGGAAATCTGGATTTGAAGATGGCAAGGGTATTTCAAAATGGCAGTTGAATAAACTATATAATATTGTAGGTTTTTTTCTCTCAATTTGATAAACACCCAACAATTATCAATTGTTCCTTTAACGGATGCCCTGTGCGGCGTAGGATATCATTTTTGGGTGTGTTAATAAATTGTATCAAGTTGACATATACTCTTAGTGATGGGACGTCAGTGACTGATATTCCCTTAAACATGAACCATGTGTAAGGGAATATAATTCACTGACGTATAAGTATGCGTGTGGCGTTTGTTTCGGATCTACAATTTATTATTTGACCGCCTACGGTTTCCTTTGAAGGGCACTGTTATGTGATGTAATCTGTCATTGTGTGGCGACACTCATTCCGGGACTATATACAAGCACGGTGAGATAACGCAGGACAACTAGAAACACGTAAACCATTTTATCGCCACTTCACTCGCGGAATAACCATGCATTTATTCAAGTGCCATTTGCTAAGCACTCCAGAGGATCCTGCTGACGGCCGCTTATATCACGTCGCATGAGAAGCTGGATGAAGTGGCAATTTGCGCACACAGTGGCACCGTAAGTGATTTGACACCAGTGCAAAAACTAATCGGTGCTAAAGTTATGGGAATTATCAAGAACATAGTTATCCCACATTAATTTTGATTTTGATAAGACATTGTAATGTAAATATAGGAATGTTTACTTTATATTCATATATTTGCTTTCGTACATGGTCATATATATTGTACGTTTTGCCGATTAACCGAGTATAGTCACGGTGTGCAAAAGTCTCCAGCATGTGAATAATACGATGCGTGATTCTTCGAGAAACTTGTCAGGTTTATGTATGAAAATCTGCTGCAAGAATTAGGAAAGCACGTGATCCCATATCGGATATGGGATCACGTGCTTTCAAAGACAAAATAAAATATCACATCCTTAGAATCGGGATTATCCCGATTCTAAGGATGTGATATTTTATTTTTTCTTTGAAATCACGTGATCCCATATCCCGATTCTAAGGAAGTGATATTTTATTTTCCTTTGAAATCACGTGATCCCATATCCCGATTCTAAGGAAGTGATATTTTATTTTCCTTTGAAATCACGTGATCCCACATCCCGATTATAAGGATGTGATATTTTATATTTTTTCTTTCAAATCACGTGATCCCATATCCCGATTCTAAGGATGTGATATTTTATTTTTTCTTTGAAAGATCTTAATTTCTGTATTTCCCATGAATGTCTTTGTTGTGACCATTAACCCTTACTACGCTGAATTAAATGTTGTCGTCTGCTGGAAATGTTTTATTTCAATATCTTTCGATAAAAACCTGTTTTGACAGCGCATGAGAATCGTCTCCACTGGAGACGATTCTCATGTGCTGCCAAAACAGGTTTTTTGTTAAGTATTAAGGCAAAAATGAAAAACAGCAGACGACAATGTTCGTCTCCCGCGTAGCGAGGGTTAATGTCTCATCGAGATGGTTAATCTGAGCGATCACGACGTAATAATACTTTCGACAGTACATAATGAAAACATGGATTTATTCTGCATCGAACGTTTCATTCTAGTTTATTTGCTTACCACTAGTAATGGACAAGTTGGCCAGAAATGAAAAATAAACATGAATAAGTCTCTTATAATTCTTATTTAGAGATGGCGATGCAATACATATATACTTATGCCACAAATATGCATGAAAACATATGTTGCCCACTGTAGACTTATTTTACAAATACACAATGTAGTACTTTCTTTCGAAATCAATATCAATATGAGAGAATTTCTCGTGGATAAGACATGACAATTCCTGCAGTTAAACCCGTAGACAGATGGCGCTTTTATCTGAGAGTGCTACAGGAAAGTCAACGAGTTAGTTGCTATGATAAACCATTGATACTGCAAATACTGCACTGTGTTCTAGAATATGTGTCAAATGGCGAGGAATATGTGGACCCAGACCGGGGGTGGAACCATCATTAAACCCTTCACACCTAAGTAACTTGAATGGAGCTTCATGTGTTAATTTTGCAAGCAATCCAATGGTCATAAAATGATTTTCAGACTAGTCCATTTGTGAAAAATGGGTGTTTTTTTGTTCTCAAAAATATGAAAATTACTTGCAAAAAGTGCAGATCCTGATGAGACGGCTCGTCACGAGCCGGCTCATCTGGATCTACACTGTTTGCCAATACCACTATACAGGTGTGCGGTGTTAAAAGGGTTAAATACCAATCATGACATACTCCTCGTCAGTAGTCACATGCCCATCGTTGGACGCCAAATATCAAAGTGTGGGACAAATGCGATGCAAGTCCAGGGCTAGAACCCTGGACGTCTGTAGCCGATTTCATAAAAATTGCAAAGTAATACTTAAGTATACTTATATAGCAAAGTATACTTTGAGGGAGTAATCATTTATTTTCCCCAAAATGCATTATTTCATATAGAAATAACCACTGCATATATTTGATGATTAAACGAATGCATAATTATTATACTGATTTTATTACATGGCTGTGATAATGTAATAAATTCAGTATAATAAAAATTAATAAATTTATCCTTAAATTGAAAATTTCTCCCTCAAATCATACTTTGCTAGATAAGTATGCTTTGCAATGTTGGTGAAATAGGCCACTGGTCTGGGGATCGAACCCGGGATCTCTATAACAATAACAAAAAAAGTCACCCTCCCCAAAAACATTAGTTGATGAAGTTCGATCAAATATTGATTTTATTGCGAAAAAACGATTTTCCTATGGGAATTTAACATGGGGGCTAAAAAAATATTTTTTTAAAATATTGTTTTTGTTTGAGGACCGATTTTCAAAATCTAACTCTTTCAGGATAAAAAAAACGAAAAGTTTTGGAAATTGACTCCCAATGTTAAATTCCCATAGGAAAATCGTTTTTTCGGAATAAAATCAATATTTGATGGAATTTCATGAAATAAATGTTTTTGGGGAGGGTGACTTTTTGTTATTGATGAAAAAGTACTTACTTTTAAATATTGTTTAGATTTAATGTGTTTAATGGCCAAATGTTCGTCGACAGCAAAACGTGGAACAGACAGTAGTGTAATAACTATGAAAATGAGACCTCTATCATAGCAAACGCGCTATAGAATAGATACAGTTTCAATGTATCACACTGTTCTTATTCAATAAATAGAATCAAACATTTGTGTAGGCTTAATTATAGGAATGAATGGCCTTTTTGTGGAATTTATCGGGGTATAAACTTACGAAACGGAACGGAAGGCCTCGTCCAGTATTCCCGCGACTTTTCCAAGTTTATATCCCCAATAAATTCCACAAAAAGGCCATTCATTCCTTATAATTCCAGCATTTGAAATAAATTCATCAAGAAAATGTGTTTATTTTCCGTTTTCTTAAGAATTATTTTAACTGCGCCTCACGGTTACGGAAAGTAATTCGGCGTGGGAGTTTACTGGGATATAAATTTTGGACAGAGACTTGCTACGGGCCAATCAAATGTTAGGGAATTATGTAAATATGTTTGTGCTGGAATTATATGCTATTTATTAAACTCGTTGACAGGATTCATCAGTAAACTCTCATAATGAAGAGCTTTAACCATTTTACCCTTAAATAACTACATGTATATTGAGTTTTGATATTAATTGTCCGACCAATCCAGCCATCACAAAATGATTGTCAGACTAGGCCAATTATGAAAATGGGGTGCATTTTTCTCTCAACAATATTAAAATTACTTGGAAACGGTACAGATCCTGATGAGACGGCTCTCAACGAGCCGGCTCATCTGGATCAGCACTGTTTGCAAACACCGCTATAGAGGGCTGTATTGAAAAGGTTACATTCGTCACTCATGTCAGCTCCTCTATATATGTAATGAATGAATGGTGTTCCAATACCGCGGCGTCGCGGCGTCTGTGAGACTAACAGCACGTTGGTGTTATATGACATAAGAGCACGCGTTGTCATTTAATTGCTGTCAGTTACACGGTTCCATTGAGCAAACACCGTTTCCATGAATCAATCAGACAACAAACCCTGACTGTCACACTGGAGCTGTTTTCTAAAAACTCTAAACACTGTTGGACGTTTCCCGACTAGAATTGGTGAAATTCACATACAACAAAAAAGCTATAAAATATTTCTCTAACCTCAAACTCCCTCTTGGTTGTTTATAGTGTATTGTATCAGTTGCGTATTATCGAGGCGGAAATTTACGGAGCCCCGCATGGGACATGGATTTGTTTGTATTCGTTCCCTTAATTTAACAATTCGTTCCCTCGAATTAACAATTCGTTCCCACGATATAATAATTATTTCCCTCGAATTAACAATTCGTTCCCACGAAATGACAATTCGTTCGCTTAAGTTAACAATTAGTTCCCTCGAATTAACAATTCGTTCCCACGATATAACAATTCGTTCCCGTTGGAACGAATTGTTATTTCGTGGGAACGAATTGCTAAATTGAGGGATTGAATTGTTAATTCGTGGGAACGAATTGTTAATTCGTGGGAACGAATTGTTCAATTGAGGAAACGAATTGTTATTTCGTGAGAACGAATTAATACAAAAAAAGAATTATACGTCCCCTGCGAGGCTCCATAGAAATTATATTGGTTCACGTTGAAATGATGAGTAATTTCCCGTGTGCTGGTGCCATTTTTCTAAAACCAATAGTCAATATGGAGCATAATTACTGCTTTGATTTCGCCGGTAATCGTTCAAAAATGTGGATGTGACTGGATAATTGGGGCGTATGGAATGTTTGACCAGTGTAGCTCCCGATCTAATAGCACAGTCCTGTATCCTGAAAACGAGTTATATTGGTCGTTAGACGCATTGAAGGTGCTTCATTAATGGAATGGCGAACTGTGCAGATCCTGATCAGACTGTGCGGATGCACAGGCTGATCTGGATGTGCATTGTTGTCGCAAAGCCCATAATCTCCAGTCACGGCCACAAATTACAACATAACCGACGGAATCTGAAACCATTCTTATGCATAACTATCAGGAAGCATTTAATACAACGTCGAATGCGTTTGATGATATGTTATCGCTATGTGGTGCAAAACATCAGACAACGTATGTTGCTTGCAGCAAAAGCATACGTTTGTATGGGTGGGGCACCACCATTTATATGTCATATGTGACATTTACTACAAATATGGCCATTCTCTGCTACTTTCTATTTTAGTATGGATGTTGTGGGACCTATTTTCCCATAATCTGCACACACCTTGCTCTTGATTTACACTAATTAAAATATAGGTTTATATATTGTTTGAAAGATAAATCGAGTCTCCTGTGAGCGAACTGACGGTGGCCCGAAAAGTCAGCGGCTGGAATTAAAACAACAAAAACATCAATAAACGTATGCTTGATAATACAGTGAAATCTCTCTAAACCGGACACCCTGGGAGGTCCCCAGGGTGTCCGGCTTAGTGAGGTTTCACTGTGAATCAGGCATTTGATCCTCATGAATCATAGTTGTGTGCTATGCGAGTACGAACAGACGTTACCTCCCGAGATAAATGACAAAGAAACTCGTACAAATAAGATCATACGTATTTTCTTCGTGTTCGGTTTAGAGAGGGTCCACTATATATTGCTGATATCTCGATGATATTCTGCCATATACAGTTTTCTTTGTAGAATCTGATCAACTGTTTTATTGGTCTGCTTGAGAAGCAAATATATTTTCACTCCATTTTCATGCATATTTGAAGGCGGTCATGATGGTCACGTGGTGTAAACAGTGTTAGAGCCGGTGAAGATTGTATCAACATAGTCAGACGAGATTGGATTTGTCTAAGTGAGCCTATGTTTTGTTTAGCTTAGATCCAGTACAGACAAGTTGCAGCTTATGTAAGAGTAGGCTCTGCACCATCCATATATAAAATGAAAGTAGCAGAGAATGGGACAGGTCAAGTAATTTGGTACCTAAGAACATGTGCGATCTTTCATGTAATATATTTACAGAAACTGTGATATGTTCTGTAAACGACGGTAAATATCGTAAATTGTGTAAACAAGTTTCATGAAAAATCGCATGGCGTTTCTCATATCGGCTATTCGGTTAACTTAAAATACAGTAAAACTAGTTGGTATTGTCTAACCGCAACACACTCAAGTGTTTAGCGTTCAATACAAGCTGGCATCGTGTATGATCAATTGCGTTTCGCTATCGCCGTTCAGGTAATAATCTGGGCAAATATTCTTAATAGTTATTTATTATCAGATAACAGCTTCCGTATATGTGGCAGTGTCTGTACAAATGGCGCTTATTGTGATTATGACCAGTGTAGCTCCTGATCGCAAGTGACATACTCCTGTAGACTGATAACGATCTATATTCCGGTTTAGAAGCATGACGGGTTTTTCGTTGATGAAATGGCGACCTGTGCAGATCCTGATCAGACTGTGCGGATGCACAGTCTGATCTGGATCTACACTGGTTCTAAAGCCATAATCCCCATTTCTCCAGTCTCAGCCATATATGTAGCAGCATATCACAGTAACAATGTCGCTATTTCTCACGAATGTCACCGAAAGTAGTGATAAGTTAAGGGCCAGTAGAAGGAGGAGGCTAATAAATACATTATAGACTTAGCCCCCTTCTTCACTGCCCCTTCATAGCCAGATCCTTTCATTTTCGCACAACTCACTTCTTTATCGGATAAACAAATACCGTTGAAAATGCCATGACATCACTGTATGACGCAGGTGCCACTGTATATCTCTGGGAGAATGCGTCAACTGGCAGTATTGATAAAACGCCACTGGACCGCGGAATGGCGGAAGTAATTTTAACAATATCACGTTGTGAAATGTCCAATTTTTCATCAGTGTTCCAGCTTAATAATCGTCCTTAATTGTCGTAACAGCGGAGTTAACTGAACAAACCAATGTTCCAGCTGTGTGCTTTAATATAAACCCTCTCGTTGTTATCCTCTTTCCCTGCATGCGTTGGCAAACAATGGTTCTATATGAATGTTTATGCGAAACACAGTGAGATGTCATTAAACCTGGCTTCCAGAAACCGACAATGTGCTACATTATGATGAGTGTCGCTGTTATTTGCCGGATTGTAACGTATGTTCATGATTGCAAAGCATACAAACGTGTTTTGGAATGGTCATATACGTTATCTTCATTAACGCTTTCAACACCACAGGCCTGTATAATGGTATTGGCAAAACGTGTAGATCCAGATGAGCCGGCTCGTGACGATCTGCAGTTTTTAACTAGGTTTTTTTTTTTTTTTTTTTTTTAAACTCATGCTATTGGATTGGCGAAAGGCGGGCTAAACCCAGGCTATTGGATTGGCGGGCGGGCGGGCGGGCGGGGGGCGGGCGGGCGGGCGGGCGGGCGGGCGGGCGGGCGGGCGGGCGGGCGGGCGGGCGGGCGGCGGGCGGGCGGGCGGGCGGTCAACGGGCGGGCGGGCCGGGGGTGGGCGGTGGGCGTCGGGTGGCGGGCGGCGTCCACAATCAATGTTAACTTTTCGTGTTTGAGTCCATTTCTTTATTACTGTACCTCATAGGACCAACAAACTTTCACAGCTTCATAACCAAGGGGTGCCCACCACATATCACTATCCAACATGTGTTACTTTTTTTTTAACTTGACCCATTTTTTCCGCGCAGTCGACTTAGCCATTTTCAATGTTAACTTTTCGCGCTTACAATGTTAAGTTTTCGTGTTTAAGTCCATTTCTTTGGTACTGTACCACCTAGGATCACCAAACTTTCACAGCTTCATAACCAAGGGGTGCCCACCACATACAACTATCCAACATGTGACCATTTTTTTTACCTTGACATATTATTTCTACGTAATTGACTACTATATCTCTTTTTTTAGTGACATGCAGGCGCGACATGCAGGCCACGGCCATCTAGTCTACAAAAAGTGGGTATAATTATGTTATACAAGTGTCTATGTTTGGAAAAAACCTGGCCTTCGTGGCTTTGCCTCGTTTCTTGTTTAAAGTTATTTTCATATTTTTGAGACCAAAACAATGCCCCCTTTTCATAAATGGACTAGTCTGAAAATAATTATGTGACGGTTGGATTGGTTGTAAAATTAACATCTAAAAATCCATTCCAGTCTTTCTAAACCGGGCACCCTGGGGACCTACCTCCCAGGGTGCCCGGTTTAGATAGGTTCCAGTGTAATTACGCGTTCAGCTGTGATCATTGTATCATGTTTTCCTGCCGACCTGATTTTGGCAATTACGTAAATCCCAAAAACGTCTAAACTAAGACACTTTTTCGTTTTTATTACAAACGGCACACTGTATTCCGCATTTGCTATGAATATTGTGTCATCTTTCGACGTCATTTACGGAAAATATCGTAAGTTTTGTAAATATTTTTTATGAGATATCTCACATGTTCTTAGGTACAAAATCGCATGGCGTGTCTCATATGTGTCTGCAATATTGGAGCTTATGGCGTCTGTGGTCAGTCTGACCCATGGGCCCTCAATCACCTTGACCATGGGTCTTCATACGTGTGGTATATGCAAAACAAATCACCATCGCTAAGCACACATTGTGGCCAAATATTGTTACAATCGGTCAAGTAGTTCGTACATGGACTTTTATTATAACGGATAATGCCTATCGGCAATGTCAATGTCACTGAGGACTTGCTATTAGTGCCAAGTCTCCTAGCGAGGGGATTAGCTTAATGATAACGATGATATTATCAGGAAAATTCAAGAAAAGATCTTGAAAATTCAAGAAAATATCTTGATAATGCAAGAAACGAAGAAACCAACGCATTACGTCATAATAATTAGCATCCTTTGTTCCGTAATGTCGTCAGTTTGACGCCAATATGAGAAATCCCTAAAGAGCCAATGTGTCTATACAAGTGTGTGGATGGTGTGACTTTTTTAGTCGGCCTATTTCAGCGTACTAGGCCCGAGTGTTTCACATGTGTTCCGTCAATATGCAGCAGACTGCATGCTGCAGAACTGTAACATTATAAAGCATCGTCCTCTTTGTCTCCCCGCCAATATCACAGACGACATGGAATAAAATTACTACAGCGCCGGCTGCTGTCTTAATGTCACGTGTCATTAGATACGCTTAGTCGCCACATTTGCTTTGTTTTGTGGAACTATTCTGTCTGGGAACAATGTCGGATACAAAAATTCCATCGTGCTTATTCATCCCTGGTCGTTTTCTGCATTAGCCGTACATCAAACCGGGTGGGTTAAATTCGCGGGACATCCGGTAACATGGTCGACGGAACCAGTCTTACGGAAATCACTACTGTATGCTTCACGTAGAATACATCGAAGGTGTTTTGATTAATTTAAAATATGTAACATGTTTAATATGAGTATTATAATTTAATATGTAACCTGCCCTGTATTGAACGAATACGTACTGACTGATAACGATACAAATATCCGGGTTACAACGTGATGTCATTTGACGTAACCGATTGACGCCAGTAATGATGCAACGTAAACAAGTCCGCGTTCTGTCCATAGGTAACGACGTCATATGTGGTCATTTTCAAGCATAAAACGTTACCTGATAACTAGAATACTACGCTAGTGTCTTTTGATATCATGTTTAGCAGGCAAGGCTCGGAAACGGTAGGAATTCCTCGGCAAGCCTCGGAATTCCTGCACGTTTCCTAGCCTTGCCTGATAAACTTGATATCAAAAGAGACGTAGTCTGGTATTCTCAATGTATTGTATACATGCCCATGAAATATACAGCGATTCGATGTAAATAAAAGTCATGTGTTCCCATCGATGCAATAAACCAACTTCCGGTGAAATATCAGTAGTTCTAGGGACCGTTTCACGAAACTTCGTACGACTAAAATGTTCGTAAGTGCAAAATTTTGATAGTCTGTAAATTTCACATTAACACTGTTTTCATGTAAACAATTATTGGATTTACATTTATTGAGCATATGTTGGCACAGTCCCCATCATATATTGTTTTAATAATTTCGAAAATGAGTACGCGAGTTTGTAATTTCTTTGGCATTATTTAACATTTATTCCAAAATTTGTATCGATGTAGTCTGTCCTTCACGGCATACTCATTCAATGACAATTGCTTATCTCATTTACTGCCGAAACAAGAGCATGTTTACCAGAATCCGGCTGTAATGCGAAGCCGTGGCTTTTCTCGCTTACCGGCTCTTGTTACAGTCCATAAAGAACCAACTCGGCTTCGACAGGCGGCGACTGTCTCGTTTCCTTTGATCTTTGTTTAATCACGTGCGCCTAATAATTGATTTAATTTTAGTTGCTCCTTCTACCCGTATCGATATGAGAATTTAATCTCTCCGGTCGCATTGTCGCAGAATTCGAGATGACTCAAAGCGAAACTCTGTTCTTCCCTGGGGAGCAGAATTGGTATAACGGCGCCTCTTTTAAACCCTCGAGTTTTCAACACTTCAACCTGAAATCATGGGTTGACAGCAGTTTAGAATCATTTACAATGGAAATGATTCTAAACAGCTGTCAGACCATGTGTTTTATTTTGAAACAAGACAACATATAAAACAACAGCAGACGGCAATTTACGTTTTCCGCATTTTTAAGGGTTAATTCGCGACAGACTACGTCCTCGGTGATTCCAATTGCATAACATGGAGAGTTTCATTTCCGGTCTTCTGTCTCTGGGGTCACGTGATTAACAGAGGTTGCGCGCGCCGCCGTGCAATAGTGGAATTCAATGGGGGACATATGGCGGTCGGGCTGAATCATTCGAATATTCGATCCACATCGGGAAAAAAATGATATTTTGCTATTAAGTTTTATTTTAATGCGCGTCTTGAAAATCATTTTCAAAAATTATTTCTCAGAAACCCGGAACAATATTAAAAGTAGGTACGCAAACACTGATGATATTAGCTCGATCATTCAACAGGGATTCCGCTGGGGAAAATGAAAAAATCGCCACAAGGTTTTGTTGTTTTTTTGTTGTTTTTTTTAAAATTGTAATTTTTTATCGCCAATTGTTTATTTTTATCGCCAGTTGGGAAAGTGGCGATCGCCAGCGGAATCCCTGATTCAAATGTAGCCACGGACGATACGGGAGTTACTGTTCGCAACTAATGTAACTACACTGGCAGTGGTAATACGTGTAGTATATGAAAACAGTAGCGTGTATAACCAGGTATAAAAGAAATGATCAGAGTGCTGTCCAAACATATGTAGCTGTGACTGGAGAAATGGGGCTTATGGGTTTTGTATAATATACTAGTGTAATAAATATGCGAATTAGACGGCTACAGACAATACGTGATCAGTACATATATGTAATTTATCCCGTCAACACAGTGCGTATGTGCCGTGAAACACGGTGCCGCGAAACATTTTTGATATCCAGTCAATACTATTTTTGCATTTTACAGCCATTTGTAGGTGTTGACGGGATAAATAGAATAGTAGGTTAGTGCCGTGAATGGGAAAAAATATCTGGCGCGGCACGGAAACGGGATGTGCTCGCAGAGCCTCGCCCATCCCGTTTCCTGAGCCTTGCCAGATATTTTTTCCCATTCACGGCACTAGCCTACTATTCTCTATCTATTTTCCTTATTTCTGAACCAAAGTATATGTTGTGACCACTCATTTGAACCGTCTCGAGACGGTTCAAATGAGTGGTCACAACATAATTATACTTCTGATGAGAAATAAAGAAATTCTTGATATTTTTTCCCATTCACGGCACTAACCTACTATTCTCTATATATGATGTTAGTGCTTTTGTAACATATGTATTATACTCGTTGACATATTTCATAAGAATTTATTTAATTTATTGATGTGTAACGTCATATCAACCGCTAAGGTCATTTAAGGCCGGGCCAACGGGTTTGATCCCGTATTTAACCTGTGTAAACTGTTTTGGGGCGGGGGTCCCAAAATCAGAACGGAATATTTACATAGAAAACATATATATATTCAGCCCTGAAATTAGAATAACCTGACCTGGTGCCAGGTCCATACCACCCCAAAGTCACTTGGCCCCTTCCCCTAAAAGTAATAGATCCGGTCATAATTCCGGTAAGGACGAACCCCTGTCGTTAAATTACCTACACCATGCTCCCATCTGCTACCCACTCCAGTTTAATGAATGAATGGCGAACATCGAAGGCTCTGATCAGACTGCGCGAATGCGCAGAATGATTTGAGGTTAAGATAGTCGCATATGCCGTATTACGGTCCATTTTCGCATTATGGTTTTTGCGAAAGACCCGTTTACGAAATAAATGGTTTGTCGTGAATTACAGTTTTGCTTATTTACTTAGCATTTATAATTATTTATGAAGAACCAAGAAAGCACGCATGCCATAGCGACTGAGAGGCTGCATGCAATCTAATTTCACTTCTACGCAGTTAGTTATTGCGATGTTGTTTGAACATTTCATCCTGAATAAATATCGCCATTTAAATAAAATCTTAACATTTAATAAGGACGGAATACGCTTATATTTTGAAATATTTTCTTTTCTATTTTCCTTGTTTCTTATCAAAAGTATATGTTGTGACCACTCATTTGAACCGCCTCAACGAGACGGTTCAAATTGTGGTCACCACATATTCTTCTCATGTGAAAAGACAGTATTTGACACTATCCGTCTGTAATATTTATTGTCTATCTTCAGAATGTGACGTATTACTGTGCCTCAGATATGCGCATATATGTGTAGATGTATACATGTATACATGTACATGTATCTCCTCGAATTGCCTAAAAACAGGGTTTGTTTTCATAAAAATGTTATTTATATTGAAAGAATATTTTATAAAAAAATAGCATTCGCTATTTAGTTCAGTAAAGGAAAGATATTTCTTTAAACCTAGAGTCCCACATGCCAGGTTATGAAATAGGAACATATCTTTTTAGTTCATTCTTGCGATACATGTTTCGGGTAAAATAAACATTCATTCACCATTACCCGACGTATTAATTAGCATTATTATACTTTTTACTTCAAACGTGAATTTCCACACTGATATCAGTGGCGATAACCTTGTTTCCGTAAAATGCTAACGGAAAATACTATTTAGTCTATGTATTTATATTTTGATGTTTAATGATCATACTTTATAATATGTAGATAAAATTATGTTTTCAGGTGACGCATTCAATTTGTATAAATAATTTAAAAATGTCCTGCATCATTTGCATATCAAAACATTACACTAGTATACACTTATATAATTACTATAAATAACAGTGTATGCCTACTAGATGGGATCCCAACTTTAAGTGGTACAGTGGGGTCACCGTGTAAGTGCACACACGAACGAACGCGACAGGTTGGTTCCAACCTGCCGTGTTCGTTCGTGTGTGCACTTACACGCTGACCCGACTGTATGGTATTATTATTATTTCACAACTTGCAGACTTTCTGTTTCACTAATTGTGTTTCCTGATTTGGTAGAGTAGAGTATAGTAATATGTGAACTTATTTCCCCTGTTTTCAAAGACTGTGATAGTATATAATTGAAAACGCAAACTTCTTAGAATGTGATCAAATAAAATGTTGCATTTTACTGACGTAGCTTATGTGCAGTCCATAAAGCGAAAATCCACATATTGCATATATTGGACATCATCTGAGACTAAGTACCTTTAAAAACAAAAACTTGCGACCAGTGTAGTTCCAGTAGCCTATTTCACCAACATTGCAAAGTATACTTTTCTAGCAAAGTAAACTTTGAGGGAGTAATCATTTATTTTTCCTGAAATGCATTATTTCATATAAAACTAACAACTGCATATATTTGATGATTAAACGTATGCATAATTATTATACTGAATGTATTACATTATCACAGCCAAACTGGCTGTGACAATGTAATAAATTCAGTATAATAAACATTAATAAATTTATCATAAAATTTAAAATTTCTCCCTCAAAGTATACTTTGCTAGTAAAGTATACTTTGCTATGTTGGTGAAATAGGCTACTGATCAGCAAGATTGCATACATAGCCGGATACAGATCTGACATTTCATATATATTAACGCCATCCTTTGTTCCCCAGCTCAACTACGAACAGTGGTATGCCCTGATCAGACTGCACGGATGCTACACTGGTCCCATTTCCAAGTCTAGTTATAAAACACGCCTCGTCTAAAACGTGTTTGCTGCGAGTTAAACCGAAATTAAAATTCAAACTAAATTTACAAAATCACAAAGCGCGGTCTATTTATCTAAATTAGCACTCGGTAATGTGCCATATTAGATTGTAAATGCTAGACTCGTTCGTCGTTTTCTATTACAGCGTCAACAGTTTCAACGACGTCCTTCATTGTGAAGCATTAATCATCGGGCAAACAGAATACAAAGGGCATTAAATGTCTGTATTTATAATTCCGTAATCGAATTATTCCAACCAATTCCAACATATCTGACAATGTTAACAGCGCGCTGCCTGACGTCCAAGACACGCAACGCCGCCTCCCAATGACACCCAAATGTCGCCCAATTGTTTGCAAATGAGGTAATTTTCTTTGCGTCACTGCCCACAGTTTGAAGTAACGGACAAAGGTCTCTACATGCATATTATACGTAACCGTATCAATAATTAAAATGTATACGGCAGAAACGAAATCTCATGCACATTTTTATTTGATTTAATGGTGTTGAACGGCCTGTCAACAGCTAATGTCATTTTAGGCCGGGTTAATGGGGTCGAATCCCATATCGATGGTCTAGTAACATAAGGTCGTAACTGCTATGCTAAAGCATAGCAGTTACGACCTTATGTTACTAGACCATCGATATGTTACCTGTTGTGATGGGGGGTAAACCTCAAAATCAGAACTGAATATTTACAGAAGAAACTAGAAAATGTGGTCTGTCGACGCACTTAGGGCCCCTACACTACAAACTGTGTGGCATATGAATTTCATATGTTTTTCATATGAATTTCATATGAAAAGTTCATATGCAAATGATATAAAGTGAGCCGATATGCAATTCATATGCAAAATCTTCATATGAAAATGTGGTCTGTCGACGCACTTAGTGGCCCTACACTACAAAATGTGTGGCATATGAATTTCATATGTTTTTCATATGAATTTCATATGAAAAGTTCATATGCAAATGATATAAAGTGAGCCGATATGCAATTCATAAGCAAAATCTTCATATGCAAAGCATATGAACTGCATATGCAAAACATATGAATTTCATATGAAGACCCATGTACAATGCTCTTAAGTCTATATAAATTTCATATGAATTGCATTTTTAACATATGAAGTTCATATGAAAAAAATCATATGAAATTCATATGTAAATTTTTCATATGAAATGCATATGAAAGGTCTCATATGAAATTCATATTAACATCATATGAATTTCATATCGGCTCTTTTCATATGAATTTCATATGCAATTAATATGTTTTTCATATGTTTTACATATGAATATCATATGAATGTTTTCATATGAATTGCATGCGACACATTTTGCTGTGTATAGGTGATTTGAGAAATTCTGACAAAACTTCCAAAAATAAATGGACGGACAAACAGACAGACGGACAGACATGACCTTAAATATACTTCAGCCCTGATATTAGAATAATCTGACCTGGTGCCAGGTCCTCACCACACCAGTCACTTACCCCCACTCCCCAAAAGTAATAGGATTTATCAGTAGTACTAATCTTATTACTTTCATAATGGGTATAACGGGATCCACTCTCACGTACCAGAAAGCCAAAAATGCACATGATGGTCACAACAGGGATACAGGGATTCCGTTAAGGATGAAACCCATCGGTAAATGTACCATTCGCACGCTCCCCCATGCGCATTTTTGCGCCTCCAAGTAAATAGAGAATAGTAGGTTAGTGCCGTGAATGGGAAAAAATATCTGGCAAGGCTCAGGAAACGGGATGGGCGAGGCTCTGCTGAGCACATCCCGTTTCCGTGCCGCGCCAGATATTTTTTCCCATTCACGGCACTAACCTACTATTCTATTTATCCCGTCAACACCTACAAATGGCTGTAAAATGCAAAATTTGTATTGACTGGATATCAAAAATGTTTCACGGCACCGTGTTTCACGGCACATACGCACTGTGTTGACGGGATAAAGTGTGGTATTGACCTTGGACGTAGGTGCGTGGGTATGGAAAACACATCGTCTCATCATTGGAAACGTTTGCAGCAAATCACTTGAAAATCAATTCACCGGTTTAGAAGATATACGACGGAAACGAAAGGTCAGAAGCATTTTTGACCTTTGACCTCTAAAGTGTGGCATTGACCTTGGACGTAGACATATGGAGATTGAAGCCAACACATCGTCTCATCATGGCAAACATTTCTGGCGAATCATTTGAAAATCCATTTATTGGTTTAGAAGATATACGGTGGATACGGAAACCCATGAGCATGTTTACCTTTGACCTCTAAGTGTGACCTTGAACGTAGACACGTGGGTATTGAACGTGACACATCGTCTGCCATGGCAACCATTTGTGCTAACTCATTTGAAAATCCTTTCAACGGTTTATTGGCTTAGACGAACATACAGCGGAACCTAAATGTCCGACCGACAGACCGACCGACAAGCTGACTCATATGTTGCCCGACCCCCACCCACCCCACCGCTCCACACCCCTCTCGTCCAAACAAAAACAACACATAAACTTCGTTTGTGGGGGTATCCGTGCAATGAGCTAATCACGCCCAGCCTAGCTACGCTGTTGAAACAGACCGATCGTGTGCATCGCCGTTTTGTGTCAATAATTAAATTAGGAGGGGTTGGGAGAAAGGGGTTTCGTTTTATGCGTCATTAAGTAACACGATGCCAGGCTAACATTCCGTTTATTCCGAATCAATTTTGAGAATTTCTTTGAAACGCGACAACAGCTGCTAACAATTCGGTTATAATGCCATCATCATCACATCTGATCCAGTGACAATGAAACGATTGGGAATACGTTAAGACCAGGGGCCCGTTTCACTAAACTTCGTACGACTAAAATGTTCGTAAGTGCAAATTTAGGATCGTCTGTAAATTCCAATTGATGGATTTACATTTATTGAGCCTATGTCAATAAATGTAAATCCAATAATTGTTTACAAGATAACATTGTTAATATGAAATTTACAGACTATCACTATTTTTCACTTACGAATATTTTAGTCGTACGAAGTTTAGTGAAACGGCACCTTGGGGCCCGTTTCACTAACCTTCGTACGACTAAAATGTTCGTAAGTGCAAATTTAGGATCGTCTGTAAATTCCCAATTTATGGATTTACATTTATTGAGCATAGGCTGCAAAGGCAGCCCATGCTCAATAAATGTAAATCCAATAATTGTTTACAAGATAACATTGTTAATATGAAATTTATAGACTATCATAATTTTGAACTTCCGAACATTTTAATCGAACGTAGTTTAGTGAAACGGGCCCCTGGTTCTCAGATAATGCCTCAGACATTCAATATGCACTGTACTATAGTCCGCTTCATGCACTGCAAATAACCTATATCAAGCAACAGCAACATTTCATTTTATCAAATTTCAAACGTATTATGTACCCACCTTGTACGGGCGGGCGGGCGGGCGGGCGGGCGGGCGGGCGAGGGCGGACACGGATTGTCCACGCAATAACTCTACTTGATGGATCGTAACCAAATTATGAATACGGTGTTTATCACGCATATTCATTTTCCAAATTTTCCGATGACTTATCTCCCATTTGCGGCCATTTATAATGTTCGCACTCGATATCATTGTCCACGCAAAAACTCAAGTTCTACTTGATGGGTCGTAACCAAATTTGGTACACATCTTTATCATGGGTAAACAAGCAACCCTATTCATTTTCAAAATTGTCAGATGACTTATCTCCCATTGGCGGCCATTTGTAATGTTCGCACTCTGAATCCTGTCTTCCCAATAACTAGAGTTCTACTTGACCAAACCAAGTTTGGCGCACATGTTTATCATGGCAAGAGGTGAACCCTGTTGGTTTTCAACGAGTTATCTCCCCTTGTTAACTGGCCTTGTACCGACGGGCGTATATTATGACCTTCGGCACTCTTGTTATTGTTATCTTCCTATTTTAAAATGGTCATACTACATGTATATCACACGTTCAACGACGTGACATTAGAGACACTGACTTAACCCTTTCACCCCTAAGTAACTGAAATGGATTTTGATATGTTAATTTTGCAATCAATCCAACCGTCACAAAATGATTTTCAGACTAGTCCATTTATATAAATTGGATGTTTTTGTTGTCAAAAATATTAAAATTACTTGCAAAAAAGTGCAGATCCTGATGAGACGGCTCGTCATGAGCCGGCTAATCTGGATTTACACTTCTTGCCAATACCACTATACAGGCCTGTGGTGTTGAAAGGGTTATAATTAATTAAGTAATATACACGATATAAACAAAATTCAATTAGTAACTATCGATTGCAGAAAACAAGCGTTTTCCATTTTATAAACACTTTTTCATTAATCCTATTATTTTTTTCAGGCGACGCATTTGAACAATTGAGTTCAGAAATGTCATGCGAATCTAACATTAAAATATATTTTACTAATCCGTTTCATCACTTTCGGCGCATATCTAAAAACCGGATATGCACATAACATGTTTTGTTTGTTTGTTTAATGATGTTTAACGGCCGATCAACAGTCAATTTGTTTGTTGGGGTTTAACGGCCTATCAACAGCTAAGGTCATTTAAGGCCGAGTCAATGGGTTTAGTACTAAATCACATATATTACCTGTACAAGTACATGTACATGTTCAAGTACATGTACAAAATGGGAGAAATCCCAAAATCAGAACTGAATATTTACAATAACAAAACTATATATTCAGCCCTGAAATCAGAATAATCCTGATCTGATGCCAGGTCCTCGCCACACCAGAATCACTTGGCCCCACCCAAAAGCAGTAGGATCAGTAATAATCTTACTACTTTTATAATGGGCAATAACCCAATTCAACTCCCAGGTAACAAAAGAGTCAAAGATAAAAACGTACCCGAGGGCCAAACCAGGCAAATCGTGATTCCTATAAGGAGGAACCCCTACCGTTAATTTACGCCGTCACATTTGCCCGACCACCACCCACGATCAACAGTCAAGGCCATTACAACCGGACCAACGGGTTCGATCACACATTTAACCTGCTGCAGAACGGAATATTTACATGGAAATAAATACATATTCAGCCCTGAAATTGGAATAACCTGACCTGGTACCAGGTCCATACCACACCAAAGTCATTCCCCTAGAAGTAATAGGATTAGGAATAATCGTGAACTGATATAAGGGGTATAACCAAATTCAACTCTCACATACAAGAATGCCAAGGACGTAGGTGACGGCCAAACCGGGTCTCCGGCCGGGATTCCGTTAAGGATGAATCCTTATCGTTAAATTACCAATCGCATGCTCCCACGTTCCACCCACTGGAGGTAAACACTTATTTCATCATTATATTTGTATTGTACATGTATTTCTTAACTCAATTTTACATACGAGTTACCTCGAAATATATATCGGGGATTTGTAAAACAGCGATGCGACAACGCATGTAATTTTCAAGCCGGGCGACTTTCACAGTATTGTCTAGTATATGTATATGCTTATTGGATGGACCACTGACAGAACAGTTAACTATGTAGATCATTAGACAACACTCATACGCACATATTGGCTGGTATTTGTATGTTTATTGAGGTTTAACGGCCTATCAAAAGCTAAAGTCATTTAATGCCGAGTCAATGGGTTTAGTACTAAATCCCATATATTACCTGTACAACTTGAAATGGGGGGATCCCAAAATCAGAACGGAATATTTACAATAAAACAAGAGTGCCGAAGGTCACAATATACGCCCGTCGAGGCAAGGCGAGTCAACAAGGGGAGATAACTCATATTGACGTGATAAACATGTAAACCAAATTTGGTTACGATCCGTCAAGTAGAACTCGACTTATTGCTGGACAAGGATGCAGAGTCCGAAAAATCAATAGGCTTCTTCGCCTTGCCGTGATAAACATGTATACCGAATTTGGTTATGATCGGTCAAGTAGAACCTGAGGTATTGCGTGGACAAGGATACAGAGTGCGAAAAATAAAAATGGCCACCAAGGGGAGATAAGTCATCAGAAAGTTTTGAAAATCAATAGGCTTCTTCGGCTTGCCGTGATAAACATGTATACCAAATTTGGGTACAATCCATCAAGTAGACCTCTAGTTATTGCGTGGACAAGCTGTGCCCGCCCGCCCGTACAAGATGAATACATAATACGTCTCATTTTTTCAAACGGGCATATAAAAACTATATATTCAGCCCTGAAATCAGAATAATCCTGTTCTAATGCTAGGTCCTCGCCACACCAGAATCATTTGGCCCCTCCCAAAAGCAGTAGGATCAGTAATAATCTTACTACTCTTATAATGGGCAGTAACCCAATTCAACTCCCAAGTAACAAAACAGCCGAAGATAAAAACGTACCTGATGCTGGGTCTACAATGTTCACAAAATGCAATAAGATGGACAATGTCACAAGTTCCAAAAACAACTAACTAAACAACCGAGTTGTGTCCATTATCATAGTTATATTTCAGAGATTATCAGTTATGTATACATGTTCACAACTAAGAGCCCAGCTCTGGAATTACCTCCCTTACCGCAACGCCGTATTTCGCCGATATTGATTTCGAAAGCCAGTCATAACTTCTGACTCCGACGTAAAACGTTGTCACAAAATTTAATTCCGCATGAGCTCTGAATTTTGTGTCAACTTTCGAAGTAATTTACGGAAGATGCGGCATTTTTTCGAAATCAATAGCGGCGAAAATCGGCGTTGCGACAAGTGAGGTAGAACCAGAGATGGGCTAACATACAATCATGAGTATATTAGTAATAGCTAGAACACGTTCATCCGTCTGTACGAGGAGATAGTCCGCGAGCTACAGGAAGCAGATTATAGACCGTATACAGGCGGACATCAGGCAAAACTGCGGACATTGTACATGTGCACACAAACTATAACAGCAGAATAAGAAAACATCAAACGGTATCACAGATGGTCCCTGTTCAGTCAATGTAAATACTATATTATAAATACATATATATATCCAGGTGTGGATGTTCTTTCCTTTTTGTTAATAAAGGCAATGCTGATTTTGACAATCACATTTTTCTGTAAATGATGTCGCAATTTAACCAAACAAATTCCTCAATTGAATCTAAATGTGGCCCTGCTCTTTTCTGGCCATTGTCGGCTACATTATGCAAAATAGCCATCAGAGAGTGGCAGTCAGAAGCTATCCCAGCAAATCAAGATATTTAATGGACCAACTAACAGACAATGGTGGGGCAACCACTATATTCCCAGAACATTTTCGGTCATGTGATACAAATATTGTACTTTTCAAAACACGATGTGATAATGGATGTATTTTCAGAGTTGTGCTCTTCGTGTACAGAGTAGTAGCAGGGAGACAACTGTGAATTACTCCTGTATTGTCAATACCAGAGTTACTTACATGCAGTCGTATATTCAATTTATGTTAATCAAATAATTATCACTTCCTACTATTCTCTATTTATGATTTCTTGATATGATATAGTAACCCGAATTTTCTTATGTTTGAAAAGAACTACCCTACATCAGTGCTGTAACGATATACCGGTATACCGATAAACTGCGGTGCGATGGAGACGATACGATACGTACCGATACGTCCGTCCCGTACCGGTTTTTTTCGATATTATGTCATATATTAAGTCCCATTAATATTATTCGGGCCGCGAAGTAGCGCGTCTCATCTTTCCCTGTGGACGCTTATTGGACATTTCGCGTTAAGTACAGCGTCTAGAAGATCGGATTCGGTTCTTGACTGGTTTCCAATTTATTACTGCTTATTGTACTGGCAGTCTAGCTAAAACATTTGCACAGTCTGCTGCTATGGCGAACGCGAGTGAAGAATTCGATTTGGTTACAAACAGAAAAGGCAAAAGCTGCCTATGGAAGCATTTTAAACTCATTAATATAGACAAAGGGAGATAATCAAATACAAAACGTACATAATTACACACAAAACAACTACACATACACATGAATTCGGTCTGATTTCAGAGATATTGGCTAAAACTAGTGTTTATAGTTTGCCCTGCTTTTTGGGCCACATTCTGCTCCACTTATTTCACATATTGAAATTATTGCAACGTTCATTTGTTTGTTTGTTTGTTTGTTTGGGTTTAACGGCCTATAACCAGCTAAGGTCATTTAAGGCCGGGTCAATGGGTTTAGTACTGCAATACTGCAACGTTTAATCCCAATAAGTTACATGTTACGAGAGTTAATGATTAACTGTTCAACAGGAAATGGAAAATCAATACTCGGATGGGATATTGCATCCTACACTTGACTGAACTATAAGTATGCATCCTACACTTGGATTAACTACAATTATGTTATTGTTCACATATTGGATTTTTCAGGAACTAAATGCTGTGGTCGCTAGCGCTCCTTCGAATTTAATTCCTTAAAAATCCAATATGTGAACAATTACTTGTACTTATACTGACTGTACTTCAATGACAATCACAAGAAATGAGTAATACTGAGGTGTGTACCTCTCAAAAACATTAGCGCAAATTTATAAGTCATTTGACATTGAGCATAGGGGCAGCGTGGCTGAGCTATAGGATGAAAATATGGATGATGACAGTGAGTGAGTGAGTGAATAGGGTTTAACGTCCGCTTTTCTGACATAGAGGTACAAGCCTCAGAGAGTCTACACGCAGACGGGTCAACGGAGTCGTGTCCCGTATCCACCTGTCCGAGGGGGGTAAATCCCAACTTCAGAACTCAATATTTACAATCAAAATATATATTCAGTCCTGAAATTAGAACAACCTGATCTGGTGCCAGGCCCTCGCCACACCAGCATCATTTATCCCATCCCCTAAAAGTAATAGGATTAGCGCTAATCTTACTTTTATATATGGGGCATAGCCTGACTCAACTCTCACATACAAGAAAGCCAAAAATGTACATGAGGGCCAAATCCGGTATAGTGGGTTCCGGAAAGTATGAACCCAATCGTTAAGCCAGTTTAGTCGCCTTTTACGACAAGCAATGGCTACTGCAGCACTATTCGGATGATGACAGATGTGGCTGTGACTGGAGAAATGTGGCTTATGGGATTTGTGATCAGTGCAGCTCCAAATCAAGTAGCACACTCCTGTTGCTATCGGGATCTACACTGGTCGCAAATACTATAATCCACATTTCTCCAGTCAGTCACAAGTTTTCAATTTCAAGCCAATTCTACTTAGGTAATAGAGATAGAGGGCAGCCAAACACGTTAACACAAGTCTCAGACAGACAGACAGATGAACAGACAGACAGACTAACAGGAACAGGATGGCTACTATACCTACAGTCGGCTAACTTTATTTTCGAGATGCATACAAAGGAACATAATTATACTAGCGAATCCCTTAACCCATTGAAGTCAAAGGATACATAACTTTTGTTAACAAAAAAAACTGATTTTCGAGTTTATTTCCCAATAAAAGTACATGATTTTCGAGTTTATTTCCCAATAAAAGTATATGCAGTTGGTGACAACGTATACTTTCGAGAAGAAATTAGGAGAATAGGAATGTTTTTTTAGAAAAGTTCTTACTACTTTAATGGTATCCTGTCTGCAATGGGTCAAATCATTGTTCCTCTGAAGAAAGTTGTATTCATGGCATTCATTGGAACAAACTAGTATGAATACAATATATAACAAAGGGAGATAATCGAATAAAAATACAAAATGTTAAAAAATGCATGTACATACAAAACAACCATCATTGGTTAGTATCGAGTTATATTTATTTTTCTGTGTGAATCAATCAGATAAAAGTAAGTGCTTAAAAATGTACATGTACTCCAAATAGACACACATGAGCATAGGTCGGAAATGTGTTTAAAATCTTACCACACGCAGATCATGTCTAAGAGAATAACAGGTTAGTGTATTTTGGTATCAAATTTATCAGACTCGGCTCGGAAAATTACAGAAGTCACTATAATATTCCATTTATCAGGTAATGTTTTATGCTAAGAAATGTCGGGTTATGCTGGTGGCACACGATAACCGATTATATGCTGGATACAACAGAGTAAAATATATCTCAGCCCTGAAATTAGAATAACCTTATCTGGTGGTGCCAGATCCTCACCACACCAGAACCATATAGCCCCACTTCCTAAAAGTAATAGGATTAGTACTAATCGTATTACTTCTATAATGGGCATAACCGGATTCAACTCTCACGTAACAAAGCCAAAAACGTACCTGAGGCCAAACCTGTAGCCTATTTCACCAACATTGCAAAGTATACTTTTCTAGCAAAGTATACTTTGAGGGAGTAATCATTTATTTTTCCCAAAATGCATTGTCATATAGAACTAAAGACAGCACATAGTTGATGATTAAAAGTATGCAGAATTATTATACTGAATTTATTACATTATGACAGCCAAAATGGCTGTGATAATGTAATAAATTCAGCATAATAAATTAATAAATTTATCGTTAAATTGAAAATTTCTCCCTCAAAGTATACTTTGCTAGATAAGTATACTTTGCAATGTTGGTGAAATAGGCTACAGGGATATCCAGATTCTGGAAAGTTTGATCCCCTATTGTTAAATTTACCCTTTGCATTCTCCCAACCTCCACTCGCTACATTTATGCAATGTAGAACATTTACATTCATGGAAAGTAGTTAAAATGTGTAAGAAAGAAAAAAAATTGTAAAAGATCAAAATATATATTATTTAAAAGTAGAATTTGGCAAAAAGTGCAGTAGTAATCGATATGACATCAACGCCAATATCAAACCTACAAGCCATGTAACAATATCACAGATAGGCGAGGTCTAGATCAACAATACAGTCTATACTCGTTACCTCAAACTCTCTTAATTCAATCTACTGAGAACTGAAAGTCAAATTCATGGTAGATGTTTTTTTATATATAATAAGTTAAATGTTCATTACCCCAAAGCAGGGCTCCAGATAAGGAATTAGTAATTGACTATTGTCACTCCATCATTTCTGAAGCAATTGGGTATTTCAAAATTTTAATTGTGTAAAGTAAAATCACACTACTGTTTACACATCAACAGACAGCAATTATTGAATAGTTTGCTTCGAAATGAAAACATGTCTTGGCATTCCATTAGGTCTTGGCATTTCATTAGAATTGTCTCCTTGGAGACAATTCTAATGAAATACCAATATGTGTTTTCATGGAAAAGAAGAGTGAGTGAGTGAGTGAATAGGGTTTAACGTCCGCTTTTCTGACATAGAGGTACAAGCCTCAGGGAGTCTACACGCAGACGGGTCAACGGGGTCGTGTCCCGTATCCACCTGTCCGAGGGGGGTAAATCCCAACTTCCGAACTCAATATTTACAATCAAAATATATATTCAGTCCTGAAATTAGAACAACCTGATCTGGTGCCAGGCCCTCGCCACACCAGCATCATTTATCCCATCCCCTAAAAGTAATAAGATTAGCGCTAATCTTACTTTTATATATGGGGCATAGCCTGACTCAACTCTCACATACAAGAAAGCCAAAAATGTACATGAGGGCCAAATCCGGTATAGTGGGTTCCGGAAAGTATGAACCCAATCGTTAAGCCAGTTTAGTCGCCTTTTACGACAAGCAATGGCTACTGCAGCACCATTCTCAGGATCAGTTGATCCCACCCCGGTGCCTGCACGGGGCTATGGAAAAGAAGAAAAATATTGTATAGTTGTGGTCTGTTTATTGTTTCCTCAGCATGATAAAGGTACCACACATTTTTTTTTGCTTTTTGATACTCGCTACTTCTGATTTCAATTGGGTTTTTGGCAATTTTAATATGGGTATTTAAGCAAATATGCAGCTTATCTGGAGGTGGCCCCAAAGTATTTTCCTCAATCCCTTGGACTTTTGAGTAAATGAGTGTAGACTGTACATACATTGAGCCACGAACATTGGCAAACTGTTCAGCATTGACCAGCAGCCTATTTCATCAAAATTGCAAAGCATACATATCTTGCTAAGTATACTTCGAGGGAGAAATCATTTATTTATCCCGAAATGAATTATTTCATATAGAACTAACGACTGCATATATTTAATGATTAAAAGTATGCAGAACTATTATACTGAATTTATTACATTATCACAGCCGTGATAATGTAATAAATTCAGTATAATAAAAAATAATAAATTTATCCTGAAATTGAAAATTTCTCCCTCAAAGTATACTTTGTAAGATAAGTATAATTTCCAATTTTGGTGAAATAGGCGACTCTTATTACCTCCCTTGGTTTGTAAACTCCGTCAAAAGTTAACGAAATGTGACAGTGACTGGAGAAATGGGGCTGGTGAGTTTTGTGACGAGTGTAGCTCCTGATCATAGCACGCTCCTGTAGCCTGATAACAATCTATATTGCTTGTTAGCAGCACGACGGGTGTTTCATTGATGGAATGGTGAACAGTCGGATGCACAGACTGATCTGAATCTAGACTGGTCGCAAAACCCATACGCCCCATTTCTCCAGTCACAGCCATAAATATTTCAGAGTGCATTCGAAATTGAATTCCGCACGAGCTCCAATTTGTTTTGCTAATTTTCTATATGTCATTTACGAAAGTATTACTAATAGTCGGTGTTATGACAAGGGAGATACATGTAAATTAACATTCTGAACTTAAAGGTACATGCCCACTCAGTAGACACAAAATGTTCTTTATATCAGAGACATTTTCTGGCAAAATAAACATTAATTCACCATTACCCCATGTACTGATTGGCATTATTAGACATTTTCACACCGATATCGGGCGATAACCATGTTTTATTAAAATGTTAACGGACATTAATGTTTACTCTGTATTTAACACACGAGTCACTATCAGTAAAATAAATATTACTAAATGATTATATCTGTTTTCCGGGCATTTGTAATTTTTAGAACTGGTGGAATAGTCACACAATTATACACGTATTTAATTCCTGTAAAGAACATTGTGTGCCTACTGAGTGGGTACGTACCTTTAATACACATACGAGACGAGCCATGACATTGTGTACACAAGAAGATGTGCGATATCTCACGACAAATATTTAGAAATTTCCGATATTTTCTGTAAATGATGTTGAAAGTTAACGAAATGTCAGAGCAATTCCGCATTTGCTATGAACATTTTATCAACTTATGGCATCGTTTACAGAAAGTACTAATCTCTGTAAATATAATGTGCTTTAGGTACAAACCATGCGGGTTGTTTCATATATCATTTATTACATGGCCATTGTTTGTTTGTTTGTTTATTAGTGTTTAACAGCCTATCAACAGCTAAGGTCATGTAAGGCCGGGCAAACGTGTTCAATCCCATTTTAACCTGCTGCATTGGGGGGGAAAATCCCAAAATCAGAACGGAATATTTACATCGAGAACAAATATATTCAGCCCTGAAATTAGAATATCCTGACCTGATGCCAGGTCCATACCACACCAAGTCACTTGGCCCCTTCCCCTAAAACCCTAAAATATGATTATGAATATCGTAATACTCACATAAGGGGTATAACCAGATTTAACTGTCACATACAAAATGCCAAAGACGTATGTGAGGGCCAAACCAGGTCTCCAGTCGGGATTCCGGTACGAATTAACCCCGATCGTTAAATTACCCATCGCGTGCTATCACCTGCCACCCACTACATGGCCATTGTACTATTCTAATAATAAACAGTCTGAAAGTCCTCTTTTTTTTAAACAACACTGATTATTTTATCACAGATTATATATCGCGACCAATCCATCCAGTTTTAACCATGCCATTATTGTAGAATTCAGTTCTCGTGTGTTGGCCATCTCACACAAACACTGGAACACGTTACTAATCTCTTGATGCTTCATTCCACGATGTATGCAGGGATTCCGCTGGCGATCGCCACTTTCGCAATTGGCGATAAAACTAAACAATTGGCGATAAAAAATTACAATTTTCGGAGAAAAAAATCCAAAATAAAATATTTTTATTTTTTGGGGGAGATTTTTTTCCTCGAAAATTGTAATTTTTTATTTATTTTTTTCCCCAGCGGAATCCCTGTGTATGCACCCTCAAATTCCCAAACACAAGCGAAAACCACATAGTTTGAAATTCTAATGCTTGTTTCTAATCATAAATAGGGGACTTTTGACCATTTTACCATTCAAAGTTACTTTGAATGGTAAAATGGTCAAAAGTCCCCTAATTATGATTAGAAACAAGCCAAAAAAAAATCTGATAAATAAAACTAGGTTTGAAAACCAAAATCAGTCACTAAAGGTAGATTTTTATATTATATTGAACCCTGAAAACCAAAACTAACCATTCCAGGCCCATTGTAATAGAATGTTAGTGACAATTTTTAGATTGGTCGAGAGTTAACATATCAGTCAATTCCAGTTATTTAGGGCTGAAAGGGTTAACATCCATATGGAGGTTTGTTTAACCCTTTCAACACCACAGGGCTGTATAGTGGTATTGGCAAAAAGTGTAGATCCAGATGAGCCAGCTAGTGACGAGCCGTCTCATCAGGATCTGTACTTTTTGCAACTAATTTTATATTATTTTTTTTTACAAAAAATAAACACCCCCTTTTTTTTATAAAAGGACAAGTCTGAAAATCATGTTGTGATGATTTGATTGGTCGGAAAATTAACATATCACAATCCATTCCAGTTACTTAGGGGTGAAAGGGTTAACATCTATGTACAGATGTAGCTTATATTGGTTTGTTTAACATCCATAGACAGGCGTGCCCGAACATTCATTAACAGGCGTGTCCGAACATTCATGAACAGGCGTGGCCTAACATTCATAAACAAGCGTGGCCCAACATTCATAGACAGACGTGACCTATGTCGATTTGTGTAATGTCCATATACAGGTCTGGCCTATGCCACAGGTGGACACCAGTGTGTAGCCAATCTGCTCAAGCTTGTCCAGTACAACTCTGGGTGGATCCTGTGTTCGATACTCGAGGCTGAAATGTAGCACAGGTTCAGGTAACGGACCGAGGTCTGTAAATGCATTACATATGCCTAAATGTATCACTACTGTCTATTCCACATTTTTTTGCTGACAAACTTTTGGCTATTAAACACATTAAATCTTAAAAATGATTACATGTAAGTAGTTTTTCATTAATAAGAAAAAAGTCACCCTCCCCAAAACTTTTTATTTGATGTAATTCCATCAACTATTGATTTTATTGCGAAAAAAACGATGTTCCTATATGAAATTAACATGGGGCAAAAAATATATTTCTTTTCTTAGTTAAATCATTTCCAAGCTATCTAACCAGGTTTCGGAGTCAATTTCGTTTTTTGACTCTTCCCCCAGCTTCTCTCCTCCTTTTCCCCCATGTTAAATTCCCATAGGAAAACCATTTTTCGCAATAAAATCAATATTTGATCAAATAAAACAATTTGGGGACGGTGACTTTTTGTTATTGATGAAAAAGTACATTTAAAAAAAAAAATTATTTAATGTGTTTAATAGCCAAAAGTTCATCGGCAGCAAAACGTGGAACAGACAGTAATTAAATGACAAATTAAACACTGTTTTTTTTTTACTCTCTTGACTCTTATTACGGAGATTAAAAAAAAACACTCTTTATTTTGTTATTTTTGTTTACCGATACGTTTAGGTGGCGCTAGAAAATGGTATGAATTCCAATACTCTCCATGATAAACTCGATACATGTACATATGGAATATCAGGCTTGTGTCTTTTGATATCAAGTTTATAACGAGAGGACTGACTTACTGTTCGCAACTACATGTAGTAGAAATGCGACCAGAGTTGCAACTCTCATCCGGAAGACTAGTGGGATGGAAATACAGTGCAACCTCTCTACAACAGCCACCTCTCTACAACAGCCACCTCTCTACAACCACTCTACAACAGTCACCTCTCTACAACAGCCACCTCTTCAACAGCCACCTCTCTATAACAGCCACCTCTCTACAACAGCCACATATCTACAACAGCCACCTCTCTAAAACCACTTCTACAACAGCCACCTCACTTACAACACCACCTCTCTACAAACCACCTCTCTACAACCACTCTACAACCACCACAACCAGCCAACCACTCTACAACCACCCTCCTCCTATCTGCCACCCCCCTTCACAACACCTTACAACAGCCACCACTCAACTAACAGCCAACCTCTCTACAACAGCCACCCTCTCTACAACCACTCAACACAAGCCACCCCTCTAAACAAACACATCTCTCTACAACCACTCTACAACAGCCACCTCTCAACACAAACAGCCACCTCTCTACAACAGCCACCTTCCTCCCTACAACAGCCAGATGGGAGATGTCAAACTGGCTGTTGTAGAGAGGTGGCTGTTGTAGGGAGGTTAATGCTGAATTAAATTTTATCGTCTGATGTTTATATATTTTCTTCGATAATTCTCATCAAATACATGTACATGCTTTGACAGCATTTTAGAATCATTTCCTAAAGTGCTGTCAAAACATGTTTTTATTGAGAAAGAATGCAAAAGCAACATCAGATGACAATGTTCATGCTCAGCAGTCTAAGGGTTAGATATAGAGGAAATCATCCATTTGGGATATAAAATAGCGGCTGTTACAGAGAGGGTGTTGTTGTAGAGAGGTGGCCGTTCGGGGAGGTTCGACTGTACTATCAAAATATTTTATTTTTCATGCTTATGGCGGTGAATGGACCCACGCCATCTGGTATTAAAGTCCAGTGCACTAACCCCTAAACCACAACCCATCAATATGGTACTTTGAATGTCACATGTTTGATAATGGCTTCTGGTGACTGCATGCATAATCTGATAATAGTATTGCAGCAGGGGCGGATCCAGCATTTGGGGAACGGGCGGGGGCGGGTTGTCTAGTTGCGAAGGTAACTCTTTCAATCTACTCCCATACCGTTCGCAACTAGGGGGTTGTCCTATTTTGTTAGCTCTTCGAAATGCACTTCCCTGTGTTTTACGGCATTTAACTGGTGGTAAACTGTGATCTATGTAAACTCCAGGGGGGGGGGGGGGTTGCAACCCCAGACTTGATGAAATTCCATTAAATCCCCCCCCCCCCCCCCCCCAACTAACCACCAATGTTAATATAAGGTTTGATCATGTCCAGCCGTGTGCAAACGTTTGCTGTGGCCCGAGGGAACTGTTTGAACCCCAAGGCTGCAGGCCGCGGGTTCAAACAGTTCCCGAGGGCCACAGCAAACGTTTGCACACGGCTGAACATGATCAAACGTTATTGTTACATTTCCAACACAAAACTGATGTAATTTGAGCATTATATTCAGTATTTGAATCCGGAATGAGCATTGCCTAAAGCCATATGCAAACAGCACGCGCTATTTGTTGGCACATACATGTATGTGCAAACAACGGAAACCATGTAACAATATACCATACAAAAAGAAAGTGCAGCTACCCTATAAAATCAATAAATTATATGTATTAATATTATATATTTTGGGGATTTAATGTGTCAAATGGCCAAAAGAAGGTCGGCAGGAAAAAGTGGATCAATGTTAAGTCACGTGTTGATAATGGTATGGGACTGCATAGACAGAGCCGTGTTAGACCAGTGATAAACGTCTTAGGCCACATGACATATCTTATATCTTAAATCAAATTACATCTTTACAAGTTGTGATCGCACAAGAAAACAGCTTCGTTGCAGCATGCATACGTTGTATTGCGTAGTATGTACATAGTACGTACACAGGCATACACAGACAGTTTGTGCTTGTTTTAGTTGCTGTTTTATTATGATACACATTGTTCACTAGATGCGTTTGAAATGGTGTTTTGTTTTACAAACAGATATGCCCACGACGATCTGAGTACATATTGGTCGCAAATTAATAAATGCCATTTTCTTAAGAAATGATATGTACATTTGTATATCAGTTAAGTGGCTATATTCTTATCTCAGTTGACCTAGAAATGTTGTGTTAAAATGTAACATATTAGCCTCGTACACAGCTATAATAAACATACATAAGCGAACCGTAAACATGACTACTTACAATGTTTTCTCATTTCTACTAGAAGCCAATTCATGGATTCCAGTTTTGTTAGCAGTAACCGCGGTTGTGTTGGCAACAAAACTAATATTTCCCCGCCGCAGACTTCCGCCCGGGCCGTGGGGGTTTCCTATTGTCGGACACGTGCCTTTCATCGGATCTAATGCCAAGACGTATTTCGCGCGACTACGGCAGCAGTACGGAGATGTGTTCAGGTAACGAGCTTTGCGTGGACTAAGGTACATGCCCACGCAGTAGGTTATAATATAGTGATACGGGTACTTTTGTATATACTGTACGTATGACATTTTCTGGCAAAACAAACATTCATTCACCATTACCCCACGTATTGATTGGCATTATTATACATTTTATTTCAGACGAAAATTTTCACACTGATATCAGGAGCGATAACCGTGTTTCCTTAAAATGTTAACGGACATTACTATTTATTCTCTGTATTTATTTTTTGATGTGCAATGATCATACTTTATAATCTGTCGAAAATATTATTTTTTCAGGTGACGCATTTCATTAGTATAAATAAGTAAAAAATATCATGCCTCATTTGCATATGAAAATAGCCAGATACCAACGCGCGTCACTATCAGTAAAATAAATATTACTAAATGATTATATCTGTTTTCCGGGCATTTGCAATTTTTAGAACTGGTGGAATAGTGACACAATTATACACTTATTTAATTCCTATAAAGAACATTTTGAGCTTACTGAGTGGGCATGTACCTTTAATACACACTGGCTGATAACAAATTGTCTCTTGCATTAACTAGATACACATATTATCCGGGTCACAATGGGACGTCACATGACGTTGCCAACTGACGTCATTATAATGCCGCAACGTAAACAAGTCTTGCCATATTTCCTCATTCTGTTGCATAATACGTTTCCTGAAAAATGTGATACCAGGCTCGTGTCTTTTGATATCAAGTTTGATCAGGATCGGCTCAGAAACTGTACTACACGTTTCATAGCCGAGACTGATAAACTTGACACTGGCATGGTTATTATCTTTTAGAATTCGACTCGGAAGTTTCCCGGTCGTCGTCATAAACGGACAAAACGTGATCCAAGACGCGCTCATGAGAAAGGCAGACGACTTTGCCGGGCGGGCAGACTTTTACACCAATCGAATTGCGGGCGAGCATTTGGCATTTGGTCCATACAACGAAGCGTGGAAAATCCACAAGAAACTAGCCATCAAAGCGATCCATACGTTTGCCGGTGAGCGAACGGGGAAGATTGGCAACCTTATTGCGGACGAAGCCCACCAACTAGCCGAGTCATTTTCGTCACGAAACGGAGAGCCATTTGATCCAAAGAAGGATATATACACGGCATCGTGTAGCGTTCCATACCAGATGTGCTTCGGTCAAGGCGAGTGTGTACGAGACGACCAGGATTTTATAGACTTGATGGACAGTTTTGAAGATCTTATTGAATTCATGAATGCGGGGAACCCAATGGAAATAATGCCATGGCTGGCATACATTGTACCTTCAAAAGTTAAACGATACGACCAGATTAACCGACACCAACGTGGCATACGCGCCAAGAAGCTTGAAGAACGCGCTAAAGAGCTTGCCGAGTCACCAAATGAAGTACTCTGCATAGCCGACTCATTCTTATTACGGAACTACGACACTCCCGAAATGGTAAAGGCCGGTTTCACACAATCGCGTTTGTTAACCACAATTGACGAGTACATCGGCGCCGCGTTTGATACGACGGGTACGGTATTCCGCTGGGTATTGCTGAACCTGGTAACGCACCCGGAAGCACAGAGGCAAATCCTACGAGAAATAGAAGACGTGGTAGGGAATTCCAGACGACCGGTTCTAAGTGACAGTCAGCACATGCCGTTCACGGAGGCGGCGATATTGGAGACGTTCCGACTACAGACACCGATACCGCTATCGCTGCCACACAGTGCTATCCGCGACTCGAAACTCGCCGACTACGACATCCCAAAAGGAACCGTCGTCTTGGTAAATCTCCACTCTCTAGCAATAGACCCGGCAGTCTGGGAGAGACCGGAACAATTCGACCCATCGAGATTTCTCAATAGCGATGGCCAACTAGATGCAAAGAAAGCGGCCATTATTGCTCCGTTTGGTATGGGAGTGCGCATGTGCCTGGGTGAGTTCATGGCGCGCATGGAACTGTTCGTATTCACGGCGTCAATTGTACAAAGATTCGAGTTGCTCCCTGCGGAGACGGAATACGATATGGAGCCCTTACCTGGATTGACGGACTCCCCCGCGCCACATCGGCTCATCGCCAAGATGCGTGCGTAACGTTCATCATAATACATGTACACTGTACACTACTAGCTGCCTTAACATTTACTTTACACACTGGTGGTGCACTCAGTGCAAGGGGAAACTGATTCACATCGAAAAAATGAGGTTTCCTGACGAGATGACGCTCAACTCTACTTAGAGCTATGTCATAAACGTATTTTATGTCCATACGGAAATGCGTTCATGCAGTATATTGGAATGTAGCTGAATGGGAATTCGTCAGGAATCCGGCGCATAAGTCAAACATTACACGCAGGTGCAGAGACCAGTACCAGTGTCATTATGATCACAAAGGCACTGGGTCTCAGATATTATCTCCCCTGCTCATCACAGTTTGATAGTAAATTTAAAATACCGGGCTTACCCGCTAGTGTCTTTTGAGATCAAGTTTATCAGGCAAGGTTAGGAAACGCGTAGGAATTCCGAGGCCCGTGATAAACTGGATATCAAAAAATACTAGCATGGTATTATATTATCAGGTAAGGTTTTAGACTACACAATCACAATTATGACGTTGTTTCCGTTGAAAGGAATGCCACGTAATTCCACCAACGTCATGTGACGTCGTTCGACCAATGAAACGCCAGTTTTCAGTTTGTTATATGTTATCAGTCAGTACGTATGACAAATACAAAGCTCGTTACCTGATAAACAGAATGATGTACTTGGATAAGGCAAACATTTTTTAATTTTATTTCATGGTGTGATTTGTTTGGAGGGCACGAAGTGAAGAACAGCATACTGAACATATGATGATTTTTTTAATTTTTTTTAATTTTTTTTTTAAATTTGAAGAGTGGCGATTTTTTTTATTTTCCCCAGCGGAATCCCTGTATATTTATAGCACAGGTGATGGGAAAACATAATCTGACAATCTCTCGTTGTATAAATAATATACTATGTATACTGTCATGTGATTTTTTCCCACGTCACATGTGGTTTATAGTTTATATCTTCCTTTGTTTTTTTCACAAACTGATTTCATGTCTCCTCCATAACATGAATCTGATAATTGAAAAATAAAACATTCACAGGAGCCTGATCTTACAAGTTATTTCCCAGGGCCTTCATGAGAGTGGCATTGAGGTCATCCATGAGCGCCTTATCACTCCACTCATCCCCGACCACGGTCGGCCCAGACTCCTGAAATCACATGCCAGAAAACATATGGGTACTAATACTAATACATGTAAACGTAACCATGACGATGCAGCATGCGCCACCATTCAGTGGCCTATTTCCTATTTCGTAGCAAAGTATACGTTGAGGGAGAAATTTTCAATTTTATAATTAATTGTTATTATACTGAATTTATTACATTATCACAGCCAATTTTGGCTGTGATAATGTAATAAATTCAGTATAATAATTCTGCATAGTTTTAATCATCAAATATATGCAATCGTTAGTTCTGCTTGAAATAATGCATTTCGGAAAAATCAATGATTGCTCCCTCAAAGTATACTTTGCTAGGAAAGTATACTTTGCAATTTTGATGAAATCGGCTACAGAAAGAAGAACAAAATATGAGTCTGAGGATATTAGAGTTTCTATATCAAGTGAAGGTACTAAATTGTTTAGAACCGTTTATTTTGCTGCAAAATCTGAAATAGCCTCTGAAACAATAACTGGTTTACTAGCACTACAAGAAGTAAACGGTGTTGATGTGAAATACAAGAATCTCAGCTGGGTTAGCATTACAAGCATTCAGAAGTCGATCAGTTGTGCATTGACAGCGGAACTTGTTCAAGAAATTAGAGCATCTGAATGGTTTGGTATCATGTTGGATGAAAGCACGGATATCACTGTAGATAAGAGGTTAAGTATTTGATTCAGGTATGTCAAGGAAGGAGTAGCTGTAACTAAGTTTCTGTGTAATGTTCCCATTGAAAATGGTTGTGCATATACACTTGTTAATTTGTTGTTGGCGAATTTGAGAAACTGGGTCAGGATTTTTCAAAGTGCACTTCCCTAGCTACAGATGGCGCCGCAGCTATGATGGGGAAACGTGCTGGTGCAGGACAACAATTACAGGCCAAGTATTCACCATTTTGCATTCAGACTCACTGTGTTGCACACATGCTGAACCTAACATGTACTGATTCTATAAAGAAACGTGAATATTTACAAAAATTTAGAGACAAGTTTAATGCTCTTTACTACTGTATGAGTGCGTCAAGTTTAAGGACATTATCTCTCAAAAGTAAAAAAACTACTGGAGGAATCGGAACTTAGCCTTAAGGAGACTCATTCAATTATATGGTTAGTCCTTAATACTGCGGTAGATATGCAGTGTTCGAATCATATGGTGCTGTTCATGCAACATCATTAAAGTTTGCTGCAGAGAACAATCATGTGGTGAAAGGACTCTACAAATATGTTATAGGAATGAATGGCCTTTTTGTGGAATTTATCGGGGTATAAACTTGGAAAAGTCGCGGGAATATTGGACGAAGCTATAAAAAATTACAATTTTCGAAAAAAAATAAAAAAAAAAAAATTTCTTTTCCAAAATTGTAATTTTTTAAGGCCTCGTTCAGTATTCCCGCGACTTTTCCAAGTTTATATCCCCGATAAATTCCACAAAAAGGCCATTAATTCCTTACTAATTCCAGCATTTGAAATAAATTCATCAAGAAAAGGTGTTTATTTTCTTAAGAATTATTTTAACTGCGCCCGACGTTTACGGAAAGTAGTTCGGCATTGGAGTTTACTGGGATATAAATTTTGGACCGAGACTTGCTACGGACCAATCAAATGTTAGGGAATTGTGTAAATATTTTTGTGCTGCAATTATTCAGTCTTAAAGGTTGCATTAGTAACTGGGTTAATCGCAGATATTCACACTGAGCTCGAGGTATTGCCAGTTCCAAAGACAAAATTTGATGTTCAGTGAAGTACAACCAATTCAGTAGCCGCTTTCATCAAAATAGCAAAGTATACTTTCCTAGCAAAGTATACTTTGAGGGAGAAATTTTCAATTTTAGAAATAAATTTATTAATTTTTATTATACTGAATTTATTACATTATCACAGCCAATTTGGCTGTGATAATGTAATAAATTCAGTATAATAATTCTGCATACTTTTAATCATGAAATATATGCATTTGTTAGTTCTATATGAAATAATGCATTTCATGAAAAATAAATGATTACTCCCTCAAAGTATACTTTGCTAGAAAAGTATACTTTGCAATGTTGATGAAATAGGCTACTGGATGGTACACTTGCCAAGAGAGACAGCATGACATCTAAAGATGGCCCGGCACTGAGGACAATGAGGGACAACATATTGGTAGAAGATGTCATACAACAAGAACATGGATACATAGTTCACTTCACGGAGGGCAGACTATACCAAACAGATCAAAAATAGCATCCAGATTCATTTCTAGAAAAATGACAGCGATGTGTTTGACAATCTTAGCAAGGTGCTTGAACTTACAACAGTAAATATAGCTACAAGCCAATGGAACCAAAAATCCCCAAATAGTGTTAGGATTAAAATACTAAACACTGACAGTGTAAGCAGGCCCGTAGCCAGGGGGGTCGGAGCGGTCGGATGACCCCCCGCCCAGCCTCGAGGTTCACTTTTTAGCCTTGAGGTCCACTTTTTTAGACCCCCATAGATACTTCAGACCCCTTCAGCCTTCGAAATTCGAAACGACCCCCCCCTTCAAACAGGTAGATACTTCAGATCCCTTGAGCCTTCGAAACGACCCCCCTTCAAACAGGTCTGGCTACGGGCCTGGTAAGGCATTTAAAAGTGTGCATAAGTTTAATTCTAACTAATAATTATAATTTAGTTGCTGGTTGCAATCAATATTTTACTGTGAAAACATTTCCCAGTTGTACTCATTATGTTTATTAATTGCATTGGAAATTGGCAATGCCTAAATGGTATATACTTCATAGTGGCTGCTGTTGCTGAGTCCACTCTCTAACACTTGAAAGATGTCACACATGGTTACATGTAACCAGGCCTCCAGATAAGGAATTAGTAATTGAGTAGTGTCACTCAATCATTTCTGAAGCAATTGAGTATTTCAAAATGTTAATTGTGTAAAATAGAATCACACTACTTTTTACACATCAGCAGACCACACTTATTGAATAGTTTGCTTCTAAATGAAACACATCTTGGTATTTCATTAGAATTGTCTCCTTGGAGACAATTCTAATGAAATACCAAGATGTGTTTTCATGGAAAAATAAGAAAATATGCTACATTTGTGGTCTGTTTATTGTTTTCTGTAGCATGATAAAGATACCGCAAATTTTTCATTGCTTTTTGATACTCACTACTTCTGATTTTAATTGGGTTTTTGGCAATTTTAATTGGGTATTTACGCAAATACGCATCTTATCTGGAGCTCTGCATGTAAGTATTCAATGTATTGCGTAGTCATGTTTATTTCACATTTTGATACCAGAATTGGAAAATACCCGATTATACCGTATTCAATTTTACACAATGGGGTAACGATTGTAAGGTACCCAATTGATAATTGAAAATACCCAATTGAAAAAAAATATCATTGAGTAAAAATACCATGAAAAAAATCCTTATCTAGAGCCCTGTATATAAGCACCAGAAACACTGTAATGCCTTTACACCCAATGTATATGCATGATAAGCAACAACAACCAAATTTAACCATGTTAGAACTATCATCGTAATGATTCCAATAGACGCACAGACTCACCACTGGCTCCAAGTCCTAGATGGGCGAAGGGAAAAATGACAAATATATGATGTTCAACTCTTTCAACAAAACATAACAAAGGGACATTACTATCAACATCTACATGACTTGATTGTACTGTTTAGTTTATGGACATTTCGGCCCACTTTTGGTCTTTATAGTACAGTCGGTAAAAATACTGTGAATATATATATTATTAAGTCGGCGTCAATCATTAATGGTGATCAGAGTTATGCCTATGGACGTTTTGGTCGGTATCAGTACGATTATTATCAGCACACGACCACGTCCAGAACAAGCCAAATTTATTGTTGTGCATCTCGTAGGACATATTGGCCAACAATCCAACATGATGATGATTTGAACATTTTGTCTCAATAACTTTGTAAAATCTGATCACCCAGCATCTGTGCAAATAGCTACTGTCGATGAGGAAATTATTGTGACTTAGGAAACAGTCAATCAATGTAGAATTGTTGTTTTTTTTCTGATTATCAATGAAATACTGAAAAGAAATCTAGTTGGACATTTAGCTTCGGTTGTGTTCTAAGTACACACTAGGCATTTATTAAAGGCACTTATTTGGAGAAAATCTGCAAAAGAAATGGACATTTTCAACGTCAAAACAGAGGAGTGGGCATTATTAGAGCACGTGCGTCTATTAGAACACACATGTCAAAGTCAATTGACCTTGGGCATGTGGACCACATGGGCATATGGAAGGTCATATCTGCCATAATTCTATGTGACTTCATGCTTGCGTGCTGATGACATTATAACTAACATTCATGTTATTTCATTCGTCATTTGTATTTATTACATTTGAAATCTGCTTGTTGTCATTGTATTTGTCTTTCTTACATGTCCATTCTGCTGATTGCTTTGTTCATTCGTCGTATTTACAATTACTGATACATCCTTCTTCGTGTCCCTGTTTTATTGCACTAAGCATTTGCAATAGAAAGTAAGAACAAAGCACTTAGCACTTTGAATAAGGCCGAAAGCAGTAAGGACAAAGCCGCAGGAAGTAAGCATCAAGCTACACTGCCCTCCCAAGTCAAACTGCAGTATCTGTTAAACTGCAGTATCTGCACTATGATGCTATGCTGACCCTGTGCAATCATCCCAAGTCAAACTGCAGTATCTGTTAAGCTGCAGTATCTGCACTATGATGCTATGCTGACCCTGTGCAATCATCCCCAGATGTTGGGGATGATTGCACAGGGTCAGCATAGCATCATAGTGCAGATACTGCAGTTTAACAGATACTGCAGTTTGACTTGGGAGGGCAGTACAGTCCGAAAGCGGAAAGCCGCAAGCAGAAAGCATCAAGCTACAAGCAGAATGATGCAAGCAATATATGGGATTGTAGTGCCTCATTATGACGTCAGATGGCACTGCTGTCCGCTCAAGTAATTCTCCCTCTAATAAATTATAGTCCGACATCTGATTGGCTGTTCAAGTCACACCTCCAATGCCGGTGTTGATGTAAGATTTCACCCACAAATTATCACAGTATAGGTTAGAAGACACCAAATAGTTTTACTATATACTTTAACCGAATCCCATCCAATAAGGCTAGTCTCTCCTACTTTCACTATTCGTATGGATGTTGTGGGATCTACTTGTACATGACCTGCAGCCAGTCTGTACTGGTTCTGCATGAATTAAACAATAGGTTCACTTACTCCTAAGAAAGAAAAATCCAACCTCGTCATGTCCCCCAATATTGTTTACATTTTTTATTGGCCACAGAAACTCTGTTTACATCACATGACCAACACCCCCACATGAAACTGGGTAGTAACGGATCAAGATTAGCAAGCAAACTGTGTCAGTGACCTCAAAACACCCGCACGATTTTGTTCATACTGGACTACTATTACCCTAGAATGTACTATTACCCCCTTGACGATTTCGCACCATTTATTATTCTCTAATCTATATTGACTAAATTGCATACGAATGTATGGTGTTTGACTTACTAATGTGTTTTATACATACATGTATCCTCATAATTAAATTACATATGTACGTAATTGAAAACAATCACTTACACAGGTTGACTGTGAAACTGGCCCGTTACCGTTGCAAACCAATAACCGTCAGGGATCAGACTAAGGTGGCCCACCACCATTGATTTTCCCTAAAACACTAACCCGTTACCACACATTTTGTTATTCTCTACTACTTTCATTTTTCTTATGGATGTTGTGGGACCTATTTTCCAATAACCTGCACTTATTCTGCTCTGGATCTTGACTATTAATTAAAATATAGATTGAATTATTGTTGAAGCTGGGGTCCCATCTAGTAGGTACAACTTTTTCTTTATGGAAATTAAATAAGTGTATAATTGCAACTACTAGTCCACCACTTTTAAAAATTATGAGTGCCAGCTACACAGATATAATTATTTAGTAATCTTTAATGTACTCAATGGGACTCGCGGTGGTATCAAGCTAGTTCCATATGCAAATGATGCAGTATTTTTAAATTATTTATATCAACTAAATGCTGAATAAATATTTTCATCGACATATCATAAAGTATGATATGGCAAATCAAAAAATAAGTAAATCGAATAAATAGTTGCTTCCGTTATCATTTTAAGGAAACACGGTTATCGCCCCCGATATCAAACTGGCATTTCGCGTTTGATATAAAAAGTATAATAATGTCAATTACTACGTCTGGTAATGGTAAATCAATGTTCATTTTGCCAGAAAAATGTCAGATTGAAAGAATAAAGAAAAATATGTCTCCCTATATTATAACCTGGCATGTAGCACTCTAGGTTTAAGGTTAGAGAAATTGACACCAGTTTCAGCATATTTGAAGCATTTAAAAGAAAACACTGAGCCTGTTGGTCACGAGATGTAAACAGAGTTTCCGTGGCCAAATAATGTAAACAATACATGTATTGGGCGACATGCATGGGCGGATTCAGCAGGGGTGGGGGGGAGCATTGGACCCGGCGCGCGCCCCCCTAACATTCGCCGAGTAAAGATTGTTTACAAGTTACAAGGCAAGTTTCTACATTGGCATTGTGAATTTATTGGGGGGTGCAGCCAAAAAATAAACGCGGGGCAGCAGCAGCATCTGACAGCAGCCACAACAACAACAACCTGAACTACAATCCTACGCTCGTTCGATAATATAGTCAAGTATTGCAAAATAGTTACGCCACCCCCCCCCCCCCCCAATCCGAAATCCTGGATCCGCGCCTGACATGACGAGGTTGGTCCCACAACATCCATACGAATAGTGAAAGTAGGAAAGATTGGCTGGGATTCGGTTAAATTATACAGTAAAACTATTTGGTGTCTTTTAACCTAAACATGGCGCAACAGACAAGGTGGCATCAATCTGCATCTGTTAGGGACATGGAACCAATTTAGAGAGCAACGCATCGTAGGACAGGTACCAGCATATTAAATAATTTTAGGGAGAACTATTTTAAGTTTTAGAACGCACCTGACGTCATAATGGTTGTTCCCAAATTACTGTTGCAATTGTTGTCAAGGGGCGTGGCTTAGCGAGCTAACAAAGCGCATAGCAAAACAGCGATGCAATAATCAATAATGGAACTCCGGATGTCACTACTAATGAAGCATCAAGCTACTTAGAATGTAATCAACACAAACGCATTCAAACAGTACGAATGAATAAAGCATCAAGCCACATACATAGAAATGTAATAAGACGGATAGAACTTAGAATGGCATCAGCCAGCAAGCATCAAGCCACATATAATTGTAATAAGATGAATAGAACTTAAAATGTCATCAGCCAGCAAGCATCAAGCCACATATAATTGTAATAAAGACGGATAGAACTTAAAATGTCATCAGCCAGCAAGCATCAAGCCAAATATAATTATGGCGGATATGACCTTCCATATGGGCAGGCTACAGAAATGAAAAGATGGATGATGAATAAGAAGTATTGGAGGTTGGAAGTAAATAGCGAGTAAGTGTTGTGGAAATAAAAGGTATGTGAAAACTTTAACACAAATTGCAAAGTCATTTGACCTTGACCTTGGGCATGTGGACCACATGGGCAGGCTATGGAATAAAAATATGGATGATGAAAAGGAAGTTGGAAGTAAATTGGAGTAACAATTGTGGAGATTTTATAATAACACAAACTTCCAAGTTATTTGGCCTTGACCTTGTGGGCACAGGGGCCGCACGAGTGGGACACAAAATGATGCCCAATAAGCATACAAAGTTTCAAGCAAATCTGACTTACGGTGACAGAGATAGTAGGTAAACTTTAACGCAAATCTTGACAGAAACTTTAACGCAAACTTCTAAGTCATTTGACCTTGACCTAGGGACAAAGGGGACGCGTGAGTGGGAAACAGCATGAATATATGGATGATGACTAATAATCAATTTCAATAGGTTTGACCTTTGACCTTCAACTGTGACCTTGGACGTAGGTGCGTGTTTATTGATCGCGACACACCTTCTCATCCTGAGAAACATTTGTGCCAAGGCATTTGATAATCCATGCATCGGTGTAGAAGATATAGAGCGGAAGGGAATTTCAATAGGTTTGACCTTTGACCTTCAACTGTGACCTTGGACGTAGGTGCGTGGTTATTGATCGCGACACACCTTCTCATCATGAGAAACATTTGTGCCGAGGCATTTGATAATCCATGCATCGGTGTAGAAGATATAGAGCGGAAGGGAATTTCAATAGGTTTGACCTTTGACCTTCAACTGTGACCTTGGACGTAGGTGCGTGGTTATTGACCGCGACACACCTTCACATCATGAGAAACATTTGTGCCAAGCCATTTGATAATCCATGCATCGGTGTAGAAGATATAGAGAGGAAGGGAATTTCAATAGGTTTGACCTTTGACCTTCAACTGTGACCTTGACCTTGGACGTAGGTGCGTGGTTATTGATCGCGACACACCTTCTCATCATGAGAAACATTTGTGCCAAGCCATTTGATAATCCATGCATCGGTGTAGAAGATATAGAGCGGAAGGGAATTTCGATAGGTTTGACCTTTGACCTTCAACTGTGACCTTGATGTAGGTGCGTGGTTATTGATCGCGACACACCTTCTCATCATGAGAAACATTTGTGCAAAGCCATTTGATAATCCATGCATGGGTGTAGAAGATATAGAGCGGAAAGGAATTTCCAACAGACCGACCGACAGACAAGCTGACTCGTATATACCCCCAACAAACTTTGTTTGTGGGGGTATAATAATTTGTCTGCATCATGAAAAACTCTAAAGATAAAAGCCAACGGAAGTTGGATTCGTGATAAGAGTTGTCTGAGACGCAAGTTCGGGTCGATTTCCTTGGAGGAGTGTTGAAAGTCATTTTCTACGATTTATCTAAGATTTACAGATATTTTTCTTACGGAAATTCGGTGGTGCGATTGTGGAAATTATAGTTCTAAAATGCATTAGAACGTCGGAAATTGCACATAGAAATCAAAAGTTTTCCGGGGGAGAACCCCCGTACCACCCCCCCCCCCCCCCCAGAGAACTTAAAATGTCATCACCCCTCTTGTGCACTCCCCGTCTCCAGCCTTTGCCTGTCAGCATCTACTGTTGGTAGACGAACCCCGCTGGAAAATTCCTGGGGACTATGTGTATTCTGTTCTTTTAATTGAAATCAGAAAATAATGACTGGTCGATGCTGAGCTGAGCTCCGCCTCGGCACACACAAAATAATACGAATTTGGAGCATGTGCTCAGAAAAATGTATTGCGCCCGCACCCAGATGGCACTATATCAGAACAGCGAATACTGTGGATACTGATCAGGCTGCGCATATGTGCAGGCCGAGTTGGTTAAGTAGTGATTACAAGCGGAGTAATCCGGTTTTGTCATGTCGTGAACCAGCATGTGACCCCAAGACATCGAGTGCATGTCTACGGGACTCTGAAGGACAGCGGGGTAACCAAGGGGAGTGTCTGGAATTAAATATTGAAGTTTTTATATTTGTATAAAACTTATAACAAGAAACGAGGCAAAGCCACGAAGGCCAGGTTTTTTTCCAAGCATAGACACTTGGATAACATAATTACATGTATACCCACTTTTTGTAGACTAGATGGCCGTGACCTGCATGTCGCGCCTTGGGGCGAGGCATGGACACTAAAAAAATAGATATAGTAGATGGAAAAACTTTAACCGGACACACGGACGTACGGACGTATGCCAAAATGCCGACGATATCGCGCTTTCCGCAAGCGGATGCGGCAATGATGATAAACACCCATGTGAAGTATCAAGGTATTGGATGAAGCAGTTGCAGAGATATAGTACACAAAAAAACGTTAACAAAATAATTCAAAGTAATTTGACCTTGACATTGGGCACAGGGGCAGCACGGTTGGGGGGTAGAATGAAAATATGAATGATGATAAACACCCATGTGAAGTTTCAAGGTATGGGCGAAGCAGTTGCAGAGATATAACGAAAAACTTTTAACCAAAAAACTTTAACCAGACGTACGTTAAAAAGTTAACGTTGAAAATGGCTAAGTCAATTACGTAGAAATAATAGGTGAAGGTAAAACAAGAAACGAGGCAAAGCCACGAAGGCCAGGTTTTTTCCAAGCATGGACACTTGGATAACGTAATTATACCCACTTTTTGTAGACTAGATGGCCGTGGCCTGCATGTCGCGCCTTGGGGCGAGGCATGGACACTAAAAAAATAGATATAGTAGATGGATAAACTTTAACGAAAAAACTTTAACAGGACGATATCGCGCTTTCCGCAAGCGGGTGCGACAATGATGATAAACACCCATGTGAAGTATCAAGGTAAAAGGTGAAGCAGTTGCAGAGATATAGTACACGAAAAAACTTTAACAAATAAATTCAAAGTAATTCGACCTTGACAGTGATCACAGGGGCCGCACGGTTGGGGGTTAGAATGAAAATATGGACGATGATAAACACCAATGTGAAGTTTCAAGGTAATGGGCGAAGCAGTTGCAGAGATGTATAACGAAAAAGTTTTAACCAAAAAATTTAACCAGACGTACGTTAATTTTTTTTTAAGAATTTATGCTATTTTTAGACGGCGGCCATCTTGGATTAGCGATGACCTCCATTTTAACAAATCTGAAAAAACTTTAACAAAAAAATTCAAAGTAATTTGACCTTGACATTGGGCACAGGGGCCGCACGGTTGGGGGTTATAATGAAAATATGGATGATGATAAACACCCATGTGAAGTTTCAAGGTAATGGGCGAAGCAGTTGAGAGAGATAGTAGTACAACAAAAAAGTTTTAACCAAAAAACTTTAACCAGACGTACGTTAAAAAGTTAACGTTTAAAATGGGTAAGTCAATTACGTAGAAATAATAGGTGAAGGTAAAAAAATGGTCACATGTTGGATAGTTGTATGTGGTAGGCACCCCTTGGTTATGAAGCTGTGAAAGTTTGGTGGTCCTAGGTGGTACAGTACCAAAGAAATGGACTTAAACACGAAAACTTAACATTGTAAACGCGAAAACTTAACATTGAAAATGGCTAAGTCGACTGCGCGGAAAAAATGGGTGAAATTAAAAAAAAAGTAACATGTTGGATAGTGATATGTGGTGGGCACCCCTTGATTATGAAGCTGTGAAAGTTTGGTGGTCCTAGGTGGTACAGTACCAAAGAAATGGACTTAAACACGAAAACTTAACATTGTAAACGCGAAAACTTAACATTGAAAATGGCTAAGTCGACTGCGTGGAAAAAATGGGTGAAGTTAAAAAAAAAGTAACATGTTGGATAGTGATATGTGGTGGGCACCCCTTGATTATGAAGCTGTGAAAGTTTGATGGTCGTAGGTGGTACAGTACCAAAGAAATGGACTTAAAACACGAAAACTTAACATTGTAAACGCGAAAACTTAACATTGAAAATGGCTAAGTCGACTACGCGGAAAAAATGGGTCAAGTTAAAAAAAAAGTAACATGTTGGATAGTGATATGTGGTGGGCACCCTTTGATTATGAAGTTCTGAAAGTTTGGTGGTCCTAGGTGGTACAGTAACAAAGAAATGGACTCAAACACGAAAACTTAACATTGATTGTGGACGCCGCCCGCCCGCCGCCCGCCCGCCCGGCTTTCGCCAATCCAATAGCCTGGATTTGTTTTCAAAAAACCTGGCTAAAAATGGTCACATGTTGGATAGTTGTATGTGGTAGGCACCCCTTGGTTACGAAGCTGTGAAAGTTTGGTGGTCCTAGGTGGTACAGTACCAAAGAAATGGACTTAAACACAAAAACTTAACATTGTGAACATGAAAACTTAACATTGAAAATGGCTAAGTCGACTGCGCGGAAAAAATGGGTCAAGTTAAAAAAAAAGTAACATGTTGGATAGTGATATGTGGTGGGCACCCCTTGATTATGAAGCTGTGAAAGTTTGGTGGTCCTAGGTGGTACAGTAACAAAGAAATGGACTCAAACACGAAAACTTAACATTGATTGTGGACGCCGCCCGCCCGGCTTTCGCCAATCCAATAGCCTGTATTTTTTTTCCAAAAAACCTGGCTAAAAATCAAAATATATCATATTTATCTCAGGTTTCCGCCGTATCCGTGCAATAAATTAGTTAGATAATGTCTTCTCGTTGAATATGGTTAGTTAACAGCGTGTGGGGGGATTTTAGGCAGCCGAAATACGTCTCGCCTAGCGGCTCGACAATTTCCGGCCCCTAGTCGAGAACATCACCGACCCAAACAAGTTGGGTCGTGATAGCTGCTATTTGTATATTGGCATTTTTTATTTTCAATAAAACTGAACATATACAGCACCTAACTGTATAAACACTTGGATTGAACCATAGTTTACATTTACAAACATACACCAGCATTATATTGTTGATTTCAATACAATTTTTTTACCAAAAAAATATTTTTTTTCCGAGATATTCATGAATTTTGTCAATAAAAATGATTTTTTTTTTTTATTTCTATAAATAATAAAAGCTTAAAATATTTCAAAACTACTGCTTACATGCATATTGAAATAACCCATAAGTTATTTAATTTAAAAATATGTAAATTTGATACGTTATCACTGTTTTTGAAAATTGAGTCACGAAGTCACGATTATCCGGCCCCCTAAAGTTACCCCATGCGCTGTTCACTAACCATACTCAACTCGAATACATTATTTAACTTATACTTGATTTTTCGGCATTTTTATTCACCCAAAAACCCATTTCCTCATTTAAAGTTGCCCATAACCAACTTGAGAATGGCCCGGTTTCTAATAGAATCAGAAAACATAATTTGAAAGTAAACTACCATAAGCATTTCCTAGTGAGGGCTTAAGACGAAATAGATACGAAATAGAATGGGACTAGTTATTCGAGGAACGAATATGCTCATTGGCTTAACTGGCTAGAATGCATTCAATAAAGAGGCTGAATAATAGGCAGAGTGGTATGGTACGTCAATGCGTGTGTGTATGCATCCAACTTACACATCGTATTTGCGTGCTGATTAAAATATAAGGCATTTTCAGTCTGACAAGTTTCGGCCCAAAATTCGGAACTCTTCTAATAGAGGTACGAATGATAGGATGTGCCTAAATGGCGCAAAAGGGTCTGCCTAAATGGCGTAATGGGGATAATGATGGATAATGAGTCAAATTGACGGATCTATCTATCTATTGATACTGTACTCGCTCCGTTCGGAGCAATATGACAGGTGAATGGTGGCAAATTGCTTGGATCAAGTACAAATATAAAATAATTACAACAGATATATGATACAAAGAAAAATACCAAAGATAGACTTTGCCACTTAAAACTATTTACAAGAAGTAGGTGTCTGCTAAATGAGCACAATTAGCAGACTGGATTAATTTAAATTTTGGATTTAAACCCAGATACTGTTTCTGATGAAACAGCATCGAGAGGTAGACAGTTCCAAAGTGGTATGATTCTCGGAAAAAAAGGACAATTTAAATGTATCCGAGTAAGCCAATGGTCTATAATATTGGAATGGGTGGTTGGCCGTAGACCGGGTGGACCTAGGAGAATGAAGGTAGTTGGGCTTGTCAATCTGGACCAGCTCATTATGGATCTTATAGAAGAACACAAGGCTTGAGTGATCCCTACGTTGTGCTAAGGTTGGCCAAGAAAGTCCCTCCAACATATCTCCAACATGACTTTTGTTCCTCCACCTACGACAGCATCACCTAGCAGCTGTTCTCTGCATCTTTTCCACTCTACCAATGTCTGAAACTGTATATGGGCTCCAGATGCTTGCCGCAAATTCCAGTTGGGGCCTAATCATTGTTTTGTAGGTAATATCTCTGGTAGCTTTGGGTGCAAGTGAGAGATTCCGTCTGAGAAAACCGAGTGTCCTATTGGCCTTGCTAGTAACGTTTTGTATGTGAGTGCCCCAGGACAGGTTATCAGTAAAAGTTAGGCCTAAATATTTCGCAGAGGTTACGCCTTCCAGTACACTTTCATGGAGACTGTAGTTATGGGTGATACGGGAGTTAGCGTGGTGACTACTGACTCTGAGTGTATGGCATTTGGAAGCATTAAATTGCATAAGCCAGGTCTTCTCCCATTCAGCAAGTGTGTCAATGTCGTCTTGGAGAGCTTGACAGTCTGCATTGTCATGTATATTACGGTACAATACACAGTCATCAGCAAAAAGGCGAACAGAAGATTGAATGTTGTCCGGTAAATCATTGATATAAAGAAGGAATAAGACTGGGCCCAGGACAGAACCCTGGGGAACCCCAGAGACCACATCGGCAGAATCTGAAGCGACACCATCCAGAACAACATTTTGGGTACGGCCTGAAAGAAAAGAATGTATCCATTTGTTTGTCAATCCTTGTATACCATAGTAGCTAAGCTTGTGTACAAGTCTACGATGGGAAACCTTGCCAAATGCTTTGGCGAAGTCCATGATAATGACATCTGTTTGTAATGGATAATGGGTAAAATGGGGACTAATGATACGCCCTCACTTTCCGCCAGTCTCCATTAAAAAAAATCACCTTTGTCCACCATAAGCACGTCATTTTCAACATTATCCCAAAACATCGCCACTACCTACAACCTAGGCCTATAATGACTACTTTTTACAGCCGCTTCTGAGTGTAGTCGAGAGGTTACGACCTCTGACTGTCACTCCGGCGGCCCGGGTTCGGTCATCGATACCGCACTGGAGTTTATGAAATACAAATGTATTTCCCGCTCCATCAGCTGGTTCTACCCTTGCGTGCCATATTGCGGCTTGGTCCGCGGGTATACCAGGCCTAAGAGCCCATTGGGACCCTTACATCAATCAACAAACAAACCATGGAGCCACCTACGCATTTGCTAAACATTGGACGTTACGGGAGACATTGTACCCTATACAGTCCGATAATAGAAACAAAATCGGATTTCATAGTGTGGATGAGGGGTGTGTTTACCCATTCTAGCTCCTGATCTATGGCTGTGACAGGAGTAATGCATGGGGCTTATGGTATTGGTGACAAGTCTAACAAATGGGCCCGTGATTAAAACATCCGTATCGTGCTATGCACCACCGCATGCGTTAATCTTGCCCAGATGTCAACGTTTATATTAACACGCAATCAATCGTTTTGATTGGCTGAGTCTGAGCTGTAGCACAGATCATGCTCAGCCAATAAAAATGATTGCGTTTAAACACAATATTCAATTATTTTGTAATACAGAAATGACACACATTCTGACATTGGCAAGATTAGCGCAAGCTGTGGTGTACATAAGAAAGTGTGATTAATCGGAGTCCAACTGTGTGATTTCGAGAACAATTTTCGAGCATGTGCTAAGAATGTTTCTCATAACAGTCCCAGAACCGCTCGTTTAGTAGCTGAATAGCAAACGGTGTAGACGCTTTTTTACACTAATGTAGATGAGCAGACTGATTGGCATCTGTTTTGATCACACAGTCCATTAGCCCCATTTATCCATTCACTCTCACAAATGTGTTCCAGTAAACCGCGTAGATCATGGTTATTATTGCTTATTTGGGACTATGCTTGTGATCACAAGATAGCTTGCTATTGTGACACGTTAGGGATTTCGTGTCGTCGCTTATTCGCTATAAGAATATCAAACCACCCATTTGTATGAACGAAGCTTAAGAATCGCTAATCATTATCAGGGGCGGACCTAGAGGGGGGTTCCGGGGTTGCAATTTAAACACAGGAATGTGCATTTCGAAGAGCTCGAAAATAGGACAACCTCCTAGTTTCGAACGGTAACTCTTGCAATTACATGTACTCCCGTACCGTCCGCTTAATCAGCGTCTACGTCATTTACATATGAGACACGCCATGCGATTTTGTACCTTCAGACATCTACGTAAGTTCATGAAATAAGCTTACAAAATTTACAATAATTTCCGTAAATGGCGTCAAAAGTTGACACAATTTTCCGGTATTATATTCTGCATGTACTCTGAAACTTTTAAAAATATTGTAAATTATGTAAACGTAGTACATGAAAGTACGCAGCTGACTCAATTATAGTCGTAATGCCGTTTGCAACCAGCGTCAATCAGAACTGTCTGCAAGTGCAGTTGCTCGCAATTCAGTCCGCCCGCCGGTTGAAACTGTGACCCACAGTCACCATGCATTGTTTCCGTATGAATATAATAAATAGTGTAAAGCGCCAAGGAGATACATGAAAACAAAAGTGTAAGGTTTGACCATGTCCAGCCGTGGGTAAACGTTTGCCGTGACACGAGGGAACTGTTTGTACACCAAAGGCCGTAGGCCGCGGGTTCAAATAGTTCCTGACGCCACAGACACAAATAAAATGCGTGCAAATCCTGACCCATTATTGCCCAATTATACTTGAGAAACATGGTCACGTGATGTAAACACAGTTTCATTGCCCGAATAATGTAAACAATATTGGAAGACATGACGAGATTTATTATTGTCATTCTTATGAATAAGTGAACCTATTGTTTCATCCGTCATTCGTACAAATCCAGTGCAGACAGGCTGCAGGTCGTGTGAAGGTAGGTTCTACAACACACATACGAATAGTGAAAGAAGGAGAGAATGGCCACTGTTTGGAGAATTCGGTGAAGTTATACTAGTAATAGTAAAAGAATGTGTTGCTTTCTAACCCAAGCAGACTAGAACAGTATCGGGATAGCACAACAGTTAATAGTCTGCCCACAAATACCATTAACTCATTCCATTCGGATCACATTTAGTGGTACTGATTGTTTTCAATATTTTATTTACATTTTTGTTATTTCTCAATGAAAGTATATGTTGTGACCACTCATTTGAACCGTCTCACCGAGACGGTTCAAATGGTGGTCACTACATATACTTATGAGCACATACAAATACAATTTTTAGAATTGTCCGCAATTGAAATGACGTATCCTCAGCATGAAATAGTTCAATGCCGATTTCTACACTCACACTCATGCTATAGAGATCGTGGAGATAAGCCAATCATTTTGGGATAGGACATTAATGCAATCAATGGACAAACAGCAATCGTTCAAAAATATATATTTCAAATTTAATCACCATTTGAGTGGTTATTATCACAAGTGAACAATGAATTTTAAAATTAGTCGTCACTAGAAAATAAAGCAATATTTTCCATAATTATCCGCCAATGATGATTGTATTCCTGGTTCTGTTGATATGTAGTTAGCATCAGAGGAAACAAACAATGCTATTGTTTGTTTTCTCACTCTCTGTACGAGTCTGTAGTCTTTCCTGTGATAACGGACACATCAATAATCAACCGGGCCCGCTGGTCAATATCATATTTAGTTCTCTCCATGTAGTCCTTACGTCGATATCAGGTGCATATTCTACGAGGTGACGTCAGCAACATGTGTACAGTGGAGTCAGCGTGTAAGTGCACACACGAACGAACACGACAGGTTGGTTCCAACCTGTCGTGTTCGTTCGTGTGTGCACTTGCCCCACTACACGCTGACACATGCACCTACACGTCTTAGTACTCTACCGGTTAGCATGTCACACCATGTATTCTTCTATGAGGTTACAAAAGTCCGCACCATAAGTAGGTCCATTCTACGAGTTATTCACGTCAGCACCATATGTAGTTAATTATCTGAGGTTAGCAATGTCAGCAACCATATTATTTCTTCACGAGTTATCACGTCAGCACCAAATGAAGATCTTCTTACGGAGGTTATTCAACACCACGCGAAATGTAGTTCTTACTACATGTTAGCACGTCAGCACCATATGTATTTCTTACTACGAGGTTAGCACGTTCCATCAACAAATGTAGTTCTTCAACGAGTTAGCACGTCAACACCTTAATAGTTCTTCTACGAGGTTAGCAAATCAGCACGATGTAGTTCTTCCTACATGTTTTTAAAGCAAAAAAACACCAGTACCATTTGTAGTTCTTCTACGAGATTAGCACGATACATAGTTTTCATTGCTACGAGCATAGTATTCATAATGTTACTTTTCTGGCTACAGATTACACGTCAGCACCATTGGGGGGGGGGGTAGATCTTCTACAGGTTAGCACTTCAGCACGAAATATAGTTCTTACACGAATGTTACACGACAGCACCATATGATAGACTTCTAACGAGGTTAGCACGTCAGCACCCTAAATTAGTTCTTCACGAGATTACACATCAGCACCATTATTGTAGTTCTTCTACGAGATTAGCACGATAACATGTACATAGTACTTGCTACGAGCATCAGCCACCAAATGTAGTTTCTTCTCGAATTAGCACGTCAGCACCATATGTAAGTTCTTCTACAGGTTAGCACACAGTACCATTTGTAGGCTTACGAGATTTAGCAACATACAGTACATAGTTTCTTGCTACGAGCATCAGAAATCATAAATATTCTTTCCCTACGAGGTTAGCACGTCAGCACCATATGTAGTTCTTCTACGAGGTTTAGCACGTCAGCACCATATATAGTTTCTTCTACGAATTTAGCACATCACACCATTTGTAGTTCTTCAACGAGATACACGAATTTCATTTAACATTCGTAGCTACGAGCATCAGCACCATATGTAGTTACTTCTACGAGAATTACACCGTCAGCACATATTGTATTCTTCACGAGGTTTGCAACCAGTACCATTTGGTAGTTCTTCAACGAGAATTAGCACGAACAGTTACATATCGTACGAGCATCATATCATAAGAGTTCTGCTACAGATTAGCACTCCAGCACCATATGTAGTTTCTTCTACGAGGTTAGCCACTTCCAGCGATATATAGTTCTTACTTACGATTTTAGCACGTCCAGCACCATATAGTTCTTCTACGAGGTTTAAGCACGTCAGCACCCATATATTTAAGTTCATTTTTTTTTATTTTATTCTACGAATTAGCAACAACACACCATTTGTGTTCTTCAACAGATTAGCACGATACATGAACATATTCTTACTACGAGCATCAGCCACCCTAGTATTCATCACGAATAGCACGTCAGCCACCATATGTAGTTCTTCTACGAGGTTAAGCACTTCAGCACGAAATAAAAGTTACGTCACGATGTACACGTCAGCACCATAGTAGTTCTTCTACATTAGCAAGTCAGCACCATATGTATTTCTTCTACATTTACACGTCAGCACCATATGTATTTCATCTACGAGATTAGCACACAACCACCATATAGTATTCTTCTACTAGGTTTAGCACGTCCGCCCCCCACCAGACGAACAACTACCGCGGTTACACACCAGCGCGTAAATGAAGCACTCCGAAGAAACCCGACCAACCCCATTTAGGTTCGTTAACAACACCATGCACTTCCACATATGTAGAACAACAACAGGTTTAGCACGTCTCACCAAATATAGTTCTTCAACGAGGAGCACTCAGCCACCATGTCGTTCAACTAGATATTAGCACATCAACCACCAAATGTACGTTCTTCACACGAGAATTAGCACATCATCACCATTTGAGTTTCAAACACAGGTTACACGTCCACCACATGTAGTTCTTCTACGAGAATTAGCACATCACACCATATAGACTTCTACGAGATTACACATCAGCCACATATGTTGTACTTCTCAGAATAGCACAACAGCAACCAAATGTAGTTTCTTCTACGAGAATTAGCACAACAGCACCAATATGTAGTTTATTCCTACGAGATTACACATCATCCATTTTTGTAAGATCAATCTACTTAGGTTATACGTCAGCACCAAATTAGTTAGTTCTAGCTACAGCAAGCAACAATCACCCATAGGTATTTCTTCACGATTTACAAAAAAAAAAAACCATCAGGCATCATATGTTTGTTCTTCTACGAGATTAGCACATCAATCACATATGTATTCAACTACGAGGTTTAGCACGTCAGCCCCCATAGTAGTTCTTCTACGAGTTACACACCAGCGCGATATTAGTTTCCTTAACTACATTTTGCACGTCAGCACCATATGTAGTTCTTACTACGAGGTTAAACACGTCAGCATCAATATTATTTCATACGATGTAGCACTCAACCCACCGAATTTTTAGTTCTTCTACAGTTAGCAAGTCATCACGATTTATTAATTTCTTTCTACGAGGGATTTAAGCACATCAGTACCATTTGAGTTCTTCTACGAGATTACACGATAACTATTCTTGCTAACGACATTCAGTTATCATATGAGTTCTTCTACGAATTTAGCACGTTCAGCACCAATTTAAGAATTCTCTACGAGGTTAAGCACATTTTCAGCACGATAAATAGTTCTTACTACGATGTTACACGTCAGCACCATATGTAGTTTCTTCACGAGGTTAACCCGTCCAGCACCATAATATAGTTTCTTCTACGGAGATTAAGCACATCAGCCACCAATTTGTAGTTCTTCTACGATTAGCACGATACAGTACATAGTTCTTGCTAACGAGCATTCAGCACCATATGAGTTTCTTCTACGAGATTAGCACGTCAGCACCATATGTTAGTTCTTCTACGAGTTAACACACCAGTACCATTTGTAGTTTCTTCTACGAAGATTAGCACGATACAATGACATAGTTCTTGCTACGAAGCATCAGTAATTCATAATTATTATTCTTCTACGATGTTAGCCACACGTCAGCACCATATGTAGTTTTCTTCTACGAGGTTGCACGTCACAGCATATAATAGTTCCTTCTAACGAGATTAGCACATCAGCACCATTTTTGTTTCTTTTCTCTACGAGATTTACACATACATGTACATAGTTCTTGCTACGAGCACAGCATCTACACCATAAATGTGATCTTCTACGAGATTAGCTACGTTCTTACAACATGCAATATGTAAGTTTTCATCTACGAGGTTAGCACTTCCAGCTACGATTTATATATTCTTCTTGAACGAAAATAGCACGATACAATGACATGTTCTTTTGCTACGACATCAGCACCAATGTTAGTTCTCACGAGATTAGCACGTCAGCACCAATGTATTCATTCTACAGTAGCAACTTCAGCACGATATATTATTCTACACGATTGTTAGCACGTCAGCACCATATAGTTTCTTCTACGAGAATTAGCACATCAGCACCATATGTAGGTTCTTCTACGATTAGCACTCAGCACCATATGTAGTTCTTCTACGAGTTAGCACACCACATGCAGCCCTATGTAGTTCTTCTACTTAGCACACTACATATGTAGTTATTTACTAGATTTAGCACGTCAGCACCATATGTAGTTCTTACTACAGATGGTTAGCCACGTCAGCATCCATATGTAGTTCGTTACTACGAGGTTAGCACGTCCAGCACCATATGTAGTTTCTTCTACGAGGTTAGCACGGTTCAGCACCATATGTAGTTCTTCTAAGAGGTAGCACGTCAGCACCATATGTAGGTTTCTTCTACGAGATTAAGCACTATCAACACCAATAAATGTAGTTCCTTCTTCGACGGAATTAGCACATCAAGCAACCAATATGTAGTTATTCTACGAGATTAGCACATCAGCACCCATTTGTAGTTCTTCTACGAGGGTTAGCACGTCAGCACCATATGTAGTTCTTCTTCCCTACGAGATTAGCAACATCAGCACCAGATGTAGTTCTTCTACGAGATTAGCACATCAGCATCATATGTTGTTTTCTTTCTACGCAAGATTAGCACATCACACCCATATTGTAGTTCTTCTACGAGATTAGCACAATCAGCACCATATGTAGTTATTTATTCTACCGAGGATTAGCAACTTGCAGTACCATTTGTTTTTAGTTCTTCTACTAGGTTAGTACGTCAGCACCATATGTAGTTCTTCTTAACTTCTACAGAGGATTTAGCAACGAATCAGCACCAATAGGTAGTTCGTTCTACGAGATTAGCACATCGCATCATATGTTGTTTCTTACTACGAGAATTAGCCACATCAGCACCATATGGTAGTTCTTCTACGAAGGTTATCAACGTCATCACCATAATGTAGTTTTCTTCTACCGAGGTTAGCACGTCAGTACGATATGTAGTTCTTACTACGGTGTTAGCACGTCAGCACCATATGTAGTTCTTCTACGATGTTACACGTCAGCACCGTATGTAGTTCTTCTACGTAGTTAGACCTCATCACGATTTGTAGTTCTTCTACGATGTTAGCTCACCAGCACGATATGTAGTTCTTACTACGATGTTAGTACGTCAGCACCATATGTAGTTCTTACTACGATGTTAGCACATCAGCACCGTATGTAGTTCTTCTATGAGGTTAGCACGTCAGCATTATATGTAGTTTTTTCTACAGGTTAGCACACCAGCACCATTTGTAGTGATTCTACGAGTTAGACACCGTCATTAGCACGTCAGCACCATATGTAGTTCTTCTACGATGTTAGCACTCCAGAACCATTTGTAATTCTTCTACGAGGTTAGCACACCAGCACCGTATGACGTTCTTACTACGATGTTGTCACGTCAGCACCATATGTAGTTCTTCTACGAGGTTATCACGTCAGCACCATATGTATTTCTTCTACGAGGTTATCACGTCAGCATTATATGTAGTTCTTCTACGAGGTTAGCACACCAGCACCATTTGTAGTTATTCTACGAGGTTAGCACGTCAGCACCATATGTGATTCTTATACGAGGTTAGTACTCCAGCACCATGTGTAGTTATTCTACGAGGTTAGCACGTCAGCACCATATGTAGTTCCTCTACGAGGTTAGCACACCAGCACCATGTGTAGTTCTTTTATGAGGTTAGCACGTCAACACAATATGTAGTTCTTCTACTATGTTAGCACGTCAGCACCATATGTAGTTCTTACTACGATGTTAGCATATCATCACCATATGTAGTTCTTAATACGATGTTAGCACGTCAGCACCATATGTAGTTCTTCTACGATGTTAGCACCTCAGCACAATATGTATTTCTTCTACGATGTTAGCACGTCAGCACCGTATGTAGTTCTTCTACGAGGTTAGCACGTCTGCACCATATGTAGTTCTTCTACGAGTTTAGCATGTCAGCATCATATGTTGTTCTTCTACGAGGTTAGCACACCAGCACGATATGTAGTTCTTACTACGAGGTTAGCACGTCAGCATCATATGTAGTTCTTCTACGATGTTAGCACGTCAACACCGTATTTAGTTCTTCTACGAGGTTAGCACGTCAGCACGATATGTAGTTCTTCTACGAGGTTAGCACACCAGTACCATTTGTAGTTCTTCTACGAGATTAGCACGATACATAGTTCTTGCTACGAGCATCAGTATCATATGTAGTTCTGCTACGAGATTAGCACGTCAGCACCATGTGTAGTTCTTCTACGAGGTTAGCACTTCAGCACGATATATAGTTCTTACTACGATGTTAGCACGTCAGCACCATATGTAGTTCTTCTACGAGGTTAGCACGTCAGCACCATATATAGTTCTTCTACGAGATTAGCACATCAGCACCATTTGTAGTTCTTCTACGAGATTAGCACGATACATGTACATAGTTCTTGCTACGAGCATCAGCACCATATGTAGTTCTTCTACGAGGTTAGCACTTCAGCACGATATATAGTTCTTACTACGATGTTAGCACGTCAGCACCATATGTAGTTCTTCTACGAGGTTAGCACGTCAGCACCATATGTAGTTCTTCTACGAGGTTAGCACGTCAGCACCATATGTAGTTCTTCTACGAGATTAGCACATCAACACCATATGTAGTTCTTCTACGAGATTAGCACATCAGCACCATTTGTAGTTATTCTACGAGATTAGCACATCAGTACCATTTGTAGTTCTTTACTAGGTTAGTACGTCAGCACCATATGTAGTTCTTCTACGAGATTAGCACATCAGCACCATATGTAGTTCTTCTACGAGATTAGCACATCAGCATCATATGTTGTTCTTCTACGAGATTAGCACATCAGCACCATATGTAGTTCTTCTACGAGGTTATCACGTCATCACCATATGTAGTTCTTCTACGAGGTTAGCACGTCAGTACGATATGTAGTTCTTACTACGGTGTTAGCACGTCAGCACCATATGTAGTTCTTCTACGATGTTAGCACGTCAGCACCGTATGTAGTTCTTCTACGTAGTTAGCACCTCATCACCATTTGTAGTTCTTCTACGATGTTAGCTCACCAGCACGATATGTAGTTCTTACTACGATGTTAGTACGTCAGCACCATATGTAGTTCTTACTACGATGTTAGCACATCAGCACCGTATGTAGTTCTTCTATGAGGTTAGCACGTCAGCATTATATGTAGTTTTTCTACCAGGTTAGCACACCAGCACCATTTGTAGTGATTCTACGAGATTAGCACGTCAGCACCATATGTAGTTCTTCTACGATGTTAGCACTCCAGAACCATTTGTAATTCTTCTACGAGGTTAGCACACCAGCACCGTATGACGTTCTTACTACGATGTTGTCACGTCAGCACCATATGTAGTTCTTCTACGAGGTTATCACGTCAGCACCATATGTATTTCTTCTACGAGGTTATCACGTCAGCATTATATGTAGTTCTTCTACGAGGTTAGCACACCAGCACCATTTGTAGTTATTCTACGAGGTTAGCACGTCAGCACCATATGTAGTTCCTCTACGAGGTTAGCACACCAGCACCATGTGTAGTTCTTTTATGAGGTTAGCACGTCAACACAATATGTAGTTCTTCTACTATGTTAGCACGTCAGCACCATATGTAGTTCTTACTACGATGTTAGCATATCATCACCATATGTAGTTCTTAATACGATGTTAGCATGTCAGCACCATATGTAGTTCTTCTACGATGTTAGCACCTCAGCACAATATGTATTTCTTCTACGATGTTAGCACGTCAGCACCGTATGTCGTTCTTCTACGAGGTTAGCACGTCAGCACCATATGTAGTTCTTCTACGAGTTTAGCATGTCAGCATCATATGTTGTTCTTCTACGAGGTTAGCACACCAGCACGATATGTAGTTCTTACTACGATGTTAGCACGTCAGCACCATATGTAGTTCTTACTACGAGGTTAGCACGTCAGCATCATGTGTAGTTCTTCTACGAGGTTAGCACACCAGCACGATATGTAGTTCTTACTACGATGTTTGCACGTGAGTACCATGTGCATTCTTCTCCCTATAAGATCGGTGTATGTCAGTGACTTCAATAGTTCCCTACTGTGTGAGAGGTGTGCATCATCGTCTGCATTTCCTCCTGTGCCCGCTCCATCTACTGTCAATTTCATTCGAGGCTAGCATAATTATAATGCTACTTCTTATCTTTCCAATGCTTCCTGATGAATTTGACTAGTCGATTCCATGATTTATCCGACTTTCCCGCTTCATTCTTACTGTCATCTCCTGGTGTGTTGGCAATATTCAGTTTCTCACATATTTCTTTCTTTCTCTGTTTCTTGGTAAATAGACGTACCAACTTGCTTGCTTTGATTCTTTGCTTTAGTCCCGTCTTGTACCGACCTTGACACTGCTCTGCTGATATACATGTACTATCATCTTCAGTCTTGTCCGTGGTATTACACGACTCCTGTTTCGACTGGTTTGTCTTCGCTGTGGTATTACATTTCTTGTCTGTTGGTTGATTTGTCTTCGCCGTGGTATTACATGTATTGTTGTTTGCTTGATTTGTATTCGCCGTGTTATTACATGTCTTGTCTTTTGTTTGATTTGTCTTCGCCGTAGTATTGGATGTCTTGTCTTTTGTTTGATTTGTCTTCGCCGTGGTATTACATGTCTTGTCATTTGGTTGATTTGTCTTCGCCGTGGTATAACATGTCTTGTCTTTTGGTTGATTTGTCTTCGCCGTGGTATAACATGTCTTGTCTTTTGGTTGATTTGTCTTCGCCGTGGTATTACATGTCTTGTCTGCTGGTTGATTTGTCTTCGCCGTGGTATTACATATCTTGTCTGCTGGTTGATTTGTCTTCGCCGTGGTATTACATATCTTGTCTTTTGGTTGATTTGTATTCGCCGTTTTATTAAATGTCTTGTCTTTTGCTTGATTTGTCTTCGCCGTAGTATTAGATGTCTTGTCATTTGTTTGATTTGTCTTCGCCGTGGTATTACATGTCTTGCCATTTGGTTGATTTGTCTTCGCCGTGGTATAACATATCTTGTCTTTTGGTTGATTTGTCTTCGCCGTGGTATAATATGTCTTGTCTTTTGGTTGATTTGTCTTCGCCGTGGTATTACATGTCTTGTCTGCTGGTTGATTTGTCTTCGCCGTGGTATTACATATCTTGTCTGCTGGTTGATTTGTCTTCGCCGTGGTATTACGTGTCTTGTCTTTTGGTTGGACCGGAGCTTGGATTGGTTCTGTCTTAATAGCAGGACACTTAGTTTCTCTTGTATTAGGCTGTCTACGTCCCTTCGATTTCATGTTCATGTGATCGTTCGTGACTGTGACATTACATACATGTGGTTCAGTCATGTGGTCTTTTTGTGCATCATTCGTCGCCTCTGCCTTTAGAGATTTGGTTTCATTATTACCGACTTGAACATTCTTACCGGCTTTAACGCATTTCTTAAGTTTCGCCTTCAATTCCCGCTTGCCAGTGATGTTAGAGTCTGCAAGGTTATTGTCTTCGTCGTGTCGACATAGATCTTTCGTGTTTTGGTTTTCGGAAGTGGATGGAGTTCCGCTAGCAGCGGCGATCTTTTCGTTGGGAATAGGTCGCTGTACTGTAAACCTCATTTTTGTTGCTCTCCTTTTCAGATCCACCCAGGCATGTCCGACTACAATTTCGTCGTCGGAATCTGAATCACTGCTCTCATAAATGCGTGTTTCACCTGCCCTCGGAAGAGCTGGGGCATGCGGCACAAAATACTTGGGTTTTACTTTCTCACTCTTACCCTTATCATGGAAACAGCTCAAGTCAAGTGGGGGCACATCTGGTGGTCTGACGATTCTACGCATTTCTACGGGTATTTTATAATTGACCCAATCATGGTCGTCTAAACAATCATCATCAGAGTCAGACGAATCCTCAATATCAGATATAATTTCCGCACCAAGTCCAACACGACATGGTCGTTTCTTCAATGGCGAATGTGGTGCAACGTGCTTTGGTTGCGCTTTCTTCACATCATCCTTATCATGGAAGCAACTCAAGTCAAGCCGGGGTACATTTGGTGGCCTCACAATTTGGCGCATTTTAACTGGGAGTTTATAATTCACCCATTCCATACCGTACGAACTATCGTCATCCGAGTCAGATTCATAGTTATCATGTACTGGTGTTGTCTGTCGCAGTACACGTACTACCCTAGGCGGATTTGGTACAGGTGGTGGATAACATATTTGTATATGCGTTACTTGTATTCTGATAGAGCGCCCTGTGACAATGTGATAGTTACCTATAGCTTCCCTTATCCCTGGTCGCCGTATGACCTTGAACGGTTGTGGCAATTGTCGTGTATTATCAGCATGGTGGTCGGCTTGTTTGTTGCACTCCTTGAATGCTATTGATGCTTCATATTTGTCATTGCCAGTAGCGGAAGTGTTGAGGTTTGTAGAAACGCTCTTAGTGCTGGAAATATAGTTAATACAAACTCTCAATGCATATGATTTATTCACCCTTCCAACACTATAGGTTACATACCTCTTTTGTGTGTTTGCAAATAGTGTAGATCCAAAATTAGCCGGTTGTAACATACCGTCTCGTAAGGATCTACACTTGTTGAAAGTAATCTTCATATTTTTTTAGAAACAAAAACATTACATTTTCATAAATGGACTAGTCTGAAAACCATCTTGTGACGGTTGGATTGGTTGCAAAATTAACATACAGTCAAATCTGTGAATAAAGACCCGTCATGGGAAGAGAAAAATGTGGCATTTGTTCACAGGTGGTCCTTGTTCTCAGGGTCATGTATGTGGTAATCGTGTAATTGGGAAACAAAAAACGTGGCTGCTATAGACAGGTAATTGTTATTCGGAGGTGGCCTATGACGGTTCAAATGAGTGGTACAACATATACTTTCGAACAGAACTATAGAAGATAGCGAAAGAAAATCTGTAAACCTAAACGCTTAGACTGCTGAGCACGAACATTGTCGTTTGCGGTTGCTTTATATGTTGCCTTCTTTCTCAATAAAAACATGGTTTGGCAGCACTGTAGAATCATTTCCAATTGAAATGATTCTCAAATGCTGTAAAATCATGTTTTTGATGAGAAACATTGAAAAAGATAAACAGCAGACGACAAAATTTAATTCAGCAGTGTAAAGGTTAAAGGTACATGCCCATTCAGTAGGCACAAAATATTCTTTATATGAATTAAATAAGTGTATAATTGTGTCACTATTCCACCAGTTCTAAACATTACGAGTGCCCGCTATACATATATACTCATTTAGTAATATTTATTTTACCTAGTGACGCGCGGTGGTATCAGGCTATTTTCATATGCAAATGAGGCATTATAGTTTTTAATTATTTATACTAATTGAATGCGTGACTTGAAAAAATATAATATTATCGACCGATTATTTTGTACATCAAAAAATAAATACAGAAAACAATTAGTAATGTCCGTTAATATTCTAAGGAAACACGGTTATCGCCCCTGATATCAGTATGGAAATTTCTGATATAAAATGTATAATAATGCCAATCAATACGTGGGGCAATTGTCAATGAATGTTTATTTTGCCAGAAAATGTATCAGATGATGTATCTGATATAAATAACAATGTGTGCCTACTGAGTGGGTATATGTACATTTAATATTACAATAACTATATTTATATACAGCCTACAATGGGCTCTTACGAAGCCCCGCTTTTTTTTATTAATTCGTTCCCACGAAATAACAATTCGTTCTCTCAATTTAACAATTCGTTCCCACGAATTAACAATTCGTTCCCACGAATGAACAATTCGTTCCCTCAATTTAACAATTCGTTATATCGTGGGAACGAATTGTTAATTCGAGGGAACGAATTGTTATATCGTAGGAACGAATTTTCATTTCGTGTGAACGAAATGTTAACTCGAGGGAACGAATTGTTATATCGTGGGAAAGAATTGTTAATTCGATTAAACGAATTGTTAAATTGAGGGAACGAATTGTTATTTCGTGGGAACGAATTGTTAATACGAGGGAACGATTTTGTTAAATTGAGGGAACGAATTGTCATTTCGTGGGAACGAAATGTTAATTCGAGGGAACGAATTGTTATATCGTGGGAACGAATTGTTAATTCGAGGGAACGAACTGTTAAATTGAGGGAACGAATTGTTATTTCGTAGGAACGAATTGTTTAATTCGAGAGAACGAATTGGTATTTCGTGGGAACGAATTAATAAAAAAAAATCCATGTCCCCTGTGTGCTCAGTATCTTACCTTTTCTCGTTCTGATATACTGGATACTTCTGTTCAATTTTTATCAGATCTCGCATCCGTCGAGGCGCAATTGGAGGTTTTGATGTGACAACAAATGGGTTCTTCTGCTTTATTCCGGGATTCAATAGGGGCTGTGTCTTCTCTTGTCGATGAACCGCTAAACTCCGGCTCAACAAGGTGTAGTTGCAGAGAATTCGGGAACCAACTAAAACAAAACATGAATTTCGATATTCGGAAATACAGCGAACACCTTTTTATTAGCCGATTATTGGGCTAATTTAAAGCTTTTATTTATTAAACAGAACAAGTTTCAGCCACGTATAATCGCGTAAAATGTGTTTATTCGGCTAATTTATAATCGACCTCTGCTCAAAATCTCCTCCGACTAGTAACCCCAGCATCTCGGGTTTATCCCATTGGATCGCGTATGCGCGTCATTTGACGCTAGTTAATATTCACAAAATTTTCCACCAATCAAAGCGAAGAATTGCCCTTCATAGCGAACTTTGATTTGTTTATGTATCATGCGAGGATGGCAGGGATGCATCCAGCACGCGCGATTGCGGCAATCCCCCTTAATTATTGTCAATGCCGCAAATTATTGATTGTCTTGCGCTCGACATCGCGCAAAAAAATCACGGATGGGCCCCTTTTTAAATGACCAGTGCTCACATTAAAAAAACGTAATTGACTATTGAAACGCGCTGCGTATTTAAATCATTGGAAGGCGTGCAGTTCAACCGAGTTTGTGCGGCCGTTGAACGTAAGCTGCGAGTCGATTTAAACCATTTATATCAATAAACAAGGGATAAACAAGTGACAACGTTAATATGTTATGCTCCATTAAGAAGTAATAAGCTTATGGCAAATCATATTACTTTGGGGCCGAGCTACTAAAGTGACTGGTGTGGCATGGAAATATTGAGTTCTGATTTTGGAAATTTTCCTCATCGTGGACCCGTTTAATGCGGGATAGTATAACCCGTTGGCCCGGCCTTAAATGACCTTAGCTGTTGATAGGCCGTTAAACACCAATACTCACCCGCTCATTCATCCCCCCCCCCACCCCCCGAGACTCAGTAACTACTAAAATGCGGACATATATTGAACCCTGATTTTATCGGCTAATAACATCATGCTCTGCATGACTTTTCATATTTATAGTTGCTTAACAGTTACAAATACGTATTATCATGTGCAGCAATGAGTATAGTAAAAAAAACTGAGTATCTTACATTAGCTATGCCGAGTTTCTTGAACACATCAGTCAGCGGGTGCACGTAAGTAATATTAACCCTGTCAACCCTAAGGAACTGGAATGGACTGTGATATGCTAATGTTCCGACCAATCCAATGGTCACAAAATGATTTTCAGATTCGTCCATTTATGAAAAGGGGGTGTTTTTGTTCTAAGAAATATTAAAATTACTTTCAAAAAGTGCAGATCCTGATGAGACGGCTCGTTACGAGCCGGCTCATCTGGATCTGCACTTTTTGCATAAACCGCTATAGCGGGATTTCGGGTTCAAAGGGTTAAATCAACGCAAACGCTACATGTATTTGTATTTATTGTATAAGCATAGCATAATACATTGAAGTTGTACGGATCGCATAACGTGTTTTGCGGCATTTGCATATTTGTTACGCTTAGTCTGGTGTATTATACTGTTTATTACACTGAATTATTACAATGCAAATGTTCGTTTTATGCAATATAAATAATCTTAGGGAAAAAAGCGCAAACATTCAACACCGCAGAAAAACGATGATTAGTAATACTAATCATCGTTTTTGTGCGGTGTTAAATGTTTGCGCTTTAGTATACATGTATACATTTACATGACTGAGTTACTTAGTTACCTTGCGTCTCGATATTCTGCGATTTCCAATCGTACTCGTCCGGCCTTGTGTGTCGTACTGGACGAGTAGGAGCGGGGCGAACCAGAACGGGAGGACCAGGATGTGGACGAGAAGGTACGGGACGAACAGGAACGGGACGTGCAGGTAGGGTTCGAGCAAGTACGGGAGGCGCGGGACAAACAGGAACAGGGCGAGTATGGAGTGGACGGGCAGGAACGGGACGAGGCATGATTACGTCAGCATCGTCGTCCGACGAATCTCTGGAATCAATACAGAAACAAGTCCAGGACAAGTTCTTATATAAAAACTTTTTGAGCGCGAACTACGTTCTTATGTTTGAAGTCAGAGTTTGGATGTATGGAAATCCAAATCTACATACCCTATAATTGCAGCTAGCATTACATATTTAGAGCTAGCTCCAAATTATTTGGAGCTAGCTCTAAATATGTAATGCTGGCTCTAATTATTTATAGCTTGCACTAATTACTTGAGTGTATGTAGATTTGGCGTTCCATATGGTTGGTCGTGTCCGAGCTGTGCCTATATTGTTCATGCTTACAGTTTTAACCCGAGTACTCCGATACAACCCTCTTAACACATGAGAAACAAATATATGTGGCTGTGACTGGAGAAATGGGGCTTATGAAATTGTGTCCAGTATAGTTCCTGATCATATAGCACACTCCTGTTGCCTGAAACTATATATGTTGCTTGTTAGAAGAATGATGGGTGGTTCATTGGATGGCTAATAACAGTGGATGCACAGGCTGATATGGATATACACTGGTCGCAAAACCCATAAGCCCCATTTCTAATAGCCACATATTGTCACCACTTGCTTTCAATACGCTCTACAAAATATTTTTTGAGATTATTTTTGTGAACTTTTTTCTTAACAAACAAAACACAAACACGCTTGTTTTGGTAGCAGAATACATTATGCAAGTGACTAAGACTGATGAAGTGAGACTTATTGTATGTATGGCCATTCTCGCTCCAGGGTCCCGCTTCACTAAACTTCGTATAAGTTAGTAAGTGCAAAACTAAACTTGTTAACAAAGTTCATCCTAGCGGACAATTTCGGGAAATATTCGTTGAATTTGTTCGGATTTATTGACTACTGCATGTTGGATGAAATATGGCCGAATTAATTTATCACATTACCTAACCCTATTCATACGAATGTATTTGTCGTATGGAGTTAAGTGAAACTGCGAGACTGTGACTGTGACTGCAAGACTTGAACGTATGGACTTTGCTAGCAAGTTCCCACTGCATGATCAAGCTCTAAACAGTTACAAAGACTATTACACTGACTAATTAAGAACAGTGCAGACCCTGATCTTGTTGTATTCACATTTGATTTGGTATACAACATGATCCAGTTAAGTACATACATGTACGGGTATTGATAATATAATGATTGCATCAATGTTTGTTTGTCTACCGCGCCGCTGAGTGGTATGGGGGTGGTGTACAAGTGTTTGGGTAGGGTGCTACTGATAAACACGCGAACTTTACACACATAAAGAAATTCACGTCTCTATAAATTATTGTTCTGTCCAATTTCTGGGGTCGGCGTCATTATTTTTCCACCTCGGGGTTTATTGTTGTCTAATTCACGCCTCTGGTGTGTTATACGGGGGAAGTGGTGTAGCGGCACAGGTGAGACATTGATATGTGAGTAACGAACTGCATGTACATGTATAGTAGGATTTGAAAGTAATGGCTCCATACAGTTAAACTTCCGTAGGATCCCAACATAGTTTTCATGATAGGCGTCATGTATGGGTCTATAGTACGGGTGATGTTGCGTGAAGTAACACTGTATTCTAGAACAATGAATTAGTGTTTCGATTTTGGAAGAAGTGCATGTTTTTCAGGAAAACTATTTACAGAAGATATGAAATTTCTTGTAAATGACATCAATATTTGACGAACTTTTCCGCAAATGCGGAATTCGGCTCTGAAATGTTCGTAAATTTTCGTAAATTTAGTAAATATTTTTCATGAGATATCTCACATTATCTCAGGTGCACTATCACATGGTGTGTCTCGTATAGCGAAATGTAAGTTTCCCGTGAGAAACATGGAGCCATTATGTCGCATGCGCGGTCGGGTATTACTTTAAAAAGGTACCAATAATGTGCATACAGATAAATGGAATAATGTTTTACTCACGCGTCATCTGTTATACTCGTCTTTTCTTTCATTTACATCATATGTAGATTACTTGGTTTTGGCGTTTTGTTTTGTTTTACGCTGGTATTTACAGTTGAATTTGTCGTGCGTTTGTTTGAACGACGTCGTCAAGTGCAATGAATTGACAATAACGTCACGTGACTTCCTGTCGCGTCGGGAATGAGGCTCCGCTACGTTTACAAACTCCGACGTCATCACAACCTCTACATATGCATTACGGGACAGTTGAAAGCGCGGTTTTTGTGGCGATCCCCGCGTGCAAACCACCGCAGACCTAAATAATGTTAGGTAGCCCTTGTGATAAATGTTTAAAAGCATTCATGAAACTATAAGGCACGCGAGCTCCGATATGAACTGTTTTATGTGTACGAATTCAGGACCGGAATTTAGAACCGGTTTTGGACGGGGTCATAACCATCTCAATATTCGCTACAGGAAGAGGCATAAAATGCCCCAAACTGGCATTGTTTTTATGGGGCGGGGTCGATATGTTCGCACAAACTCCCATTCTGTAACCAGCTCCACTTTTTAAAAAAAACTTATAATGATATTGTTTGTGCGAATTCTAACTTGGAAAAGGTGGGCATTTTGTTCTAGAATTTGATAGTGCATTATTCTTTGGCGGTGTGGGCACGAATAGTGTGTGTGTGTCCGAATTGGCGGATAGGGTTCGATGAGTTCGTGTACTTGTACAGAGCTCCAGATAATGTACGTATTGACGTATTTTACGCACTGATTGTAGCAGAATTAATACTCATAGTCAAACGTGGTCAGTACAAAGTATTTACACAATTCCCTAACATTTGATTGGCCATAGCAAGTCTCTGTCCAAAATTTATATCCCAGTAAACTCCCACGCCGAACTACTTTCCGTAACCGTCAGGAGCAGTTAAAATAATTATTAAGAAAACGGAAATTAAACACATTTTCTTGATGAATTTATTTAAAATGCTTGAATTATAAGGAATGAATGGCCTTTTTGTGGAATTTATCGGGGATATAAACTTGGAAAAGTCGCGGGAATACTGGACGAGGCCTTCCGGCCTTCGTCCAGTATTCCCGCGACTTTTCCAAGTTTATACCCCGATAAATTCCACAAAAAGGCCATTCATTCCTATAATAATACTCTTTAGAGAGGAGATGTGAAGGGTGGGTTCGTTTCTACCCCATTTCGCGCCAGCAAGATTGCGTTAAACATGTATGGATGTGAATTAGAAGGCATGGGCATGTTCGATGTGAAATATGACGTGATTGGAGAAATGGAGCTTATGGGATTTGTGACCGGTGTAGCTCCTGATCGAATATCACACTACTGTCTGTTCCACGTTTTGCTACCGACGAACATTTGGCCATTAGACACATTAAATCTAAAAAAAATCAGCCCTCCCGCGTCACATTCCACAAACCGCGCGTCTGAGAACCAAAGTAATCGTTTATGGCCAAATGTAGCCTGGTAACGATTAATGATACTTGTTAGAAGCATGACTGGTGTTTCATTGGTGGAATAGCGTAGCGAACAGTGCATATCCTGAACAGACTATACGGGGGCGGTCGATGTGTCCATTTATAATTCGTACTACGTTGTAAGCCAATCGCTGGCCAGTATCGCACTTCACTTGTTTCATATATTGCAAGATTAAACCTCAATTTAGAGAATAGTAGGTTAGTGCCGTGAATGAGAAAAAATATCTGGCAAGCGCCAGATATTTTTCCCATTCACGGCACTAATCTACTATTCTATTTATCCCGTCAACACCTACAAATGGCTTTAAAATGCAAAAAAGTAACCCCAGTCACCGCATATATTCATACGCAATGATTAGGTCGTATTGACAGGATATCAAAAATGTTTCACGGCACCGTGTTTCACGGCACATACACACTGTGTTGACGGGATAAAATAGTGTATACTGTTATGTCGTTATTTTACGGTTTGTTTACTTTTTTGCTACATTGTTTGAACCAAGGTTTTTTTTTCATCTATAGACCACATACAACAAAACTAGGTTGGTTCCATTTTTTCTATAAGCCATATGGTCGCCATCTTGAAAATCAAAATGGCCACCATTGACATTTATATTTCGAGGTCAAAGTCATTATGTGTGGTGTTTTTGCAGCGGAAAACACATTATTATGGATAAACAATATTGGCAGAATGCGTTCAATACATTTCGAGATACCAGCCATTTTGGTTTTCAAAATGGCCGCCATTTCAAAATTGGAAATCCAGTATTTATTTTACATTTTATGAATGTGGTGGTAAGATTTTGTATTTCTTTGAACACAGTCAGCCGAAATTATTTCTAACTGGTATTGTGCTACGAGTAATCTTTATCTTCAAAATGGCCACCGAAACTAAGTTTGTTATGTACATCGCCACATCAAAGAGTTGTTATGCATTCTATTATTTCTGTGGCTGTAGTTATGTTCTTTCAAATGATATTGTGATTGGAACGTGTGTGTCTGCTTGAAAATATATATATATACAACATATAATAAAACTGAAGTTGGTTCAATTTTTTTAAGAGCCCCATGGCCGCCATTGAAATTAATTCATATTTAAATCAACTTTATATGTGGTGTTTTTAATTATTATTTATTATGGATAAGAAATATTGGCATAATTATTTCAGTATATTTTAAAATGGCGGCCATATTATTTTTAAAATGGCCGCCATTTAAACTTGACAATCTAATATTTATTATACATGTTTAATGCAGTGGTGATATGTTGTATATTTCTCCTGCTTATACTCATAATACAATGAACACAATCTGTTGAGATTATTGCTAACTAGTACTGTGATACCAGACACCATTATCTTCAAAATGGCCGCTGGAAATAAGTGTGACACAATCAATGCCACTTCAAGGACTTACATCTATTACGTATTGTTGTGGCTTATAGTTATTTTCTTCAAATGATATCTTGGTCAGCACATGTGTTTTCCTTTAAAATAAGAAGACACTGTGGCAAATCATCCATTTTATCCAATAACGTGTGACTGTATATTATGGTATTGTATATTGCATTGCAAAGTTAAATACTCATATTCTCCATTGATCCATGAGAAAGCGTCTGTTACGGCGATATGATGCATCATCTGCAGCCTGTAAGAACTGGCATTGCGCTAGCAGACTGCGACAGTTTGCTGTCTTTATGGGGTCCAACTTCTAATGTTAAAGATAATATTCTTTTATCATAGCGTTTCTTGCTCTGGTGATGTTGATGACTGGATCTGATCTTGTCACAAATCGAAACATGTATTGGAAATACCTGTTCATAAGTGGTCAGTAAACTGAATAGAAGCCACTGTCCCATCAATAACTGTGCAGGTGACCATTCCGTGCCGGTTATGGGAGTTTCGATATTCCAGTATACCTAAATATTGGTCTTGTACATTCACCTTTTGTTTTTACGAAACTGTGTTTCAACTGTTCGCTCAGCTAACCCACTGGACCTTGGCTACATAGAGTACGTGCCATTAAGGAAACCCCATTCATTTGCAAAATCAGCAAATTTCTGATAGGCAAATTGCAAACTTCATCTGACACATGTGTACTTGGTACACTATGCTTACTGTAAGTCCCTTTCAACTGTCCAATGGCCATTTTGGATTTCATGCTGTGTTACCAGCAATTGCTTTTCATTCCATGTGGAATGTAGCAACACTTTGTCATGGGTGGCCTGGTACATAGTGTGATATCAGAGTTTCTTTGGCATTTCAGTTCATATCTTCAATTGAACATCTTCCTACCATTTTACCAGAACATAATATATTGCGCTCGTTTAAGACATGTCTGAATGCCGAATCAGAATTTTGTGTTTAGATCCTTTCAGTTTATCTCTGTTATCCCATAGCGCCACTTTCTTCTGTGGACATTGTGTTCTGAAATTAAGTTATCCATTTATACTCGTTTTTCTAGCAGAATCAATTGTGCTTCTTACTCAGTCAAGTTTGCAATTTCTTGCAACGCGTGATCACTGACAGGTAAATTCGCGAATACTACATGTACCTGTGAATTCATACCCTTAATAAAGTTAGAACATATGTATGTTACTGACTTGTGGGATAGCGTATCAGTAACTAGTATGTTTTTGCCAGAGACGTGTCTCATTGCCAGGCCATATTGCTTCAGCAGCAGTAAAATATCATGTATTCTGTGACGACATTAATAGAGTATTTATTTAATGGATATGAGAGGCAAGTGATATTAACACACTTGAACAGTCAGTCCGGCCAAATAGCATGCCTCATTATTCATGTTCTGCGATAATCAATGATTTGTGGCACACTATAATTCAGTGTCTCTGGCTTTGTCAAGTCATATTATGACAATTTCAACAAGCGAAACACAATTTGTACCATCAAGACACTGATCACTTTTATATTGACACAGGAGTTGTGATCTCTTAAGATCATATGGTAATCATAAATAATGATAATGACCATGGAACTAATAATGATATTTCCTTTTGTATTTGGCCATTTTTCTGCAGTTTCCTGCATACAATTCTGTATTATGTATAGAGTGTATTCAACCTCTCCAACAGTGTATTGGCAATCAATCTGACATTTTACTCACGTCGTCTACACATACTGAACATGAGCACATGGCGTTTTAATGCCGAAAAGTCATTTAATCACACAAATACTGCCTTTTCGACAGTTCTTCTACACGTTCATGCATACAAGTTTGTATAGGGTATATATTGTATGCAAGCAACTCCTTTGACCACATTTTGAGTGTGATTGTGCCAGCACTGTTTTTCATGAACACGAAGAAGATGGAGACTATAATGCAGATGGTGATGAAACTGTTTGAAAACACTGTATCCATAATTAAGAAAATTCATGCATACACACAGTGGCCATTTTGAAATATATCATGTTTGTCATAAACAGTGACTTGAAATTAACTTTAGTCATATATAGTTTACTTTCAATAATGATTATAGTCAGGGAAAAAATCATTCCAAATTGTTTGTGCATGATTATATCAGAATTATATGATTTTCACAGCAGCCATTTTGCAAATTTGAATAATAGGAATAACTCCTGTTTTGTTTGATGATACAAAGAACGTTTGTTCCAAGAACGTTCGAAAAACAGTCAACGCAACCTATAACTTTACTAAAGACAAGTACATAGTGAAGACATAAGAAATATTGTTTACATAGAGGACATTTTGAAAACAAAATATCCGCCATACCAGTTATCAGAAAAAGCGAAACCAATCCCATTGTTATTATTTTAAGTATGTAGATGGCATTGCAGAAAAAAACAACCTTCTATCTGCATGATAAATGTAGATATCAACATATTATCAACAATATATTGTATGCGATTTCATGGTGGCCATATTTAAATAAAAGATGGCCACCAAAAAACAAATCAGTCTTCTACCTGTATTAGAAGTGTATATATAAGGAATACAGCATTTCAGGTCGGCCATTTTGAAATCCAAGATGGCGGCCAAAGGAATTGTCGAAAAAAAAAAATGGAACCAACCCCAGTTTTGTTCTCCGTGGTCTTAAGATGACAAAAATCATTGGTAACAAGAATGTAGCAAACAAAATGCAAAAGTACATAACAGTATACACTATAAGCTACATATTTCCAGATGTTCTGACAACCTGTTCGACATGATATGGAAAATCAATACTCGCATGGGAGACTGCTTTATAAACCTGGCTAAGTATACATATGTTATTGTTTAGACATTTAATTCCTTAAAACTCCAAAATGTGAACAATAACTTATACATACATGTACTACGAGTACTTTATACCATATTCTGAGGCAGCTCGAATATCATGCAATTTAAAGGTACATGCCCACTCAGCAGGCACAAAGTGTTCTTTATAGGAATTAAATAATTGTATAATTGTGTCACTATTTCACCAGTTCTAAAAATTGCTCGTGCCCGCTATACAGATATAATCATTTAGTAATGTTTATTTTACTGATAGTGACGCGCGGTGATATCAGGCTATTTTTATATGCAAATGAGGCATGATATTGTTTTCATTATTTATGCTAATTAAATGCATCACCTAGAAAAATACTATTTTCGACAGATTATACAGAATGATCATTACACATCAAAATGTAAATACAGAGCATAAATAGTAATGTCAGGTAACATTTTAAGGAAACACGGTTATCGCCCCTGATATCAGTGTGGAAATTTACGTCAGATATAAAACGTATAATAATGCCAATCAATACGTGGGGTAATTGTGAATTAATGTTTATTTTACCAGAAAATGTATGAGATGATGTCTGATATAAAAAACAGTTTGTGTCTACTGAGTGGGCATGTACCTTTAATAATCTACAAATTCGAAGGTGTAGCTGTTTCGCTTTTCGTGCTAACATGAATATCGTGTGGTTTAAGTTCATAATGGTATGCAAATTCGACTTCAACATTTGTGACGTGCAATGCGTTTATAGTTTTGGCTGTGGTGGGGTGGTTGGTTTGCGGGGATCGATATGCTCGTGTACATGTACAATATTTCTTTGGTCAGAACGAATATATTATATGTAGAAGGCATGACCGTTTCGTTATTTCCTGTTTCCTGTTCTCTCCCACCCTACCCAGCCCATCCGGCGATGACGACATATATTCTATGTAGACGGCATGGACGTTTCGTTATTTCCTGTTTCCTGTTCTCTCCCACCCCTAACCAGCCCATCCGTCGATGATGACATGTCGTCATCGACGGGTGGGCTGGGTAGGGGTGGGAGACAGCAGAGGTTTTTAATAGGTTCATATGTAAAACATTTTGAGACATTCTTAATACAAAACGAATATTGCTAATTCCAGGGCTCCATGAAGCTGTAAACTGACACAATACCCTGATTCGATGAACTCTCATTGTAACGGGAATATGCGGTTGCTGAGCCACAGTCACACATACGAGCAATCGGTCAGTTTCGCATCTTTTAGAATTCGACACATTTTGTAAATAATACAACAGATAAACTATAGTCTGTTTCACGAAAGCTGCCCAAATTTTACGGCCATATAAACAATTCAAAAACCATATTTTTTTCGATAATATTAAATTAAAGGAAAATTTAAGAATGAGCCTTCTTTTTATTTCGTGAAATTTTGTCAAATATTGATTTTATTGCGAAAACAAAATTTCCCCCTGACATCTTCTAAGATGTCTATGGGGATTTAACATGGGGAATTTTTTTAGAATTTCAGAAATACCATGTTCAATTCGCATAGACAAATCAATTTTTCGTAATAAAATCAATATTTGACCAAATTTCACGAAATAAAAAGGCTCATTCTTAAATTTTCCTTTAATTTAATATTATCGAAATAAATATTGTTTTTGAATTGTTTATATGGCCGTACAATTTGGGCAGCTTTCTTGAAACAGACTATAATCAAGATCAACTAATAATATTTGGTGTAATATCCCCAAATAGTTGTGTGCTATAGATTGCAACATTCCAATGTATAAACGATGTTTTACATTATGATATGATAACATGGCAAGTCGATAGGCAATCAATAGTTATTCAACTCAATGCGCAGTATAGTATATATCGTAGGAACGAATTGTTAATTCTAGGGAACGAATTGTTATATCGTGAGAACTAATTGTTATATCGTGGGAACGAATTGTTATTTCGTGGGAACGAATTGTTAAATTGCGGGAACGAATTGTTAAATTGAAGGAACGAATTGTTATTTCGTGGGAACGAATTAATAAAAAAGAATTATATGTCCCCAGCGGGGCTCTGTAGTTTTTTCCCCGTTCTACAGACATTTTTCGCGCGTCTTCCGAAGTGCTTATGTCATACTCCGCGTCGTAGTCAGCGTCTAGTCGTATGTCTGTCCATCCGTCCGTCTGTCTGTCCGTCCGGGCTGACGAATATGTAGCTATGTGGCTAAGAGAATAATGGTAACTGTAAATTACATTCGTTCCGTTCCGTTGTGTGGCTATTCATTTACGTTTATGTGTCTACTTTAAACAAAAGAATAGCCACTTATCTATCCATTCGTGAGAACGTCCGTCAGTCGAAAACTTAACGCTGAGGGAAATTTGTAACAATATCTGTTTCCTTTCACCAAACGTTTTGATATTTCACACATTTCTTTCTTTAATTATTCTCTATCATGCTGTGACAAATCCATACATACGTCATACACCCGCTAACCCCACGGTCAAGGTCACAATCTTAGTGCGTTCATAAACTTAACTTTGAGGAAAATGTGTTATAATTTCTGTTTTCTTTCACCAAACGTCCTGATAGTTCACACATGCCTTCCACTAACGATTAGCTATCACGTTGTGACAAATCCACGACCGTCATACTGCGCTAACTCCAAGTTCAAGGTCACAATCTTAGTTCGTTCATAAACTTAAAGGTACATGCCCACTCAGTAGGTTATAATATAGGGATACAGATAGGTTTGTATATTCTGTAGATATGACATTTTCTGGTAAAATAAACATTCATTCACCATTACCCCAAGTATTGTTTGACATTATTATGCATTTTTTATATCAGATTTAAATGTCCACACTGATATCAGGGGCGATAGTCGTGTTTCCTTAAAATGTTAACGGACATTACTATTTATTCTCTGTATTAGTGTTTGATGTGCAATGATCATAATTTATAATCTGTCGAAAATATTATTTGTTTCAGATGACGCATTTAATTAGTATAAATAATTAAAAAAAATAGCATACCTCATTTGCATATGAAAATAGCATAAATATATACTATTGGATGATTATATCTGTATGTATAACGGGCACTCGTAATTTTTAGTTATCCCGTCAACACAGTGCGTATGTGCCGTGAAACACGGTGCCGTGAAACATTTTTGATATCCAGTCAATACAATTTTTGCATTTTACAGCCATTTGAAGGTGTTGACGGGATAAATAGAATAGTAGGTTAGTGCCGTGAATGGGAAAAAATATCTGGCGCGGCACGGAAACGGGATGTGCTCGGCAGAGCCTCGCCCATCCTGTTTCCTGAGCCTTGCCAGATATTTTTTCCCATTCACGGCACTAACCTACTATTCTCTATAACTTGTGGAATAGTGACACAAGAATACACTCATTTAATTCCTATTATAAAGAACAGTTTGTGTCTACTGAGTGGGCATGTACCTGTACCTTTAACGTTGAGGAAACAATTGTTATACATGTAATTTCGTTTTCCATTTACTAAACTTCTTGATATTTCACACATGCCTTTCTCTAATGATTCAGTAGCATTCTGTGACAAATCCACGACCGTCATACCCCAATATCCTCAATACAAGGTCAATGTCACTATCGTAATGCATTCATAAACGTAATGTTGAGGGAATTCGAAATGTGTTATAATGTATGTTTCCTTTCACCCCACTGCTTGATAATTCACACATTCCCTTCTCCCATTATTCTCTATTATGCTGTGAGAAATCTACGACCGTCATACCCCCGCTAACTCCAAGGTCAAGGTCACACTCGTAGTGCATTCACAAACTTATCGGTGAGGAAAATGTGTTATTAATTTCTGTTTCCCTTCACACCACTGCTTGATAATTCACACATGCTTTTCTTTCAATATTCTCTATCATCCACGACCGTCATACCCCAAGGTCAAGGTCACAGTCTTAAGTGCTTTCACAAACCTAACTTTGGCGGAAATTTGTTATAATTTCTGTTTCATTTCAGCGTACTTCTTGATATTTCGCACATGTGTCCCTTCAATGATTCTATATAATGCCATACCAAATACATGATCCTCAAACCACTGACTATGACGAGTCTCTATCATTATGTGGCACAGGATACGACCGTCATACCCCGCTAACCTCAAGGTCAATGTCACAATAATATTGTAGTGCATTCATAAACGTAACGTTGAGGGAATTAGGAATTTGTTATAATTTCTGTTTCCTTTCACCCCACTGCTTGATAATTCACACATACCTTTCTATCAATATTCTCTATCATGCTGTGACAAATCCACGACCGTCATACCCCGCTAACTCCATGGTCAATGTCACAATCTTAGTGCATTCATAAAGTTAATGTTGAGGAAAAATTGTTATAAAGTACGTTTCCATTTTATCCCGTCAACACAGTGCGTATGTGCCGTGAAACACGGTGCCGTGAAACATTTTTGATATCCAGTTAATACCATTTTTGCATTTTACAGCAATTTGTAGGTGTTGACGGGATAAATAGAATAGTAGGTTAGTGCCGTGAATGGGAAAAAATATCTGGCGCGGCACAGAAACGGGATGTGCTCGGCAGAGCCTCGCCCATCCCGTTTCCTGAGCCTTGCCAGATATTTGTTCCCATTCACGGCACTAACCTACTATTCTCTATCACACAACTTCTTGATAATTCACACATGCCTTTCTCTCAATCACGCTGTGACAAATCCACGACCGTCATAAATCCACTGACGTTGAGGACATGCCTTTCTCTCGTCATTCTCTATGTTGCTGTGTCAAATCCACGACCGTCTTACCCCCGCTAACTTCAAGGTCAATGTCACATTCTAAGTGCGTTCATAAACTTATCGTTGAGAAAAATAAGTGATAATTTATGTTTCCTTTCACCTCACTGCTTGATAATTCATCATGCCTTTCTCTCGAGTGTATGACAAAATCCCCCCCGGACATAATCCCCCCACCATGATTTTTTACACAGGAGGACATAATCACACACACATCATATTCAGTACTTTTATTTGCACAATAAACACCAAACATTAAGCACAATTGATGAAGTATTTTCAGTTGAACAATCAAACAAGCACATTTAATAAAGTATGTTCAGTTGCACAATAAACGTCAAACAAGAATATGTATGTATCGTTTGTACATTTGTATACTGATGTCGGTCCCAAACGATATTGTTTTAGTGAAGAATCGATTACCATTTCAAAGAATTATTCGCCAAAACGATACTAGGTAAATCCTGTAACAATCATTCATTTATGTTTGTTTTAATAAAACGTAATCCTTAATCAACTACTTGAAAGAAATCAGGCAATTCAATTACCCTGATTAAAGAGGATTAGAGTGTGAAATTTGAAAACCAATTAATGCAATGATTCTTTCAAAACATATTGATGGGGGGGGGGATTATGTCCTACCTGTGATTTTAGACGGGGGGGGGGGATTTTGTGCTACCTGCATTTTAGACGGGGGAGGGATTTTGTCCTCCTGTGTCAAAAATCATGGGGGGGGGGATTATGTCCGGGGGGGATTTTGTCAGTATCCCCTTTCTCTCGTTATTCTCTATCATGCTGTGACAAATCCACGACCGCTATACCCCCGCTAACTCCAAGATCAAGTGCATTCATAAACCATAGCTCCAGTTAAGGTGCGTAATTTGGAGGTAAATTTCTTAATTCTCCACCAAAAGTGGCAAGTTGGGAGTGCTTTAGAATCGTCTCAATGAGACGGTTCTGAAGGACTCCCAACTTGCCATTTTTGATGAAGAAATAACAAAATTTCACCCCAAGTTGGTCAAATTACACACCTTAACTGGAGCTCTGATAAACTTATCGTTGAGGAAAATTTGTGATAATTTCTGTTTCCTTTCAGCCCATTTCTTAATATTTCATTCATGCCTTCCGCTAATGGTTCTCTATCATTCCATGCCAACTATATGACCATCATAACCCCGCCTACCAGATGGTCAATGTAAGAGTTTTAGTGCTGTCACAACTTGACATTGGGGGAAATGTGTTATTATTTATGTTATGTTACCTTTCACCCCACTTCTTGATATTTCACACATGTCTTCCTCGATTGGTTCTCTATAAGGCTGTGCCAAAGCCACGATCTTGATATTTCACACATGCCTTCCTCGATTGGTTCTCTATAAGGCTGTGCCAAAGCCACGACCTTGACACCCCCTCTAACCCCCAGACCAAGGTCACAGTTTTAGTGCTTTCACAAACTTTACATTGGGAGGGGGGGGATTTATTATAATTTCTGTTTCCTTTCACTTCACTTCCTGATATTTCACACATACCTCCATCTAATGGTTGTCTATCATCCCTGCCAAATACATGACCGTCAGACCCCCGCTGACCCCAAGGTCACGGTCAGTCTTAGCGCTTTCACACTTCTTAACATTGGGGGAATTTCTTTTCATTTCTGTTTCCTTTCACATAGCTTCTTGATATTCGTTAAACTAAAGCACCACCAGGCGCTCTCCGTTGACTTCTGTAGCCTATTTCATCAAAATTGCAAAGTATACTTTTCTAGCAAAGTATACTTTGAGGGAGTAATCATTTATATTTCCAAAAATGCCTCATTTCATATAGAACTAACCACTGCATATAGTTGATGATTAAAAGTATGTAGAATTATTATACTGAATTTATTACATTATCACAACCATTATGGCTGTGATAATGTAATAAATTCAGTATAATAAAAATTATTAAATGTATCCTAAAATTAAAAAGTTCACCCTCAAAGTATACTTTGCTAGAAAAGTATACTTTGCAATGTTGGTGAAATAGGCTTCTGACATTTACTCTTGTTAAACTTACCCATAACTACGGAGCACCGCAGGGGCCATATATTTTTGTTATTAATTCGTTCCCACGAAATAACAATTCGTTCCCTCAATTTAACAATTCGTTCCCTCGAATTAACAATTCGTTCCCACGATATAACAATTCGTTCCCTTGAATTAACAATTCTTCCCACGAAATGACAATTCGTTCCCTCGAATTAAACAATTCGTTCCCTCGAATTAACAATTAGTTCCCACGATATAACAATTCGTTCCCTCGAATTAACAATTCTTCCCACGAAATGACAATTCGTTCCCTCAATTTAACAATTTGTTCCCTCGAATTAACAATTCGTTGCCACGATATAACAATTCGTTCCCTCGAATTAACAATTCGTTCCCACGAAATGGAAATGACAATTCGTTCCCTCAATTTAACAATTCGTTCGCTCGAATTAACAATTCGTTGCCACGAGATAACAATTCGTTCCCACGAAATAACAATTCGTTCGCGGGAACGAATTCTTATTTCGTGGGAACGAATTATTAAATTGAGGGAGCGAATTGTTAATTCGTGGGAAGAAATAGTTAATTAATGGGAACGAATTGTTAAATTGAGGGAACGAATTGTTATTTCGTGGGAACAAATTAATAAAAAACAGAATTCTACATCCCCTGCGGGGCTCCGTACATAACGGATAACATTCTACGTTAATTCTACCTGAATGTGCACAAATACCAATATCCCTCAGAGACCCGTTACACCAAACTTCGTACCACTAATATGTTCGTAAGTGCAAATTATATATTTTCAGGAAAATTGGCATTAGTAGCCGAATTTGAGAAATGTTTTGTGGATGTGATCAAATTTCATGACCCTTAAATTTAGGTACTAAAACTCAGCATTAGCCAATCACATGTATTTAATGTGTTTAGGGAAATTATAAAACTGTTCGTACGAACATTTTTATCGTACGAAGTTCAGTGAAACGGACCCCTACTAATGTGTAAGTTATGTCTATGATCTTGCTAAGTTACTCAATTATACCTAGACATATAGTCCAGCGATCTACAACATCACCATATCAAGAATGTCCACTCTAAATAATGCATGCATCCATAGAAACATGAATTCTGCAGAAAGATCAACTGGGTATTTTTTCTTGCAACGACACATTCATGATTAATGATAATGCATGCACTAGGCCTACGTGGATAACAGGGGCAGATCTAGAGGGCGGGTTCCGAGGTTGCAAAACCCGCGTTCAGTCACGGAATTTACATAGATCACAGTTTACCACCAGTTGGAGACTGCATTTAAATGCCGTAAAATTACAGGAAAGTGCATATCGAAGAGCTCAAAAATAGGACAACCCCCTAGTTGCGAACGGTAACTCTTGTAATTACTCCCGTACCGTCCGTAGCTAGAGAGGTACGGGAGTAGATTTCAACTTACCTTCGCAACTAGACAACCCCCGTTCCCCAAATTCTGGATCCGCCCCTGGATAATACTCACATCTGGTGTCCTCTTTTTGTTTCTTCCATCTACATGATGTATATACACGGAATAATTTCTTTGGTGGGTTTGTTTACGTAAGTATTCAACTTTCGCAGTTGAATTTGTTGTGCGTTTCTTGAAACTATGGTCGTCAAGTACAATGACAATAACGTCACGTGACTTTTCTGTGGAACTATTTTTAGACTGTGACTAGAACTGCCAAGATTGCCAAGTTACAACGTCGATGTATGTGGCTGTGACTGAAGAACTGGGGATTATGTGAGTTTTGACCAGTATAGCTCCTGATCAAATTGCACACCCCTGAGGCCTGATAATGATCTATATTTCTTGGTAGAAGCATGGTGTTCCATTGATGGAATGGCGAACAGTGAAGATCCTGATCAGACTGTGCGGATACACAGACTGATCTGGATCTACACTGGTCGCAAATTCCTAAGTCCCATTTCTCCAGTCACAGCCATATAAAAGACGGTCGCGGACCACGTACTAGCTCTACCCTGTCGTGACTGACTCGTCCTAATTGCGAAAACGTAACACGTCTTTATTTCCTTAGTGTACAGCTTCATCTAAACGTGCCAACCTCTGCTACTTGCATATACGGTACGGGAGTAACATGCTATTGTTCAACAACTATTTCGTATGTGTGAATTATACTCATTAGAGCGGGGTCGGGTCTGACCGGCCGTCGGCACTAACCGGCCCCTCATCAGTAAACACGTTTAAACCTAAGTTGGTATCTTATATTGCGCATGTGCCGAAAGTTCATTTCCCCGTGAGTTTTAAATTTGCGACAAACAGTGCATATAGTACGGTATTGCAATACGAATTAAATCGTTTTCCATAGAACAACATCTGGAAACCAAGACTTGCATAAATATGATGCAATATGTACGTAACACATTGTTGTATACGTGAATGCAGATTTATCTGAGTTTGTCTACATATTGGAACACCGATATTATAAGTTAAGGCTTGTCACATTCAAATGAAGGTTAGCGTGACATAGACAGCAAACATACAGGTTGCCGAGTACAGCCGACATGAAAAATACCTAGTCGGCTGTATTCAGCCGACAAACCCCACCCATATTGTCTTTCAATTTGTAGAAGCGTGATGTCAGATCAACGGTTTTCCGGAGAAAAACAACATTTGCCGATTCGTCTTAGACAGATTACATTCAATTACATTATCTGTACATTCTATGTGGAGGAATATAGTTTTATTGTGTCTGTCCGTCCGTTTCGTCCGTCCGTATGTGTATGAATTGTGTGTCTCGTTCACTTTAGATAGTGGAAAGGGAACCCTAGCGGTTCCCCGCGGTATCTGCACTTCAGCTTCCTTTCGGAAGTTATTGGAAATTACTATACTCAATAGAATACTTATGCAAACAATGCCAGGCCCGTACGCAGAGGGGGTGCGACGGGTGCGTACGCACCCCCCTTAACCCCTTCAACACCACAGGCCTGTATAGTGGTATTGGCAAAAAGTGTAGATCCAGATGAGCCGGCTCGTGACGAGCCGTCTCATCAGGATCTGCACTTTTTGTAAGTAATTTTCATAATTTTGAGAACAAAAACACCTCATGTTCATAAATGGACTGGTCTGAAAATCATTTTGTGATGATTGGAATGGGTTGCAAAATTAACATATCAAAATCCATTCCAGTTATTTAGGGGTGAAATGGTTAATCTGCCGAGGTCTGTCGTGAATGTGCCAAAAAACAATGTTTAGCCCTTCGCGCCGTCGATAACGCACCCCCCTAAATTAATTCCTGCGTACGGGCCTGAATGCAGTACCTAGATGGTGTGTCCAGATCATTAAAACCAGCTGATCTGGGGCTACACAGTCACAAATTCAATATGTTTCTCCTAATGGTACGTCAGACAAGTGATATGTAGATATGCAATAGGTGCGATAAGTGAAAATATCAGCGGAAAACAATCGCATATTAATTACTTTATTAGTACATGTATATATATAACATCATATAATTTATTTCATGACAAAATAAAATCAGTGGGTGCATTAATTGCACTGTAGTATCAATGTGAGTTCGGTGATGTCTGTAATATCTATAGCACGGATCGACCGTTTGTACAAGGAGATACTTATCGACAACCAAATTTACCGTGATCGAAATAAGTTATCCTATCCCCATATCCGTACCATGTCAGGTTTTTTTCTAATAGTCCGGCGACAAAACTCGAGAATACGGCTGATGTGCGACAAGGAATTCAACGAATTATTGGACCAGTGTTATAATTACATATTTAGAAGAAAACAAGACATGAATGTTACCCATGTACATCACATTCTGATCACTTGGACTATCGCTTGGTCGCAAACGTAGTAATATCTTTTGTCGAGAGACGTTTTATGTCAGTTTTTGACATAGTGAACCCTTTCAACGCTATAGACATCTTTCCTAATATTTTCCAACTGTAGATCTCATCAAGATCTGCAATATTTGTTGATATTCTGTTTAATTTATGTTCTGTAATGAATGTTTAACAATGTTCCAGCAACTCACATGATGCGATTGAACCTTCGTAATGCTCAAAAACAGCTGTATTGGTTTGAGACGCAAGCCAACTTTGATACAGGTCAGTTTGTGATGCATAAATGGACGGCAATGATCCATTAGAACTGGAATATGTGTGTGTATCAGGTGATGTGTTTACGTCATCAGTTTTAGTGTGTGGTGTTTCCGATTTTGTACCAATAATATCCGTTATTGACCATATTTTAGACTTATTTGAGCCAGCACCGGTACCGGAACTAGTACGATGAAGCGTTTCCGTCTTCTCGGCATGCATCAGAACAGGTGATAATGGCGACGAGGGGTGAGTCACACGTCTGCTGGCAAAGTCATGGTCTGCGTCTGGAGAAATTGCACAGTATATTCCGTAAGTTGATTCTGGTGAACTACACGTGTCTATAGAGATGTCCGTCCGTCCATCCGGAGAGAATAGCCGCTGGATACACTTCCTGGCTCGCTTAGACGGCGGTATGATATTGTCGGTTGATTCCGTTACTCTGTCAGCAGATTCCGTGACGGTGTCTGTATATTTCGCGTTTGTATCGTCTGCTGTTGATACTACATGTTCGCCATGGCAGCGCGGCACTCGATCGGAAGGTGCACGTTCGGTATCTCCTTTAGAACCTGAAGGACACATATTTCAACAGTTATAAAAAGAAATAGGGTTATAAAAATAGGTGAACTTTATAAAAAAAAAAGACAGTTTGAAAGTTGATAAACTCCAACTGATAAAAATGGTATGCTAACGCATGTATAAAATTAAATGCCTAAATACATGTAGAAGATTTCTTTTTGTTTCATTGAAAACAATTGTTTCAAACACTGAGATATCAGATGACTATTTATGATTGTAATATAGACGCAAAGCCTAAATTCAGTATAATAAGGAGCTGATGTATGTATAAAATATGAAAAGGTCAGTGGAAAATGGGGGCTAACTCCCTTCATGTATAAAAGGGCGACAACTCACCATATTCAGAATCGCTATGATTACCATCCATATAGTCGGTCTTATCTTTCTTCATGCGCCGTCTGGCGTTGGCAAACCACGTGGACACTTGGGTCAATGTCATCCTGGATACCATGGCCAGCATGACCTTGTCCCCTTTATTCGGGTAGGGATTAGTCTTGTGGTCCCTAAGCCACGCCTTTAGGGTGCTCGTTGTCTCCTTGGTAGCAGTCTTCTGTCGGAAAGTTGCCATGTCGTAACCGGGTTGGCTGCAAACAAAAACGTCTATATATATGTGGTTGTGACCGGAGAAATTGATGGGACTTATGAGATGTTCGGTCAGTGCTACTCCTGATCAAATAGCTCATTAGTGTCGCCTGATGACGATATATGTTGCTTGTTAGAAGTGTGACGGGTGTTTCATTGGTGTAATGTCGAGCAGTGCAGATCCTGATCAGACTGTGCGGATGCACATGCTGATCTTGATCTACACTGGTCGCAAAACCCATAAGCCCATTATACAGTCACAGCTACATATGTATTAATATAGTAACATATTTATGTCGACTACTTAACGTGATAAGTCGTCTTAATACATCTTATAAGTTGTCTTAAATGCATAATTATCGCGTCAAAATGACTTATCCATTTGTCAGGACGAGATCAACTGGCCGCGAAGACTCTCTGATTACCGCTATACTTCGGTCTCCCTAGAGCATGCTGTTTTCTGTTCTTCTACATGGGACGGTATATCAATAAACTAGTGATGTACATTTAATGCTTTAAAGACTCCCGTACCGTCCGTAGCACGGGATATTTTGCAGAGTTACGAGCCCGCAAGCAGTCAATGCCCGCGATATGGACCAATAAGAGTGTTATGTAGACTTACATGGCGCCGTACGGATGGGCGGCAATTGCGCGGTGAGTGTAGTAACGCGCGGAGTGACCGTGTGGTGGCGCTCTCTGCAGGCGGGCCGCTTGATATTCTCCGGAAATAGCCGCCTAAAACATACATAATCAAATTGAACATTATAATTATCTGTTAAAGCCAATCGATAAATCTGTTAACGGCACGTTCATTTAAAAACAATGGTTTTCTCATGTCGAAATATGCGCCGGAGTTGCCTGTCAGCTATATGCATAAAATACTGCACAAACACATTTATATTATATTATCTTACCATATGGTGAGCTGCGGTCGTCTCTGGGCCCACACTTGCATAGTTGCCGGAGTATGGATGGGCAGATACTGCACTGTACAAAGTTCCATGAAGACTGGACGGGCCTGATTGGTAGCCTGAGATAGGAGCCCCGGACATGGACCCCGCCCATGTCAAATGACCGTTGTCTGGTGGTATGGAGTTGTATATACTTGCAGGTAAACACTGTGCCTGAAACAAAATGCAAGCTATACTTGTGAAAAACTAACCAGAATTTGCTGGCTGCCACGCAGGGCGACTTACATGTGGCAGTCAGAAAATTCTTGTTGTTGAAATATAGGTACAGGCATTGGATTTTGGTCAGAGGCGTCTTCTGAAATGTGCTGTGACCGCAGACATGGTACTTATGGTTCTGCGACCAGTGCAGATTCAAATCAGCCTGTGCAGCCGCACAGTCTTATCAGGATCTGCACTGTTCGCTAGTCCATCAATGAACACATGTCATGTTTCGAACAAAGAATATAATTACATCGTTATCGGGCTACACGAGTGCTTGCTATTTGATCAGGAGCTAGACTGGTCACAAAACACATAAGCCCCATTTATCCAGTCACAGCCACAATATTGTGTAAGACGGTCCTATATAGAATCGGACCAACTAAATTCGATAGCAGTGTATGATTGTTAGAATGCACTGTAGCTTCCTCGAATCACTACTAGTAGCGGGTGTCAATACATGAGACAAACCATGTGATTTTCTACGTCAGAAGACGTGCGACATCTATAGATTTGCATTATGTTTTAGTAAATGACGTCGAAAGTTGACAAAATAGTATAATAATACTGACAAATACTGCAGATCCTATATCAGTTTATGGTCTATAGTTGAAAGGGTAAATATATACCTGTGACGTCAAAGATTGCGGCGCCTCCGTGTATGCCATATTGAATTTATGATATGACACACGTTATATAACAGTCCAGTGGAGACGAATTTTAAAGAAACTTTACAAGACAACTATCACCAGTACAGTTACAAATCCGCAGTGTACTAAGACTGTATTAAATCCGCATTTTCGAAACTAGTTCACAATTTTAAAACTTAATATTTCGTAAGTACTGTCCAACTGTATTCCACTTTTCAAAATAAGTTTCACAAACATGAAATATAACTGCATGTATATGCGTGTGTGTGCTCGATTATAGTCATCAAATTGCAATGACTTAATTTGGAAACGATACCATATTTTATATACAGGTGTTTGAATATGTATGCACGCATGGCTTCACGGGGATGCTCAACACCAATTAGCCTTGTCCAGTGATTGGTCCGAATTGCAATTGGGCCATCTAGGGATCGTGGCAGGCTCGCGGTCTGGCACGCTTATCGGGCACATCAAGGCGGGCGCAGCGTGTTGACCAAGGCCCGCGGGCCCAGTACCTGGGAACAACAAAACATTAATTAGCAGAGACACGAGATAAGGTGCGTTATCATATCTTACAATAGTGTCGGAAATGTCTTCTTTGTTTTTAATTACCAACATTTTCGCAACTAACGTTATCGAAACATTTATATATTATTTATCTTTAATATTATTTTTTTTTCTTTTTTTTTGGGAAAATACATAAAGGTCAGAACAAAGGTTGAATCATAGACGCATATAGTTGTTACTGTGCTGGATAACCTGATATTATGATAGTTGTGATCAGTGTATACCCAGACCACCGTAAGCTCCCGGACAGTCTGATCTATTCGTCATTCCGCCAGTGAAACGCTCGTCATACTTCTAACAATCCATACAAACGGGATTTCGCTAACCGAACAGATCAGGCGGTCGTTTAACTAAACTTCGTACGACTAAAATGTTCCTAAGTGCAACTTTAGATTCGTATGGAAATTTCAATTGATGGATTTACATTTATTGAGCATGGGCTGCATATGCAGCTTATGCTCAATAAATGTAAATCCAATAATTGTTTACAAGAAATTTAACTTGTTAATGTGAAAGTTACAGACTTTCATAAGTTTGCACTTACGAACATTTTATCGTACGAAGTTCAGCGAAACGGACCCCTGAATTGGACTGGCCTGTAATATCATAAATCCCATTTTCCGATCGCATCGACATACAATACGGATAACGGGGAAACCCTTAAGAATATGTTTGACAATTTATCGCCATAGAAATCAGCATTACATGTAAGAGAAATACATTATCTTTTACGACTTGTCTTTTTGGCAACATACCGTGTAATATATGGGTAATCACTAATTGATCAGCTTAATCAATATTTTATTTCAAATAATACATGTCTCACAATATATAACAAATAAAGCTGAAGAATGATTAGAAAGCACTCTCGGTGAGTTTATATGAAGTCTGCATATATACTGGCGTGATATCATGTTTTAGATGTGTTTACTGCAGATTTCCTTCAATATCTTTCTAACGGTGTGACGGAATTTCTATCGTAAAAATTGCATAAACAATTACGTCACGTCGGAAAACGTCGTTCGGAAACGGTCGGAAACTATACGACCCCATACCCTGTGAATTATTGGACCTGCCAATTATTGATTATGGTTACATAGTTTGTGTATACGTCGGTCGATATAAAAATTCGTCAATATGTTATTATTTCCTAGACTAATGCCCGATGGTCAATTTCGTCCGCCAGCGAATCATAGTTTTAATTGTCAAAACTGACTTGTGATTCTTATCAGATCAAAATCAGTCTACAGAGATAATAGGTGATTAATGTTGCACATCTTTATAACACGGGACATGCATATGATACAATCACATTTCCGTCCAATTCCATGTCGTTTTAATGTGTACATGTTTCAATCATATATATGCCATATATAGTCCTTCAGGATGTAATTGATGTGAGAACATAACGCAAACCGTTTTGAGTCCGATCAAGGGGCCCATATGTTATTTACAGTGCATGAAACGAAAAACCACATATTGAATATCTGAAACATCATCTGATTCGGTGCCTTTAAGAATATCAATCATCCAATATTGTAACTTATTTATAACTATTAGTATATGCATATATAAATGCAAACAATACAATTGGTTATTGTAATGTTATTTCCAATGTATAGCACTTTTTTGTAAATTAAAAATAGCAATGCTTGGCGATAGAATGTCCAGAAATAGTATTTAGTTTGTTTTAACCCTGTTCATGCTGAAGATACATAACTTTTCTGGCTATATTTGTCATTTATTTCTGCACGGAAGAAAATGTTGTGATCTTTCATTTGTGCAGTATCACGTTTTGGACGAGATTTTGTGTCAGTTATCGCGTCAATTCTGGACGCAATAGTTATGTAGTTAAGACGAATTATAAGGTGCCTTAAGACGACTTAACTACCACGTTATCACGTTAAGTAGATGACAGAAATATGCCACCATACCACAGTTTGCAGACTATAGAATTTCATTTTGGGGCCGAAAGATATTGAGTACGAGTCGGAGATGCGCCCAAGTGACCAAGACTAAAATAAAGACTTCCGGTCTAATTGTTGACGCTTCTACAGAAAACAAACAGAAACCCACCCCTGGTTTCAAAGTACAGTTTGTGCCCATATGAAACTTAATGATGCCTTTCTTTCGACATACTGCACCCCTTCTCTCTGTTGTTGGTGCGGGCATTGTTATAGGCATACTTTATACGCGTTTAAGTAACAAAATTGTGCGCGAACTTCAACAGCTTTCTGCGACGATTCGAGAACTCCAAGCTGAAATTGCTCTGGTGAAAGAAAGGCTTGACACGAGCCGACGATCGCGGCGGCCAGCCAGCGGCTACGCTACGGTCACCAGCAATGGCGATGATGAGGAAGACGAAAGTTTTGAAGAAGCTTATGGAGGGTAACTAATAATTAATTGTGTTGCTAATTCACCTGTCATAATGCTCCGAACGGAGCGAGTACAGTATCAATAGATAGATATAAAAACGTCAGTTGCAGGCAGTACAAATAATTTATGGTGTCGGCTAATTCTGCGCACCTAAGCCTTTCCAAACAAATTTATATGGCATTACCATCTCCATATTCAGTCAAACTTTCCTGAATATTCAACGCAGTTCAAAGCCGTTTGTGCAGGTAAAATGTCATAGCGTTCTGACTTCAGTAAGTGACATACATTGTGTGATGTATGACATCACATGCGTGTTTGCAACGTCACATTAAATGATTTGTTTCGGCTAAAGCTGCGCATCTGGTAGTGTAAACAAAATGGCGAGCAGCATACTGGATCAGCATAGCAAAATTGGTATTAAACTTGAAGCAGAACTATCCAGTAACATCATGGCAGATTAGTTTCTTCGTTTAACAGTTAATTTAGTTAATAAGACAGCTATTCCATCAGTAGGGTCTGAGGATTTTACACATTTTGAATATATTCGGAATAACTTTTTACCAAACTATCGGAATGTGATAAAATTGTTACACAGTGTAGCAATTAATCAGCTTGTTTGTTCCAAAATCCATATATTTTATTATGACATAAGCGAGGCTAAATTTGATGTGAATCGCGCATTAGCCGATGTGCAGAATTAGCCGACATGACAGTAACTTTCAGAGTTGCAAAAATTCCCGTACCGTCTCCCTTGTGTGTGTGTTTTTTGTGTGCACTTCTGCACACTGATTTACAGCGACAGCAATCCAGGCCAAGGGTGTGTCGCTCGCAAGAATGACAAAACTTGCTTCACAAATATTCAAGTCATCTCCCTTTGTTTTTTATACGACCGTTTTTAAAAAACGGTACATATTATGTTTTACTTCATGGCGGTTGGCTGAAGAAAAAGTGCATAGTTTGTGTACACAACTCCTCCGAAACCGTTCAGTCGATTGATCTGAAACTATACACACGTCTTCTACACATAATTGAAGATGTGCACCTTGGTGTTTTTATGCCGAAAAAGTATTTTTTAACAAAAATATCACCTTTTTAACTTAGCCATTATTTCTACATTTTTCTATACAATTCTATATACGGTACAGAGTTTGTGTACACAACTCCTCCGAAACCGTTAACTTGATCGTTCTGAAACTATACACACGTCTTCTACACATATTGAAGATGTGCACCTTGGTGTTTTTATGCCGAAAAAATATTTCTTAACAAAAATATCACCTTTTTAACGTAGTCATTTTTGTCGCGCCCGCTTGCGGAAAGCGCGATATAGTCGGCACTTTGGCGTACGTACGTGTGTCCGGTTAAAGTTTTTGGTTAAGTTGTTTGGTTAAGTTTTTTGGTTACGTTTTTGGGTTAAGTTCTTTGGTGTGTCTGGTTAAAGTTTTTGCTTAAGTTGTTTGGTTAAAGTTTTTGATTAAGTTTTTTGGTTAAGTTTGTTGGTTAAAGTTTTTCGTTAAAGTTTTTCGTTATACTATATCTCTGCAACTGCTTTGCCCATTACCTTGAAACTTCACATGGGTGTTTATCATCATCTATATTTTCATTCTACCCCCCTCCCGTGCGGCCCCTGTGCCCAATGTCAAGGTCAAATTACTTAAAAGTTTTTGGTTAAAGTTTTTGGTTAAGTTTTTTGGTAAAGTTTTTCGTTATACTATATCTCTGCAACTGCTTTACCCATTACCTTGAAACTTCATATGGGTGTTTATCATCATCTATATTTTCATTCTACCCGCCTCCCGTGCGGCCCCTGTGCCCAATGTCAAGGTCAAATTACTTTGAAGTTTTTGGTTAAGTTCTTTGGTTAAAGTTTTTGGTTAAGTTTTTTGGTTAAGTTTTTTGTTTTAAGTTTTTTGGATTTTTCATTCTACACCCCCCCCCCCCCCCCCTAGTGTGGCCCTGTGCCCAAGGTCAAATTACTTTGAAGTTTTTGGTTACGTTTTTTCTTTAAAGTTTTTGGTTAAGTTTTTTGGTTCAAGTTTTTTGGTTAAAGTTTTTGGTTAAGTTTTTTGGTTTAAGTTTTTCGTTATACTATCTTTTTTTTAGTGTCCATGCCTCGCCACAAGGCGCGACATGCAGGCCGTGGCCATCTAGTTTATACATTTTTCTATACAATTCTATATATGGTACAGAGTTTGTGTACACAACTCCTCCGAAACCGTTCAGTCGATCGTTCTGAAACTATACACACATCTTCTACACATATTGAAGATGTGCACCTTGGTGTTTTTATGCCGAAAAACTATATCAACCTTTTTAACTCAGCCATTTTTTTCTACATTTTTCTATACAATTCTATATAGGGTACAGAGTTTGTGTACACAACTCCTCCGAAACCGTTCAGTCGATCGTTCTGAAACTATACACACGTCTTCTACACATATTGAAGATGTGCACCTTGGTGTTTTTATGCCGAAAACATATTTTTTAACAAAAATATCACCTTTTTAACTTACATGTAGCCATTTTTTCTGCATTATTGTATCCAATTCCCTTTAAATGAGATTCTGTTTATTATTTATCCCGTCAACACAGTGCTTATGTGCCGTGAAACATTTTTGATATCCTGTCAATACGACCTAATCACTGCGTGTGAATATGTGCTGTTGTCATACTAGTCGATTCTCCAATTTTGAGGATGTGGCTGGGGTTATTTGTTGCATTTTAAAGCTATTTGTAGTGTTGACGGGATAAATAGGTTAGTGCCGTGAATGGAAAAAATATCATTTCTACTTTACACTGTACTTTTCTATCTCTGCCTAAATTAGTATACATGTTTAGCACAACGAGATGAAGAAATAATGCTAGACTTTCAAATTCTCATTAATGTTTCTTGCCTTGGTGACAGCTTCACATTTCTGCATCTTCACTGTCTGGCCCATATTCGACGGGCGTATTTTGTGACTTGCGGCACTCTTGTTTACACACTGATTTTGTTTCCAGATCATAATTTGAATACTCTTTGTGGCTTTGGAATATTTTCGTGAAACTTTACTCGTGCATAGACCACAACCCAAAGGTGTGTCATGCACAAGAATGACAACACTCGCCTCACTAATTTTCGAGTTATCTCCCTTTGTTTTTCAGCACACTGGTTTTGCGTCCGGAACTTCGGTAGTGTCCGGTGTAGTGGTGAGACACGATCGCCCGGTTAGCTCAGTTGGTAAGAGCGCTGTGCTAATGTTACGGGGTCGTGGGTTCGAACCCCACATCGGGCGACACTTTTTCCCCTTAGAAATACTTCAATGGTGTCAGAAGTGGGATAGGATTGTGCCTGGATGTACTTTGGGTTACAGGCTATACTCCTCATGAAGCTGTGAGGTTGATGCCTGGCTCCCAAAGGATAAGAAGGGGAGGAGTGTAGTGTCCGGTGTGGTAGTGAGACACGATCGACCGGTTAGCTCAGTTGGTAAGAGCGCCGTGCTAGTGTTACGGGGGCCGTCGGTTCGAACCCCACATCGGCCGACACTTTTTCCCCTTAGAAATACTTCACTTCTATACCCTTTGGAATATTTAACACACATGCATAGACCATGACCCAAAGTCGTGTCATGTAAAATAATGAAAGCTTTTGTTTTACTAATTTTCGAATTGTCTCCCTTTGTTGTTGTTTTTTGCACTGATTTTGTGTTTAGATCATAACTCATTTACTCTTTGGAATATTTTCATGAAACTTCACACATGCATAGACCAGCACCCAAAGGCAACAATTTAAATACACACATTGCATGGTTTTCGAAATGAAACACTGTTTTATTTTTTGCAGCAAAAATTATGTGAATTTTCAACTTTGTTTGCTTTTATTTGCTCATTTAGTCCCTATTATATCAGAAATACATGTGATAAATTCAGTAAGCCATTTGCAAAAATAAATTTTCGTAATAACCCTAAATATTCGGACACCATTTGTTTTGGAAAACCGCTATAAATAGGTATTTTCCCAAACAAATTGTATCCACATACATGTACACCATTCTCATGATAAACCATACTAACCCTAAATAGTGGCACACTTTGTTATGGGAAACCATAACTTTACATGGCTTCTTCCAGAATAAATAGTGTCAGAATATTCACGGTTATGATGGTAGGCATAATGGCGCACTGAATTTTAAATCAGGGAGTATAATATTCTTTAGACACAAAGCTTATCTGGAGCTCTGAAGCTTATCTGGAGCTCTGTGTCAAAAATCATTCTTCGTGTATGGCCAAGCTAGCTGGTCTCCATGCTGAATTTGAAGGTGGAATGTGATTTTCCCTAGTCAGATTTCTGGAGCAAGACTGGCCACAAAATGCATAAACGCAGGGATTCCACTGGTGATCGCCACTTTCGCAATTGGCGATAAAAAATTACAATTTTCAAAGAAAAAAAAAATCCTCTTTTTTTTTTTGGAAAATTGTAATTTATTATCGCCAATTGTTTATTTTTATCCTATTGGTTATTCCTTTTTTCTTTTCTTTTTGATTTTTTTTGAAGTGGCAATTTTTTGATTTTCCCCAGCAGAATCCCTATAAACCCCAACTCTAGTCTTGCTTCTAATAAGCAGTATACATGTATATTCTTATCAGGATGTAGGAATGCACTACAGCAACATAAACTAGACTGGCTATACATCCCATAAGCCATATTTCTCCAGTCACTGCCACATTAATTACCTGTGTTTTATAAGCAAATGACTTGGAATAAGAAGTTTCGGTTGTTGGTTTTTTTTTATTGTTTTAAAGTTGTTGGGATACCTACTATCACTGTAACCCAGGGCTCCAGATAAGCTGCGTATTTGCTTAAATACCCAATTAAAATTGCCAAAAACCCAATTGAAATCAGAAGTAGTGAGTATCAAAAAGCAATGAAATATTTGTGGTATCTTTATCATGCTACAGAAAACAATAAATATAGCATATTTTTCTATGAAAACTCATCTTGGTATTTCATTAGAATTGTCTCCAAGGAGACAATTCTAATGAAATGCCAAGTCATGTTTTCTGCTGATGTGTAAACAGTAGTGTGATTCTATTTGACCCAATTAAAATTTTGAAATACCCAATTGCTTCAGAAATGATGGAATGACAATACTCAATTACTAATTCCTTATCTGGAGCCCTGGTAACCGTAAGTCGGATTGGCTTGAAACTTCATATGCTCATTGTTCATCATCCATATTTTCATTCTGTGGCCGACTTATGCAGCCCTGTGGCCAATGTAAAGGTCAAAATTTCAATGTTAATTGGATAAAATCAAATCACACTACTGTTTACGCATCAACAGACAGCAATTATTGAATGGTTTGCTTTGAAATGAAAACACATCTTGGTATTTCATTAGAATTGAATTGTCTCCTTGGAGACAATTCTAATGAAATACCAAGATGTGTTTTCATGGAAAATAAGAAAAATATGCTATATTTGTGGTCTGTTTATTGTTTTCTGCAGCATGATAAAGGTACCACAAATTGTTATTGCTTTTTGATACTCGCTACTTCTGATTTCAATTGGGTTTTTGGCAATTTTAATTGGGTATTTAAGCAAATACGCAGCTTATCTGGAGCATTGAAATTACCTTAATGTTTTTGAGGGGTACATCCATCAGTGTTACTGATTTCTAGTTTTATATAATAGTCATAATTATTACATGAGTTGCGTGATTTGTGGCTGTGATTTGAGAAATGGGACCAGATCAGCCTGTGCAACTGCAGTCAGATCAGGAGATGTACTATTCACCATTCCACCAATAATTCCAGCACAAAATATTTACACAATTCCCTAACATTTGATTGGCCCGTAGCAAGTCTCTGTCCAAAATTTATATCACAGTAAACTCCCACACCGAACTACTTTCCGTAACCGTCAGGAGCAGTTAAAATAATTCTTCAGAAAATGGAAAATAAACACATTTTCTTGATGAATTTATTTCAAATGCTGGAATTATAAGGAATGAATGGCCTTTTTGTTGAATTTATCGGGGATATAAACTTGGAAAAGTCGCGGGAATACTTGACGAGTCCTTCCTGCCTTCGTCCAGTATTCCCGCGACTTTTCCAAGTTTATGCCCCGATAAATTCTACAAAAAGGCCATTCATTCCGATAATGAAACACCCAACGTATGCTGTTTACAAGCTAATATACAGTAGATCATTATGATGCTGCAGGAGTGTGCTATTTGATCAGGCCACAAATCCAATGTGCCTCATTTCTTCAGTCACAGACACATTTTGTGGCTATTTTATGCAACAGAATGGGATTAATGGAAACTCTTACAAACTTTTTGATGTAGGGTGACAAAGGTCATGGTCATGTTAATGATTGTGCGAGTCTGTGACAAATGTTCAGGTGATTCAAGTGTCCAAGTATCGAAGCAATCCTTCGCGTAATATTGAAGATATTACATGTTGGAGAAACACTTATCGCTGAAACACTTAGCCATTTTGTTCATGTAATATCTTCAATATTACTTAACCCTTTCCCTGATAGAGACGACTTTTGACGCCTCTGCAGAAGATGTCTTTTGAAAACATTGTGGGAAAAGGAGAAATTGCTTGTAACAAGCAATTTCTCCTTTTCCCACAATGTTTTCTACTCTATCAGATAATTTAACCATCATTTGACCTAGCATTTGATTCTTTTATTCAGATGTTTTCGATTTGGATGAGTCGAAATATCGCAAAACAGGGAAAGGGTTAAAGGATTTGCATTCATATTTGGACACTTTATTCACCAGAACATGTGTGACACAATCACACCACCAATGACATGACCATGACCTTGACGACCTTCAAAATGGTGCTGAATTACTTAGCCATTTTTTTACGTCGATAAGTTTGTAAGACCTTCTGAAATGACTTTGAAATTTGTGTAAATTTAATGTTTTCTTTTTTAGTGCTTATGGCATACCACCGGCATCGTATTCAGCGTCCATCCGTCTTCAAAAACGTAACGTTGAGGGAAATTTCCTTTCACCAAGCCTTTTAATATTTCACACATTCCTTTCTCAAATGAGTCTCTATCATGCTGTGACAAATCCACAACATTCAGACCCCTGCTAACCCCAAGGTCACAGTCTTTATTCTTCCATAAACTTAACGTTGTGGGAAATTTGTTATAATTTCTGTTTCCTTTCACCAAGCGTTTTGATATTTCACACATGTCTTTCTCTAATGATTCTCTATCATGCTGTGACAAATCCACGACCCAATAACATGACCTTGACGACCTTCAAAATGGTGCTGAAATACTTCGAAAAGTGACTTTCTCGAATGACTTTGAAAATTTGTGTAAATTTAAAGTTTTCTTTTTTAGTGCTTATGGCATACCCCCGGCATCATAGTCCGCGCCTGTCCATCTGTCCGTCTTCAGAAACATAACGTAACAGGAAATTTGTTATAATTATAATTTCTTTCACCGTTCTTCTTGACATTTTACACATTCCTTTCTCTAATGGTTCTCTATCATGCCCTGCCAATTCCATGACCCTCAAACCCCCACTAACCCCAATGTCAAGGTCACAATCTTAGTGCTTTCGCAAACTTAACATTGAGGCAAATTTCTTTTAATTCTTGTTTCCTTTCACACAGCTTCTTGATATTTGTTAAGCACCACCTGGCATGCTTCATTGTCTTCCGACAACTCTTGTTTACACACAATCTATAGTTTGAGTCCAGGGGGCCGTTTCACTAAACTTTGTACGACTAAAATGTTCGTAAGTGCAAAATTATGATAGTCTGTAAATTTCACATCAAAAAAGTTTTCTTGTAAACAATTATTGGATTTACATTTATTGAGCATAGGCTGCATATGCAGCCTATGCTCAATAAATGTATATCCATCAATTTAAATTTACAGACGATCCTAAATTTGCACTTACGAACATTTTAGTCTTACAAAGTTTAGTGAAACGGGCCCCAGTATGCCATGGGGGCATGTCCATGTTTTACAATCTACCGGTAGTTGATATTTTCTGTATTCTCAATACGGATGGCTTTTATACTACTTCATTTGTCTTTTATATTTTCTACTGGTATATACGAATAAGATAATCTCTCCTAATACGGATAGCTTTTAATACTTCATCTGTCTTTTATATTTATAAATTTATAAGATATATATCATGCAGTATCAAGTATTAAATCTGCATTAGCCTTATATATTACCCTATTTAGTATTAGCATACAGCGGCTATAAAAGACAGAACTGCTAAGTCGTATTTGGCATACCGTATTTATTCTAATAAACACCGCCGGGATCAAAATGTGGCAAAAAGGATCAAAATATGTTACTTTCACATACAAACGCCATGGCTTTTGTATGTGAAAATAACATATTTAGAATGCAAATATGGGAGAGGGACTACTATTAGAGAGGGGGCTACTATTAGAATAAATAGATTATATGGTGCATGTATTGATCTGCATTAGTGGAGACTAAGTAGTAAGTAAGGTATCTGTACTACACTGTACATGTACTAAGTAGTAAGTAAGGTATCTGTACTACACTGTACATGTACTAAGTAGTAAGTAAGGTATCTGTACTACACTGTACATGTACTAAGTAGTAAGTAAGGTATCTGTACTACACTGTACATGTATTTTGATCAGCTGATATTGTGTGTCAGTATTTAATTTCATACATGTATTTTCCAATAAATTTCAAAATTTCATATTTTCCAATACCCTTGGTCTATTTTACTATATATTGCCAAGAACATGTTTATCATTCTTTGCGATCTTCTTAACCATTTCACCCTTAAGTAACTGGAATGGATTTTGATTTGTTAACCTATCCCATTTTCACAGCATGATCTTCAGGCTAGTCCATTTATGAAAAGGGGTGTTTTTATCTTACAAATATGAATATTGCTTACAAAAGTGCAGATCCTGATGAGGCTCCTCTGGGTATACACTGTTTGCAAACATAATATAGTCAAATAGTTAATATGTATATTGTGCAACCAATTGTCTCAAAATGATTTTCAGACTAAGCCATTTATGAAAAAGGGGTATTTTTGTTCTCAAATTTTCAAAAATATGAAAATTACTTTCAAAAAGTGCAGATCCTGATGAGATGGATCTGCACTGTTTGCATAAATCGCTATAGCGAGATTTCAGGTTGAAAGTGTTAAACAATTACTTATCGGAAGCCCCCATCTGCAATGACCTTTGACCCAACTGAGTCACCAGTTGCGTATCACCCCATATGATGTTGTCATAAAATTGACAGCTGTTATGCCCATTGGGGCAATGACGTGATCACATCTAGCATGGCTTTGTTGTCGGAAGTAATTGATTAAATCCTATATGTACACAGACCAGTTGACCATTAACATACCTTTATATCTACATGGGAATTATTAAATCTATGCCATTGACATTGTGTATTTAGTTGTATCTACTATGCAGTTTAAATTCAAGGCATTAGTGTATTGGAGGTAAGAACTCTTTGTATTAATATTGGGTAAGAAGACGGATCTCACACTATTTTGGATTTCTTTTATTATTGTTATTTGTGATTGGTGAAAGAATAGCTTAGAAAATCTCAGCTCTACGGATGTGTTTTACTATTTCATCTGTCTTAAAATTATACTTTTTGTATCCGTGAGACACGTACAAAAAATATAAAAGACAGATGAAATAGTAAAACACATCCGTAGAGCTGAGATTTTCTAAGCTAGAGAAAGAATAGTTTTGTGACCATTCTAATTTTGACTTTTGTGGCAAATCTTGCTCAGCCTATTTCACCAACATTGCAAAGTATACTTTTCTAGCAAAGTATACTTTGAGGGAGAAATCATTTATTTTTCCCGAAATGCATTATTTCATTTATAACTAACGACTGCTTATATTTGATGATTAAAAGTATGCAGAATTATTATACTGAATTTATTACATTATCACAGCCAAAATGGCTGTGATAATGTAATAAATTCAGTATAATAAAAATTAATAAATTTCTCCCAAAATTGAAAATTTCTCCCTCAAAGTATACTTTGCTAGATAAGCATACTTTGCAATTTTGATGAAATAGGCTACACTGGTCTGTGACTGTATGGATAGCTTAGATAATCTCGGCTATTCGGATTACTATTTCATCTGTCTTTTATATTATCTGTATCCATATAGTTGAGATATGACCATTATAAAATATGGTCACAATAACAGCCCATTCTGTCCTCATGTTTTGTGAATAAAACGTGAATAAAAGGATAATGTCTTTATCATTGGTCTGTGCTAGGGTTTTAACAGAACTGCAAAGTATTAAACCGCTCACTCGTCGCTAAATGCCAGGACAGAATGGGCTGTTATTGTGACCATATTTTGTAAAGGCCAGATCTCATCTATAATCATGATACAGATAATATAAAATACCACAGGTGACGGGAAAAAAAATCTCTACACGTATACAACAGACTATCAGATTAGTTGTTCCCATCACCTGTGTAAAATACAGATAAAATAGTAAGTCATCCGTATATGTAGTTGAGATTACCTGAGCTATATTCTTATTTGTGTCTGGAGAAAGAAATTTTTAGAATTTTTTGTGACCATTCTAATTACTAGCTGCTGCTTATATGTGACTGGAGAAATGGGGTTTGTGACTTTTGTGGCAAATGTATATATAGATCCTGATTAGCTTAGAAAATCTCAGCTCTACGGATGTGTTTTACTATTTCATCTGTCTTTTATAATTTCTGTATCCGTGAAACTCACGGATACAGAATATATAAAAGACAGATGAAATAGTAAAACACATCCGTAGAGCTGAGATTTTCTAAGCTACTGATATGTGACAGCAGAAATTGGTTTATGATGTTTGTGGCGAGTCTAGCTCCTGATCACAGGTTGAAGTAACGGACCGAGGTCTATAAATACATGAAATATGCCTAAAAGCATCAATAAATGAGAGAAAAAAAGCTAAACATTTTTTTTTTACTCCCTCCATATAGACAGTCTAGATGGATTTACATTTATTGAGCATAGGCTGCATATGCAGCCTATGCTCAATAAATGTAAATCCAATTAGACAGTCTATATGGAGGGAGTAAAAAAAATAATGTTTATAGACCTCGGTCCGTTACTTCAACCTGTGCTCCTGATATGTCATTGTGAAAGAATAGATAATCTCAGCTATATGGGTGTCTTTTACTATTTCATCTGTCTTTTATATTATCTGTATCCTTCTAGTGATAGCTTGAACAATCTCGGCTATATGGATGGCTTTTACTATCTCATCTGTCTTTTTAGACTTTCATATTATCTGTATCCTTCTAGAAACACGCCCGATGATCCGTATAGTCGAGATCATCTAAGCCATCTAGTGCACAACGTATAAATTACTAGAATGTAGCTAATGCAATGTTTGTTTGAAAGAAGCATGTCAAACATTTACATAACTGAATGTAGCTGCACGTTTTCCATAGGTAACACCGTATCGCTTCACCACGCTATACACATTACAAATGTGCATAATAGCATCTACACTCTGTGCACTAAAATATGAAAAAACCTGCAGGGCGTTGACATTCATACTTTGCTATATTGTTATTGAGAGACAATTTTACAATAGCGCACACAAATATTACAATAAACGTGGTGATGGTACCTAATAAAGTACCTAATAAAGAATCATTTCCATCCATTGGATTCTATTTCCAATGGAAATGATTCTGAAGTGCTGTCAAAGCATGTTGTAAATCATTCTAAAGTGCTGTCAAAGCATGTTTTTGATGATAAAAATTGAAAATAGAAAATAAACATCAGACGACAACAAAAATAAGATGGCGGTCTAAGGGTTAAACTCATGACAGCACTGGTAACTCAACTTATCTGGCAGTTACAATGTAGATAGATCTCCTGCCTGACAGCCAGAAATTTGAGATTACTGGTCTGGCTGATCTAAACATAGACACTATGGCCCAATCACTCTTGTTAACCCTTAGACCGCTACTCGCAACAATTGTCGTCTGCTGTTGCTTTTATATCTTGCCTTATTTCTCAATAGAAACATGGTTTGACACCACTTCAGAATCGTTTCCAATGGAAATGATTCTGAAGTGCTGTCAAAGCATGTTGTAAATCATTCTAAAGTGCTGTCAAAGCATGTTTTTGATGATAAAAATGGAGAATAAAAAATAAACAGCAGACGACAACAAAATGAAGATAGCGGTCTAAGGGTTAAACTCATGAAGTCATGTCTGCACTGGTAACTCAACTTATCTGGCAGTTACAATGTAGATCTCCTGCGTGAGAGAAATTTGAGATTACTGATCTGGCTGATCTAGACATAGACAATATGGCCCAATCACTCTTGTTGACCCTTAGACCGCTACTCACAACAATAATTATTGTCGTCTGTTGTTGTTTTTATGCCCCACCACAATAGTGGAGGGGGCATTTAGTGTTACCCTTGTCCGTCCGTCCCGTCCGTCCGTCCGTCCGTCCATCCATCACGAAACTTTAACACTCGGGTAAATTTGGCTTCATTTATTATCAAAGCGATATGTGGGGCATCCGTGTTCTATGAACACATTTTCTAGTTATATCTTACCTTATTTCTCAATAAAAACATGGTTTGACAGCACTTCAGAATCATTTCCAATGTGCTGTCAAAGCATGTTGTAAATTATCCTTAAGTGTTGTAAAAGCATGTTTTTGATGATAAAAATGGAAAAGAGAAAATAAACAGCAGACGAAAAAAATTAAGATAGCGGTCTAAGGGTTAAAACTCCAGTATGACATAACAGAAAAATGTCAGATGAACCCTTTCAACACCACAGACCTGTATAGTGGTATAGGCTAATAGTGTAGAGCCAGATGAGCAGGATCTGCACTTTTTGCCAGTAATTTTTCATATTTCAAAATATTTTTCAGAACAATAACACCCCCTTTTCATAAATGGACTAATCTGAAAATCAATTTATGACAATGAGATTGGTTGCAAAATTAACATATAAAAATCCATTCCAGTTATTTAGGGGTGAAAGGGTTAATAAAAAATATAAATAAACACTAGTATAGAGACGTGGCATGTTAGTCTGTGGCTGATCTAGGTCTACACTGGTCACAAACATGATACAGGCCATGCACATATCTGATAATTGACTCTTCCGTGCCAACTATTGGATTATTCTATTACCGGTAATCAGAAAAGGGCAATTTGTCTAACATGCACAAACATCTATAAGCAGTACAGATTCTTTAGTTATTTAGAGATGAATCTTTACAAGCACAGACAAAAATTGTATAACAATAATATATTAATAATATATTTATAAATTCATAAAGCAAACGCCCATTTGAAGTATTGCGTTTACATCCCAATACAATAGATTAGACACACGTGTCGTCGCGCGATGTTATTGCATGGTTAATGTTTGCAACTTCGCTGTTTGCGACAATATGACGTAAAACAAGGTTATTTTTAATTTTAACTCCATATTTGGTTATTTACATTTTTGAAACTGTCCGACAATGCAGTATAATTCCAGCACAAAAATATTTACACAATTCCCTAACATTTGATTGGCCCGTAGCAAGTCTCTGTCCAAAATTTATATCCCAGTAAACTCCCACGCCGAACTACTTTCTGTAACCGTGAGGCTCAGTTAAAATAATTCTTAAGAAAACGGAAAATAAACACATTTTCTTGATGAATTTATTTCAAATGCTGGAATTATAAGGAATGAATGGCCTTTTTGTGGAATTTATCGGGGATATAAACTTGGAAAAGTCGCGGGAATACTGGACGAGGCCTTCCGGCCTTCGTCCAGTATTCCCGCGACTTTTCCAAGTTTATACCCCGATAAATTCAACAAAAAGGCCATTCATTCCTATAGTAAATATGAGTAATAAAAGCATGGGCTGTTGAGTTTAATGGGGTGAACAATACATATGGTCTGTTTAAAGTTTGTGAGGAGTCATTTGGACTCCACGCACTTTAACCGTTACAATGCCGAATTAAATTTTGTCGTCTGCTGGTTATGTATTATTTGCCGTTTTACTCATGAAAAACATGGTTTGACAGTACTTTAGAATCATTTCCAATGGAAATGATTCTATACTTTAGAATCATTTCCAATGGAAATGATTCTAAAGTGCTGTCAAACCATGTTTTTATTGACAGAGAATACAAAATATGAAACAACATCAGACGACATTTTCGGTTCCCGCCTTTTAAGGGTTAAACAGACCAAATGTATTGTTAACCCAGTAAACACAACAGTTTACGAGGAGCCCATGGTTTTATTCCTTAAAAGCATACCCGTTTTGAGTTTCACAATTTTTACATACCGGTACATTGTATATCTCTTCAACGTTGGAGGATGGGAGTGTACCTTAACCCTTCCTACACTGTTGACGGAAATTGCTGTCTGCTGTTTTTCATTTTTGTCGCGCCCGCTTGCGGACAGCGCGATATAGTCGGCACTTTGGCATACGTACGTACGTGTGTCCGGTTAAAGTTTTTCGTTAAGTTGTTTGGTTAAGTTTTTTGGTTAAAGTTTTTGGTTAAGTTCTTTGGTTAAAGTTTTTGGTTAAGTTTTTTGGTTAAGTTTTTTGGTTAAAGTTTTTCGTTATACTATATCTCTGCAACTGCTTTGCCCATTACCTTGAAACTTCACATGGGTGTTTATCATCATCTATATTTTCATTCTACCCCCCTCCCGTGCGGCCCCTGTGCCCAATGTCAAGGTCAAATTACTTTGAAGTTTTTGGTTAAGTTCTTTGGTTAAAGTTTTTGGTTAAGTTTTTAGCTCACCTGAGCGAAGCTCATGTGAGCTATTGTTACCGCAATGTGTCCGTCGTCGTCCGTGAACATTTTCAAATGTCTTCTCCTCGGTAACCATTGGGTCTATAGTCACCAAACTTTCATGGTCATGGTCCTTAGGTAGGGGGATTACAAAATTGTTAAAATGACGTCATTACGTAATCCAAGATGGCCGCCGTCTAAAAATAGCACAAATTCTTAAAAAATCTTCTTCTCAAGAACCGCCAACCGGATTTCGACAAAACTTGGTAGGAATGATCGATGTACATTGCTCTTTCAAAGTTGTTAAAATGGTGACCCCGGGGTCAAAAATGGGCGTGGCCCGTGTGGTCAAATGGGGGTCAAATTTTATTTTTGACCAAATATGGTCATGTCATATATCAAAGTGAAGGTATCAATGAGGCGATCACTCTGGTGCATTTTTTGTCGAAATCAGATGGTTATGTCATCCAAGATGGCCGCCGAAATGTCAAAAGGTCGTTCTTTTATTAGAGATTTAAAAATTCTTCTTCACATGAACCGCTTGGCCCATGGTAGCCAAACTTAAATGTTATGGTCCATGGGTGAAGCCTTTTCAGATTTGTTAAAATGGAGGTCATCGCTAATCCAAGATGGCCGCCGTCTAAAAATAGCATAAATTCTTAAAAAAATCTTCTCATGAACCGCTCGCCGGATTTCGACGAAACTTGGTAGGAATGATCGATGTACATTGCTCTTTCAAAGTTGTTAAAATGGTGACCCTGGGGTCAAAAATAGGCGTGGCCCGTGGGGTCAAATTGGGGTCAAATTTTATTTTGGACCGAATATGGTCATGTTATATATGAAATCGAAGGTATCAATGAGGCGATCACTCTGGTACATTTTTTGTCAAAATCGGATTGTTATGTCATCCAAGATGTCCGCCGAAATGTCAAAAGGTCGTTCTTTTATTAGAGATTTCAAAATTCTTCTTCACATGAACCGCTTGGCCCATGGTAGCCAAACTTAAAAGTTATGGTCCATGGGTGAAGCCTTTTCAGATTTGTTAAAATGGAGGTCATTGCTAATCCAAGATGGCCGCCGTCTAAAAATAGCATAAATTCTTAAAAAATCTTCTTCTCCTGAACCGCTAGCCGGATTTCGACGAAACTTGGTAGGAATGATCGATGTACAATGCTCTTTCAAAGTTGTTAAAATGGTGACCCCGGGGTCACAAATGGGCGTGGCTCGTGGGGTCAAATTTAATTTTTGACCAAATATGGTCATGTTATATATCAAATCGAAGGTATCATTGAGGCGTTCACTCTGGTACATTTTTTGTCGAAATCGGATTGTTATGTCAACCAAGATGGCCGCCGAAATGTCAAAAGGTCGTTCTTTTATTAGAGATTTCAAAATTCTTCTTCACATGAACCGCTTGGCCCATGGTAGCCAAACTTAAAAGTTATGGTCCATGGGTGAAGCCTTTTCAGATTTGTTAAAATGGAGGTCATCGCTAATCCAAGATGGCCGCCATCTAAAAATAGCATAAATTCTTAAAAAATCTTCTTCTCCTGAACCGCTAGCCGGATTTCGACGAAACTTGGTAGGAATGATCGATGTACAATGCTCTTTCAAAGTTGTTAAAATGGTGACCCCTGGGTCACAAATGGCGTGGCCCGTGGGGTCAAATTTAATTTTTGACCAAATATGGTCATGTTATATATCAAATCGAAGGTATCAATGAGGCGTTCACTCTGGTACATTTTTTGTCGAAATCGGATTGTTATGTCAACCAAGATGGCCGCCGAAATGTCAAAAGGTCGTTCTTTTATTAGAGATTTCAAAATTCTTCTTCACATGAACCGCTTGGCCCATGGTAGCCAAACTTAAAAGTTATGGTCCATGGGTGAAGCCTTTTCAGATTTGTTAAAATGGAGGTCATCGCTAATCCAAGATGGCCGCCATCTAAAAATAGCATAAATTCTTAAAAAATCTTCTTCTCATGAACCACTGGCCGGATTTCGACTAAACTTGGTAGGAATGATCGATTTACAATGATCTTTCAAAGTTGTGAAAATGGTGACCCCGGGGTCAAAAATGGGCATGGCCTGTGTGTGGGGTCAAATTTGGGTAAAATTTTATTTTTGACCGAATATGCTCATGCCATATATCAAATTGAAGGTATCGATGAGGCGATTGCTCTGGTGCAATATTTGTCGGAATCGGATGATTATGTCATCCATGATGGCCACCAAAAGGTCCATTTATTCACGATTTTGAACGTCTTTTTCTCAGGAACCACATGGCCGATGCTGGCCAAACTTCATAGGAAGTTAAGATCCTTGGGTGAAGCATTTTCAGATTTGGTAAAATGATAGTCATCGCTTAATCCAAGATGACCGCCATCTAAAAATAGCACAATTTTTTTATAACACATGAACTCAATGTCACATTCTCCTCTGGTGTTCATCGAGTCAGGTGAACGAATTAGGGCCATCATGGCCCTCTTGTTTGGTTAAGTTTTTTGGTTAAAGTTTTTGGTTAAGTTTTTTGGTTATGTTTTTTGGTTAAAGTTTTTCGTTACCGGTATACTATATCTCTGCAACTGTTTTGCCCATTTCCTTGAAACTTCACATGGGTGTTTATCATCATCTATATTTTCATTCTACCCCCTCCCTTGCGGCCCCTGTAACCAATGTCAAGGTCAAATTACTTTGAAGTTTTTGGTTAAGTTTTTTGGTTATGTCTTTTGGTTAAGTTTTTTGTTATACTATATCTCTGCAACTGCTTTGCCCATTACCTTGAAACTTCACATGGGTGTTTAACATCATCTATATTTTCATTCTACCCCACTCCCGTGCGGCCCCTGTGCCCAATGTCAAGGTCAAATTACTTTGAAGTTTTTGGTTAAGTTTTTTGGTTAAAGATTTTGGTTAAGTTTTTTGGTTAAGTTTTTTGGTTAAAGTTTTTGGTTAAGTTTTTTGGTTACTTTTTTGTTTTTTGGTTAAAGTTTTTCGTTATACTATATCTCTGCAACTGCTTTGCCCATTACCTTGAAAACTTCACATGGGTGTTTATCATCATCTATATTTTCATTCTACCCCCCTCCCGTGCGGCCCCTGTGCCCAATGTCAAGGTCAAATTACTTTGAAGTGTTTTTGGTTAAAGTTTTTTGGTTAAATTTTTTGAATTTTTGGTTCAAGTTTTTTGGTTAAAGTTTTTTGGTTAAGTTTTTTGGTTAAGTCTTTTTGCTGTTATTGTTCGTTTATTATCTATATCTCTGCAACTGTGCTTTGCCCATTACTTGTTAAAACTTCAACAAATTGGGTGTTTATCATCATTTTTCTTATATTTTCATTATACTCTGCAAACCCCTGCTTGCCCAATGTCAATGGTCATATTTTCTTTGAATGTCCCCTGGTTAAAGCCCAATGTTCAAGGTTTTTTGGTTTAAGTTTTTTGGTTAGTTTTTTGGTTAAAGTTTTTGGTTAAGTTTTTTGGTTAAGTTTTTTGGTTAGTTTTTCGTTATACTATCTCTGCAACTGCTTTGCCATTACCTTGAAACTTCACATGGGTGTTTATCATCATCTATATTTTCATTCTACCCCCCTCCCGTGCGGCCGCTGTGCCCAATGTCAAGGTCAAATTACTTTGAAGTTTTTGGTTAAGTTTTTTGGTTAAAGTTTTTGGTTAAGTTTTTTGGTTAAGTTTTTTGGTTAAAGTTTTTCGTTATACTATATCTCTGCAACTGCTTTGCCCATTACCTTGAAACTTCACATGGGTGTTTATCATCATCTATATTTTCATTCCACCCCCCCTCCCGTGCGGCCCCTGTGCCCAATGTCAAGGTCAAATTACTTTGAAGTTTTTGGTTAAAAATTGTTCGCGCCCGCTTGCGGAAAGCGTGATATAGTCGGCACTTTGGCGTACGTACGTACGTACGTACGTACGTACGTACGTTGTGTCCGGTTAAAGTTTTTGGTTAAGTTTTTTGGTTAAAGTTTTTCGTTATACTATATCTTTTTTTTTAGTGTCCATGCCTCGCCACAAGGCGCGACATGCAGGCTGCGGCCATCTAGTTGCTTTAATTCTTAGCAAAACACTGGTTTTGACAGCACATGAGAATCGTCTCCACTGGAGACGATTCTCATGTGCTGTCGAAACCAGGTTTTTGTCGAGAAATATTGAAAATAAAACATTTCCAGCAGACGAAAACGTTTAATTCAAAAGTGTAGCAAATTGATGCGGGATAGTTTGGGTGCATTCCCGTCTGTAACATACATTTTAACCCATTACATGTGCACTACACCTTTACGGGTGTTAACTTTTTTTGAATATTTTATTTTTGTTATTTCTCAATGAAAGTATATGCTTTGATTACTCATTTGAACAGTCTCAGTTCAAATGGTGGCATATCCTCAGCATGAAATGGGTTAACAGACATAGACCCCAATCAAGCAACCCCAATTTAAGCAAATACGCAGCTTATCTGGAGCTCTGTTGTATGACCGAGACGTTTGTAATTGCAAAACTAACAATTGTAAAATTAATTGTTCAATTGTTGACAATTCTTTTGTGAGATTTTCACTTTTGAGACTTAATTGTAAATGGCAATAATAGTGAACCGCTGTTAGTGTTCATGTGAAGTACGTTCCTGAAACTCTTCATACCTTTGGGTTGTTCAATCAATGTAAAGCAGATCTGAGGTTTTCAGTTCTTCACACTGGAGATTATTGGCTCTGTTGCTGTTATAGTCTAAATTTCCTAAACCTTCACCAGAGCTCCAGATAAGCTGCGTATTTGCTTAAATACCCAATTAAAATTGCCAAAAACCCAATTTAAATCCGAAGTAGCGAGTATCAAAAAGCAATACAGATTTTATGGGACCTTTATCATGCTGCAGAAAACAATAAACAGGCCACAAATATAGCATATTTTACTTATTTTCCATGAAAACCTATCGTGGTATTTCATTAGAATTGTCTCCAAAGAGACAATTCTAATGAAATGCCAAGATATGTTTTCATTTCGAAGCAAACTATTCAAAAATTGCTGTCTGTTGATGTGGAAACGGTAGTGTGATTTTATTTTACCCAATTTAAATTTTGAAAAACCCAATTGCTTCAGAAATGATGGAGTGACAATACTCAATGACTAATTTCTTATCGGGGGCCCCGTGCAGGCACCGGGGCGGGATCAACTGATCCTGAGAATAGTGCTGCAGTAGCCATTGCTTGTCGTAAAAGGCGACTAAACTGGCTTAACGATTGGGTTCATACTTTCCGGAACCCACTATACCGGATTTGGCCCTCATGTACATTTTTGGCTTTCTTGTATGTGAGAGTTGAGTCGGGCTATGCCCCATATATAAAAGTAAGATTAGCGCTAATCCTATTACTTTTAGGGGATGGGATAAATGATGCTGGTGTGGCGAGGGCCTGGCACCAGATCAGGTTGTTCTAATTTCAGGACTGGATATATATTTTGATTGTAAATATTGAGTTCTGAAGTTGGGATTTACCCCCCTTGGACAGGTGGATACGGGACTCGACCCCGTTGCCCCGTCTGCGTGTAGACTCCCTGAGGCTTGTACCTCTATGTCAGAAAAGCGGACGTTAAACCCTATTCACTCACTCACTTCTTATCGGGAGCCCTGATACCTGATACATATGTTTCAGGAGCGATATTGAAGGCCCACAGAACCTAGTGGAACAACTGGTTGCCAGCAACAGCTCGCAACCAGGAACCAGTAAACCACACCCAACAACAACAACGGAAGAACTTATTTTCGAACAAGTGGATAAGCTGATGGATGGAACTGACCAAGAGAAGCGAGATGCTTTTGAAATTTTAGGAAACAATAAATCTAAGGTACAATTAAATATACATGCACACGAACAGTCTACACTTGTTTAAACTTTAACTCAAAGTCCAGGGGATTGAGGAAAATAGTTTAAGTAAACAATAATTTGAGTTAATGAGAGTTATTATGTACAAAAACTGGGTACCACAAATTTGACTTCGAGTTATCAGTAGTTTGACATAAGAGAGTTTGAGGTAACGTGTGTCAACTGTATACTGGGTAAACGTTTTTATCAGGTACAGGCATTGATGCGGATACATTTAAATTATCCTTATCATATAGTAATGATGCATTCTGAAATTGATTAACCCTTAGACCGCTACTCGCAACAATTGTTCTACTGTTGCTTTTATATCGTCTCTTATTTCTCAATAAAAACATGGTTTGACAGCACTTCAGAATCATTTCCAATGGAAATGATTCTGAAGTGCTGTCAAAGCATGTTGTAAATTATTCTAAAGTGCTGTCAAAGCATGTTTTTATGCCACCGTGTTTCAAAGAAACGGGTGGCATATAGTGTTTGGACCGTCCGTCTGTCTGTCCGTCTGTCTGTCTGTCCGTCCGTCACACTTTTCGGTAACCAATTTGTCACAGTTTCTCAAATATGCTGCAGGTGGCATCCGCGTTCGACAGACGCATTTCTTGTTGATGATAAAAATGGAAAATAGAAAATAAACAGCAGACGACAAAAAAAGTAAGGTAGCGGTCTAAGGGTTAAACAAGTTTATTAAATATTTAATAGTTATTAAACTTATTGACTGATTTCTTAAGAAATGAGGCACAGCCATGTGTCTTATGAAATCAGTGAACAAGTTTAATACTTTTAATGATACATGTATCATATTAAATCAACACAAATGTTAGATTCTATTTATTGCATAATGGAATGGAATGGTGCTTAAATGCCAATCAACACAAAAAAGTATCATTTAGGGCCGAGCAATTTAGAAAATAATAGTCAAATAGTATGTTAAAATAAAAATGTGATAAACTATTTATTGCATAAACACAGCATCATTCATTGAACTTGTAGTAATTGCCTAGTATGTTTCTGTAGCGACCTTGTTATACATTTATGAAGTTTTAACAGAGCTCCAGATAAGCTGCGTATTGGCGTATTTAACGCAATTATTTTAGCTGAATACACATTGATTATTAAAAGTGGGAGTACAAAATACAGACAGCAATTGATTTTCAAATTGAGTAGTGAAAATACTGTCATAAAATTTAAAATTCACTTAGTTGAGCTGCAAAAAGCTTTTTGCAGCTCAAATAAGTGAATGTTTAAATTTGTTATATTGTTTTATCATTTGTTCCCTATTTAGTAATGAAGAAAATTAATAATCCATTTCTGAAAGTAAAATAGACACAAAGCTTATCTGGAGCACTGTTTAACCCTTTCACCCCTAAGTAACTGGAATGGACTCTCCCATGTCTTGTTTCCGACTACTCCATTTATCATATTTATCAGAACAGGGTATTGTTTTTACAAGTAAAAATCATCCGCCAATGGTGCAGATCCTGATGAGACGGGCTCACCTGGATCTACACTGTTTTCAAACATTATAATAGAGGTCTGCAGTGTTGAAAGGGTTGATACATTGTGAACGCCATATTTTATGCAACAAAAATGTACCGAGCTCTGAATTGTGTCTGTTTGCAGCAGTTTTTAACAGATGCCGAATTCCACTGGCGATTAGCGAAGTCGACCTACCAGCTGTCACAGATTGAGGGAGAACTCGGAAACGCGGAGTTGAAGAAACAGCTGATATACTCGGCCAAAGACTCGGCAGACAAAGCCATAACGTTGGACGACCAGTGCGCGAATGGACACAAATGGTTAAGTAGAGAATTCAGTTCACTAAACTTCGTACGACTAAAATGTTTGTAAGCGCAAATTCAGAATCGTCTGGAAATTTCAATTCATGGATTTACATTTATTGAGCATAGGCTGCATATGCAGCCTATGCTCAATAAATGTAAATCCATGAATTGTTTACAGGAAAATTGTGTTAATGTGATATTTACAGACTATCATAATTTTGCACTTGCGAACATTTTAGTCGTATGAAGTTTAGTGAAACGGCCCCCTGGATCATTTAAATAGGCCACATCGTGTGAAAAATGTGCAGCTAAGGCCATTTGTCAAGACTCACTATTTTTTTTCATGGAAATCGATCAAAGTTTCCAATAATTTCCATTTTATTTATTTACAATATATCAAATGATCGTAAATCGTGCAATTTAATCACAAAAATTAAAAATATTTTTAATATAATCCTAAATTACCGTAATAACGCGAAATATTCAGACACCATTTGTTTTGGGAAACCCCTATAAAATATAGGGGTTTCCCAAAACAAATCGTATCCAAATACATTGTTATTGCGCTAAACCAGTACAAACATACTAACCATAAACATTGACACCCTTTGTTGTGGGAAACCAGATATCAACATTCTCCTGATTTGTTAGTCTGATCATTACCAAACTTCATCAACGGCTTCCTCATATTGATAGCTAGCCACCCAGTGTCATCTGGGTGACCTTGACCTTTGTGACCGTAACCTTCATTGGTGAGACACACTTGCCAGCTTCTGTTCCTTGTGTTCTTTGAATTTATTTTGGTGTTTTATTTTTCAGGTACGCAATAGCTATTGGCAGAGTAGGCGAATATGAAGGAACACAAGCCAAAATTAAAAATGGATATGCTTATAAGGTATGATAATACAACAGTATCACCTTCCTAAGTTATTTGATACATGATTAGTTAATTTGAGATGTCAAGGTATGTAATGATGTTTCCCACCCACCTCTACACCGTATCACCGTTTTCCTGTCCTCCCCCTCCATTATGATATTGGATTAACTCTACACCGTATCACCGTTTTACCGTTCCTTAGTGTTAACTCTCACCGATCATTTTATGTCCTCCCCTCCATTAGATTGGATTAACTCTACACCGTATCACCGTTTTCCTGTCCTCCCCTCCATTATGATATTGGATTAACTCTACACCGTACCACCGTTTTCCTGTCCTCCCCTCCATTATGATATTGGATTAACTCTACACCGTATCACCGTTTTCCTGTCCTCCCCTCCATTATGATATTGGATTAACTCTACACCGTATCACCATTTTCCTGTCCTCCCCTCCATTATGATATTGGATTAACTCTACACCATATCACCGTTTTCCTGTCCTCCCCTCCATTATGATATTGGATTAACTCTACACCGTACCACCGTTTTCCTGTCCTCCCCCTCCATTATGATATTGGATTAACTCTACACCGTATCACTGTTTTCCTGTCCCCCCCTCCAATATGATATTGGATTTAATCCAATATCATATTGGAGGGGGAGGACAGGAAAACGGTGATACGGTGTAGACGGGGGTGGGAAACGGTGATTGCATACACGATAACCAGTGAAATCGTAGACGGTGATGTATTTTTATACTGGTCATACTGTTGTGTCAAGTTTTTTTTGTGTGTGCTAAATCCAGTGTCGGAAGGAAGAAAAAACACTCATTGATTGAAAAAGTTGTACAATGAAATCTCGCTAAAGCGGACACCCTGGGCTACACAGGGTGTCCGATTTAGAGAGATTCACTGTAATTCAGTCATATATGCACTCCCAGAAACATTTGCCTGTTTTGCAATCATGAACAGATATTATCTTTCGAGCTAAATCATAGTAAAACCCATCATAACACAGTTGTGTGTCCGGTTTATAGAGGTTCCACGATATTAACACATTATATTCGGAACAAACCTTTATAGGTATGAAACTATTTAAAAAAAAAATCTTTGTTGTTTCTCAAAAAAATTATATGTTGTGACTACTCAATTGAACCGTCTCGTTGAGACGGTTCAAATGGTGGTCACGACATATACTTCTAAGCATATACATGCATAAAGAAAATATAATCTTTGTCATTTGTCAATGAAAGTATATGTTGTGACCACTCGTTTGAACCGTCTCACGAGACGGTTCAAATGGTGGTCACGACATACTTCTAAGCGTATATAAAGAAAATATTTTGTTTTTTCAACAAACAAATGGTATATACTCGGCAATAGATTGGTTAAGACTGTAATCACCAGTTTGGTTAAATTAAAGTATGATACCGTCCATAAAATTGGTGCAGCTTTATAACGATCCATGTATAGACCATTATCAAATACATGTAGTTGTTCTGAGACTACATTGTTTACTAAAGTATTTAGGATGATTTTCTCATGATGCAACTATACTATCATTGCAGGAGCATATAGAAAAAGCCATCAACCTGAACCCTGTTGATCCGTCAAACCGGTATTTATTAGGCCGATGGTGTTATGGGGTAAGTTCAGTATTCAACCCAGGGAGACCATTGTCGCAGAATTTGCCTGACTGAGAAGTTTTAAAATCAATTCTATTATCTGCCAAAGCCAAAGATAAAAACGTACCCAAGGGCCATACCAGGCAAATTGTGATTCCTATAAGGAGGAACCCCTACCGTTAATTTATGTGAAGGCGTATTTTGGGTTTTTGGCAATTTTAATTGGGTATTTAAGCAAATACGCAGCTTATCTGGAGTTCTTTTGTATGACCAAGACGTTTGTAATTGCAAAACTAACAATTGTAAAATCAATTGTTCAATTGTTGACAATTCTTTTGTGACATTTTCATTTTTGAGACTTAATTGTAAATGGCAATAATAGTGAACCCCGCTGTTCGTGTTCATGTGAAGTACATTCCTGAAACTCTTCATACCTTTTGGTTGTTCAATCAATGTAAAGCAGATCCGAGGTTTTCAGTTCTTCAGGCCATCCATAATTATATCTCCGTTTCCTGTAACACGACCGACCCGTTAAAAACGGTGCGACCCAATTTTTTTTATTGCAATTTCGTTTACAATTTTTTTTTATTTTTTTTTTACAATTTTCTTCTTCTTTTTTTTATTCTTTTTTTTTTCAATTTAGTGCTACAGTGGGTTAAAAGGGTTAATATAATCTCTGGCCCTAAATGGCATACATGTTCATACAACAACACATACAGCAATTGACATACTTGTATTGCAAGACTTTCAATATTGAATTTAAAAATTATTAATATTAAAAAGGTACAATATTTTAACACTTGCAATGCAAGTGTTAAAATATTGTAGCTTTTTAATATTAATAATTTTTAAATTCAATATGTCATGTGACAGAAAAAAAAAAGAAATTGCCTACCGACCGACCCACTTCTAAAATTCTGGGTCGGTTACAGGAAACAAACAATTTTTTAAGGACGGCCTCACACTGGAGATAACTGGCTCTGTTGCTGTTTTAGTCTAAATTTCCTAAACCTTCATCAGAGCTCCAGATAAGTTGCGTATTTGCTTAAATACCCAATTAAAATTGCCAAAGACCCAATTGAAATCAGAAGTAGCGAGTATCAAAAAGCAATGAAAAATTTATGGTACCTTTATCAAGCTGCAGAAAACAATAAACAGACCATAGCATATTTTTCTTGTTTTCCATGAAAACACATCTTGGTATTTCATTAGAATTGTCTGCAAGGAGACAATTCTAATGAAATGCCAAGACATGTTTTTATTTCGAAGCAAACTATTCAATAATTGCTGTCTGTTGATGTGTAAACAGTAGTGTGATTTTATTTTACCCAATTAAAATTTTGAAATACCCAATTGTTTCAGAAATGATGGAGTGACAATACTCAATTACTAATTCCTTATCTGGATTACCATGCTGGTAAATACTTTTGCTGCCTTTGCTGTTTGGAGTGGGCAGTAAAAATGCCTGCTAATATTGTTAATAATAATTACATGCAAATTTGAAATATGTTGTCTAGGTGTACATGTTGTCGTGGATCGAGCGGAAGGCGGCAGCCGCCCTATTTGCCACCCCACCCACCGCCACTGTCCAAGACGCCCTCGCTCATTTTCTCAAGGCTGACGAGCTCAACCCCGGCAAGTGGAAGGAAAACATCCTCTACATCGGGAAGGTGAGTGCAATTTTGTTTGAAAAATTCTAAATATTTTCTTTATATGTGCTTAGAAGTATATGTCGTGACCACCATTTGAACCGTCTCATCGAGACGGTTCAAATGAGTGGTCACAACATATACTTTCAATGAGAAATAATAAAAATGAAAATAGTTCATATCGTAAAGGTGTAATTCCGAATGTACCGGTAATGAGTTAACACGAATTGGACTTGAATTACTCACTGAAAATGACAAAAAATATCCTGAAATTGGTAGTGTATAATAAATAAAATCCTAAAATTCTCATAAAAATCAGATACAATTCCTGAAAATCAATATTAATGATAGCCCTGCTACAAACCTTGTCATATTTACGACTTTACATATACAATTTACTCAGCATGTCAAACGTCAATCAACCAATCGGTCACACAGCGTCAAACTTTTACTCTAACATAAAGAATATGAATAACTTCAAATCCGTTTGGTGGCATACTGTTTTAATGTGACTGTGAAATATATGTATACCTTTGTTAATACCAATGTGTTTGTCACTGTTGATCCATTTGTTCAAAGTCCTTTTCGTTTCACTTTGTGTGTAGAGCAAATGAAATTAAGTTTAGGGTAAATGTTTTATAACTTTCATGAAACTTTGATATTTCACGCATTCACTGTGATTATCCTCTATCATGCTAGTTTGTCAAGCTTCTGCATATTTATGTTGAGTGAAATCATAATTATGAAATTTATCTTTGAATAGTACACATCTCAATGGAGCAAATCCAATGAAATTGTGTGCACTTCATTGAAAAGGATTAACCATTATTGAACTCCAGTATGTAATAAATAGAATAACCACCAGCCGTTGTTGGATACAGAATATATTTCACTTGACAGCCGGGACATGTAATTTGGCTGACTAACTCGTTAGTCAATGACCACCAGCCATTATTAGATACAGAATATATTTCACTTGACAGCCGGGACATGTAATTTGGCTGACTAACTCGTTAGTCAATAACCACCAGCCATTACTGGATACAGAATATATTTCACTCGACAGCCGGGACATGTAATTTGGCTGACTAACTCGTTAGTCAGCCAAATTACATGTCCCGGCTGTCGAGTGAAATATATGCTGTATCCCACAATGGCTGGTGGTTATTCTGTATTGAGTCGGCGTATTGTCCTACTAAATGATCAACGAGACCCTTGATGTTTGGTATTTCAGTGCCATGTGGAACTACGACAGTATAAAGAGGCTGTACAGTGGATGGACAAGGGATGTCGGATACCCTCCGTCAGCATAGACGTAAGTCGTCTCTGCACAATAATATATTGGGCCCAGCTCTGGGTTATCTCTCTTATTACTTGTCTGATACTTTACTTATTTGATTTGTAAAATAATATATTTTCTGTTAATGACGTAAAAGTTTTACAATATCTCTGAGCACTTTCACATTTAATGTAAAATATTTTCTGTTTCATTTTTTATGTGGTTTACAACACATCTGTATTTGGCCATGCTGTTTAATGGATCATGTTAAACCCCGTATAACACCAAAAAACACTTTAGAATAATTTACAACATGCTTTGACAGCACTTCAGAATCATTTCCATTGGAAATGATTCTGAAGTGCTGTCAAACCATGTTTCTATTGAGAAATAAGGCAATATATAAAAGCAACAGCAGACGAAAATTGTTGTGAGTAGCGGTCTAAGGGTTAATGTGAATCGTACTAAATTTAGTGAAACGGTCCCCATGACCTTATAATATGTCCACCAGTTGTAAATCTTAGTCTTAACCAACATTTACACATTCAAATTAGGTCCGAACCTTTTTGCTAATGGTTGTAAGTCTTTGTCATTGACTGAATGGCGACCAGAGTAGTCCCAGATCAGACTGCGCGAATGCGCAGGCTGATCTGGGACTACACTGGTCGCAGACATCATAAGTTCCATTTCCATGAACTTCACTTCATAATGTACCATATGAAAATACATGTTTTTCAGGATTTTATTTGTTATTTTTCAGGACAAAGAATCCCAGAAAGAGATGGAGATGTTGCTAGCGAAATATCGGCCATACGTCTAGTTGTGATGTAATCACTCGCCATAGCCATACACAAACATTCTCGGCCATTAATGAGATGCCATAGCCAAGGTGTGGGGTCACATGGCTTGAGAACTTAGAGACGTTATGTATGACATAGCGCAGTAAATATGGCAATGTTTTTAGTTTAGGCTTCACAATATAGCAATGTGACAAAAGTGGCACTTTTGCTGCAAATTGAATTCAAAAGTCAAACTTAAATTAAACACCAGAGTTTGCTGTTTGTTAGAATCTTATATGATCGTATTAAATTAATATGAAAATCCCGAACTCATTCAGAACTTTTAATATGTGGATCAAAGATAGTGATAAATCTGTAAAAATAAATTTTGATATGGCTACTGAATTCGTAAATGGTTTGCTGCATATCATAAACATACTTTTGCTATCATGTGGTTGCAGTAGCCAAAAAGCTATTGTAAAAATTAGCCATCGGCCGACAATTGGGACCTTCCAACATTTGAGACCAGCGTAGCCCCAGGTGAGCCTGCGCAGATGTGCAGTCTGATCTTGGCCTACACTGCTTGCCATTCTTTCATTAACCTTTTCAACACCAAATACCTGTACAGTGGCATTGGCAAACTGTAGATCCAGATGAGCCGGCTCGTTGAGCCGTCTCGTCATGATCTGCACTTTTTTCAAGTAATTTTCATATTTTATAGAACAAGGCCCCCTTTTCATAAATAGACTAGTCTGAAAATCATTTTATGACAATAAGATTGGTTGCAAAATTAGCATATCAAAATCCATTCAAGTTACCTAGGGGTGAAAGGGTGACAGTAGGCTGCCTGCCATCATAAAAAATTAGATCCAATCCTACTGAGTGAATCTGCAAAATGACCAATACCTACAGTTGGTGTAAATATTGCAAGTCGCCTTTTGTCAGCTGATTGCCCACATGACGTCGAACATTACGTCACTTGATTCAGAACCACATGAACCCATACCCAGGTGTAGATCAGGCTTAAAATCAGTTACCCGACTTGTGGTCTTGAGTAACTTCCCTTAGAAAAACTTCTGGGGCATCCTTGACGTGACCATTGGCGGAATGTGTCGGCGTGACATTAAACCGACAAACTCTGTCATGTCTATTCTGCACGAATGCCCCACAAGTACTTTAAGGGAAGTAACTCTTGAATTTCCAAGTCGGTTATCTATTTATAAGTCTGGTGTAAGACAACATTTACAACTAGTGGTAACCAAAGACATTTACACAGGTCAGTCAAGGGCATTGGTATTTATTGTTATACATTGGTCAAGATCCAATGCGTATTATGTCTTATCATCATTACGGCCTTCATAGAACAACTCGCCTCACCTCGTCTATATGTTTTCTGACAACCATTCAATTAATCAATTGGTTTTTTACCACAAGTACATTATTGACTTGAAACATTTTCTTGATTTACACATGGTAGCAATTGTTAATATGTGGCTGTGACTGGAGAAATGGGTATTATGGGTTTTGCTACCAGTTTTGCTATCGTTATTGGGCCACATAAGTTACTCCTGTTCAAATAGCATACTCCTGTGGCCCGATAACGATCTACATGTATATTGCTTGTTAGAAGCATGAAGGGCGTTTCATTGATGGAATGACGAACAGTACAGATCCTGATCAGACTGAGCGGATGCACAGGCTGATCTGGATCTTCGCTGGTCGCAAATTCCATAAACCCAATTTCTCCAGTCACAGCCACATGCTTGCGGAAAGCGCGATGTAGTCGGCACTTTGGCGTACGTACATACGTGTGTCCGGTTAAAGTTTTTGGTTAAAGTTTTTCGTTATACTATATCTCTTTTTTTAGATCTCCAGGTGCGGATCCAGGCGGGGGCGTGTCCGGCGCACGCCCCCTCTAAAATTGGTCGAGTTCAGATGTTAAGCCATTTTTTTTCGTGGAAAGATCTGATTATTCTCTTATTTCTCGCACAAAGTTTATGTTGTTACCACTCAGTTGAACCGTCTCGCCGAGACGGTTCAACTGAGTTGTAACAACATATACTTTTGATGAGAAATAAAAAAAATGCAGAAAAAATAATTGAATTTTATGAAATCCACGCCCCCTCTAGACATAAATCCTGGATCCGCCCTTGATCGCCATATTTGTATACAATTTCCTGATGATTTCTCCCTCAGGGACTCAGCACTGTTGCCATTATGGTCACAGGTTCGATACTCTGGCAGCCTGTGAAAATGATTTGAAGTGTTTTATTTTTGTATTATCATTTTGGTTGGCCAGTCTACGGCAGCCAGAGGTATCCGTGAGCCTTAGCTCACTTGCTCTATGACTCAAAACCGACTCAAAATAGTGCTTTTATGTGGAAATGGGTCGCTAAACGATTGCATGTTTCATTTCATAGCACCATTTATTGTATGTATATTTGTATATTTCACCACCACTTCGCGCTGGGCACAAAACTTCATTCATTCAGTTTGTCAGTATCCATTACACACATGTAATTGAGACATGCCATGTGATTTTGTACCTTCAGACATCTGTGTAATTTCATGAAATACGTTTACAAATTTTACCATTTTCCGTAAATGGCGACAAAATATTCAGAGTACATGCGGAATTGACTTTATTTTTTAACCATATTGTAAATTTTGTAAAATATTAATAATGAAATTACGCAGATGTCCGAAGGTACAAAATCACATAGTGGGTCTCAATTATTTGTGGCTGTCACTGGAGAAATGGGGATTTTGGAATTTGCGACCAGTGTAGTTCCTGCTCGAATAACACACTCTTATAGCCTGATTAGTTGTTAGAAGAATGCAGTGTGTTTCATTGATGGAATGGCGAACAGTGCATATCCTGATCAGACTGTGCGGATGCACAGGCTGATCTGGATCTGCAGTGGTCGCAAAACCCTTAGGCGCCATTTCTCCAGTCACAGCCCACATTTGATGATCACAGACCATAATCCCACTGTTGGAAAACGGTGTAGATCCAGATAAGCCGTATCGTATTGAGCCGTCTCATCAGGATCTTCACTGTTGATATTTATTTCTGGTAACAGTTTGTTATTAGAAGTTGCTAGTTTTAATATTAGATCTGTTGAAAGCATTTTCTGGCTGTAGCTCAGAAAAATTAATGGACCTCACGATGTTTGCGACAAGTGTAGCCCCCAATCTGGCTGTGCATCCATGCAGTCTGATCAGAGTCTACGCTGTTTGCCATTCTGTCAGGGAACAGCTGTATTGCCTCAGTGAAACAATTTTGTTATTGTTGTTGGGTAATTTAGACCATAATAAAATAAATCTTAGATTTTCATCACCGCCCACGTCCTCTTAGGCCTTACCCCGATTTTCTTCGTTAAACAAAAATAAAATAGAATATTTTTGGGTGTTTTGGTGGTGGACTAGAATTGTATAGTACTTTATATAGTATCTGCCTGCAAATTATACTTTCTGTAACATATTTCACCAACATTTCGAAGTATACTTATCTAGCAAAGTATACGTTTAGGGAGTAATCATTTATTTTTCCCGAAATGCATTATTTCATATAGAACGAATGACTACATATTTTGATGATTAAAAGTATGCAGAATTATTATACTGAATTTATTACATTATCACAGCCAAAATGGCTGTGATAATGAAATAAATTCAGTATAATAGAAATTACTAAATTTATCCTCAAGTATACAATACATGTACATTGCAATTTTGGTGAAATCAGCTACTGGTATTGAATGTTTGTCCTTAACATACATGATAGTTGATGCTGTATGTTTTATATATCCTGGAAATATCAAATTTCACCCGACATCCCCGACACCTCCCTTAACTCAATTCAATAAAAAAAATGATGAAAATCTAGTAATTAATTTATTATGGCATTAATCCTTAAAAGGCGGGAACCGAAAACTGTCGTCTGCTGTTGTTTCATATTTTGTGTACTACTCCATTAAAATATGGTTTGACAGCACTTTAGAATCATTTCCATTGGAAATGATTCTAAAGTGCTGCCAAACCATGTTTTTGAAATATGGAAAATATAAAGTAATCAGCAGACAACAAAATTTAATTCAGCATTGTAAGGGTTAATGATATACATGTAATTTAATGGTTGTACATTTTGTTTAAATTTAATAATCATTCATACTATATATTTGGATCAAATTTAATACCATATACCATGTTGCATTGACACAAAACATTTGTATATTGCCATATGAGGTATTTTTGTCTCGCCCGCGAAAGCGGAAAGCGAGACTAAGGTTTTGCTTTTCCGGAGTCGGCGGCGGCGGCGTCGTCATCATTCAATGTTAAGTTTTTGTGTTACGGTCATTACTTCAACACCTTATCAGCTACAGTCATCAAACTTTATACATACCTTTACTATGATATGTAGAGTCTGCCACCAGGTCAGGTTATTCTAATTACAGGGCTGAATATATTGTTTCTCGATGTAAATATTCAGTTCTGATTTTGGAATTTTCCCCCCAATGCAGCAGGTTAAAACGGGATTGAACCCGTTTGCCCGGCCTTACATGACCATAGCTGTTGATAGGCCGTTAAACACCAATAAACAAACAAACTATGATATGTAGAAGAATATAGGACTATTCTCGGGGCCCCGGGGTCAAGGTCAAGGCAGAACAAGGCGTGACATTTGATTCCGCGGAATTCTTGTTTTGCTTTATATGTCTTCCCAGGGCATATATGCAATACATGTACATGTATATGTTTTTTGCATTCGAGACCTTGTTATTATAAATCATAAGGTTTCATTTATGTTTCATTACATGTCTATATTGCTCAAACTTTTATCAACAATTGCGTCAATAAACTTGGAAAAGTCGCGGGAATACTGGACGAGGCCTTCCGGCCTTCGTCCAGTATTCCCGCGACTTTTCCAAGTTTATAATGTACGGAGCCCCGCAGGTGACATAGAATTTGTTTTTATTAATTCGTTCCCACAATTTGTTTGCATGAAATAACAATTTGTTCCCATGAATTAACAATTTGTTCCCACGAAATAACAATTTGTTCTCACGATATAACAATTCGTTCCCTCGAATTAACAATTCGTTCCCATGGTATATCGTGGGAATGAATTGTTAATTCGTGGGAATGAATTGTTAATTCGTGGGAACGAATTGGATCGAATTGTTATTTCGTGGGAACAAATTGTTAATTCAATGGAACAAATTGTAAATTTGTGGGAACGAATTGTTAATTCAAAGGAACAAACTGTTAATTCGTGGGAACGAATTGTTATTTCGTGGGAACGAATTAATAAAAAAATCCATATCCCATGCATGGCTCCATAAGAGTAATATTCTAAAGCATTTTTCATATATTTTTACATAATGGTACATTTTTCTCAGGGAAACAAATCCAATTGTTTTTCTTCTAAAATTGATAGTCTTGAAGAAACTGATAGTCAAATAAATGAAATATGATTACTTGAAGTAACTGACTGTAGATTAAATTCATTTGGTGTCTTGGAGTAACTATCATATTGAATTTATTTGACTTATCATTTTTGGCAAATATACTGGATTCATTTCCTGAGGTACTTGTACATGTATTTGTATATCTGATAAACCTACTGTGTGTGGATCATACATTTCTTTATCAGGTTTACTACTATCAGGGGAATTAATCCCATATTTAAAAATAGCAGTGTAATAATAAAGTATATTTATACACACACCAGGGGCCTATTTCACTAAACTTTGTACAACTAAAATGTTCGTAAGTACAAATTTAGGATCGTCTGGAAATGTCAATTGATGGATTTACATGTATTGAGCATAGGCTGCATATGCAGCCTATGCTCAATAAATGTAAATCCAAAAATTGTTTACAAAAAAACATTGTTAATGTGAAATTTACAGACTCATAATTTTGCACTTACAAACATTTTAGTCGTACGAAGTTTAGTGAAACGGCCCACAGGGCATGAAAATGTACCTTCGAGCCTCCACATTTTACAATGATTTTCAACATTTTCTTCACTGTATGGCCATATAATGGCGTAACGATTCTTCGAGAAAACATGTTATCAAAGAGCAAGATGACCTCATATCAGGTGTATTGGTTGGACGGAAGGATATGCATTTCTTAACGATGGATGCATCCTTACGGATTCATACCATAACAGTGAATCTCACGATCGGGGTTCGTCCTTACCAGACTTCCGATTGGAGACCTGGTTTGACCCTCACATACGTCTTTGGCATTTTGTATGCGACAGTTGAAGCTGGTTATATCCCTAATATGCGAGGATTACGATTATGCGTAATCCGATTTTAGGGGAAGGGGCCAAGTGACTTGGTGTGGTATGGACCTGGCACCAGGCCAGGTTATTGTAATTTCAGAGCTGAATATATTGTTTCTCGATGTAAATATTTCGTTCTGATTTTCCCCCCTATGCAGCAGGTTAAAACGCGATAAAACCCGTTTGCCAAGCTTACATGACCATAGCTGTTGATAGGCTGTTAAACCCCAATAAAGAAACACTGGGATTCACACCTGGGGCCATGTGATCTGGTCTAGTAAGGGTGCCTGGCACCGGATCATGATATTGCCTTGGCTGTTTTTATTGTAATCACTGCTGATTGTATGTGGCATTCCCGTCTGTATTTCACCTTGCTCTTGAATGGACATAAAACCCTAATATGTTCTGAAAACCATACATAACCGTTCTTAGAGAAAATATGTAATCAACAAACAATATTCGATCATATCAGGTGCAGGGATTCTGCTGGCGATCGCCACTTTCGCAATTGGCGATAAAAATAAACAATTGGCGATAAAAAATTACAATTTTCGAAAAATAAATTAAAAAAAATAGATTTTTTTATTTTTTTTTGAAGTGGCGATTTTTTGTATTTTCCCCAGCGGAATCCCTGCAGGTGTAACCATAAAAGCTGGGCAGCATGTAATATTCTATATTTTTGTTATGTAGACATGTTTTAAATAGAGAATGAGTTACTTTGAATATTAGTATTAGAGGACAACTAAACCCGAATGTATTATGTACGTACATGTATATGAACTTGCTTGTTGTTGTATGTGGCTGTGACTGGAGAAATAGGGTTCATGAGTTTTGCGACCAATGTAGATCCAGATCAGCCTGTGCATCCGCACAGTCTGATCAGGATCTGCACTGTTCGCGGTTCCATCAGTGAAACACTGTCATGCTTCTAACAAGTGATATAGATCATTATCAGGCTACAGGCATGCGTTGTTTGATCAGGAGCTGCACACACTGGACACACATTCCATAATTTTTTCCCCCATTTGTACATGTACTTGTACAGGTAATATGTGGGATTTAGTACTAGACCCATTGACCCAGCCATAAATTACCTTAGCTGTTGATAGGCCGTTAAACCCCAACAAACAAACAAACACAAATCCCATAATTTCTCCAGTCACAGACATATATCAAATTTTATGATTATATATTATTTCCAACATCGGTGTTTTCTCATTTGGAGGCTCCCAACATACTTTTATAATGTTTAGTATCCCAAAAAATGGTCGACGGATGTCACAGAACAGGAAGTAGAACAGTGTGTCCTAAAAGGGCCTTTTTATGAGCCAACAGCACATACATTTTGATGAAATATGGCGCGGCAAACCCGTCTTCATGAGCTGCATTTGCTGGTCCTGGTAGTTTGCCACAGACTTGTGTCGTTTTTGCGAAGATTCTTCGCAAAAACGACAGAAGTTTGTGACAAAGTACAGAAACCAACAAATTCAGCTTAACAAGACGCGTTTGATGCGCCATACTTCATCAAAATCCTTTACATAATAAGGACAAAAGAAAAGAATATATAGACCCAAGAAATTTCTGTATTTATCTACGTATTATGTAAATTGACCTCCGACAAACGAGCCGTACCTTATATAATTTGTGGCATTTGTGGCATTTGTAGGTCCTAATCAATCTGCACATGTTGCTTTCAAAATATTAGGTATCCCATCACCCCTAATTAACTGCAATAGACTCTTCCATTCTAATTTTCAGCACATTCCATTAATCAGAAAAGAGGTAGTTTTCGAGAGAGAAAATAATAATCAGAAACTGCCTAGTAACACTAACTAACATTGCGAGCCGAATTTATGGATTTACATTTATTGAGCATAGGCTGCATATGCAGCCTATGCTCAATAAATGTAAATCCAATAATTCCGAGCCGTCTCTTCAGGATCTACACCCTTTGGAAGCATAAGGATTGTGTGAAAGAGATAAAAGATGTTACTTATTCCTTAACGAGAATAATAACTAGGACTAGCCACAAATGTTACTGTTAGGTACATTTTGTCAACCGGCCACGAACTCGCAGAGCGTGGAATTATATATTACCGTATGAAGATATTAAATAAATTATATTGTTAATTAGAATTTGTTTTTTATTCCAGGATACCGATTCCCAAAATATGTTTATGGATGAGCACATGCTTATTCTTGGTCATTTATCTCCGGTGATAATGTCTGTTCATGATCGCATAGCACACAACTATGGTCTAGAATGACAAAATGCCTGATTTACAGTGAAAAGTCGGCCACCCTGGGTATTTTTTTATCTTTGGCTCTTTTGTTATGTGGGAGTTGAATTGGGTTATTGCCCATTATAAAAGTAGTAAGATTATACTGATCCTACTGCTTTTGGGAGGGGGCCAAATGATTCTGGTGTGGCGAGGACCTGGCATCAGATCAGGATTATTCTGATTTCAGGGCTGAATATATATATTTTTTTTATTGTAAATATTGATTTTGGGATTTTCGCCCCATTTGTACATGCACTTGAACATGTACTTGTACAGGTAATATATGGGATTTAGTACTAAACACATTGACCCGGCCTTATATGACCTTAGCTGTTGATAGGTTTCATTGTATACCTTTCTAGTGCATCAAAATCATCAAGGTTCTTATTTTGGCCTCGGCCAACCAAATTGATTTCAAGTTTGAATTTGGAGAACATTCTCGGAATGTTTTCCATGCAGGAGATGGATGGTTGATTGGGAGCATGTGAAGGGTAATTTAACGATGGGGTTCATCCCTACCAGAATCCAGTAGCCTGTTTCATCAACATTGCAAAGTATACTTATCTAGCAAAGTATACTTTGAGGGAGAAATTTTCAATTTAAGGATAAATTTATTAATTTATATTATACTGAATTTATTACATTATCACAGCCATTTTGGCTGTGATAATGTAATAAATTCAGTATAATAATTCTGCATACTTTTAAACATCAAATCGGCTACAGATATCCCTTGTTTGGCCCTCGGATACGTGAGAGTTGAACCCATTATGAAAGTACAGTCTACACTCGTTACATCAAACTCTTAAGTCGAACTACTGAAATACTCGAGTCAAATTCATGGTACCAAGTAAAAACATGTTTTGACAGTACTTCAGAATCATTTCCAATGGAAAGTGCTGTCAAAGCATGTAAATTATTCTAAAGTGCCATCAAAGCATGTTTTTGATGATAACACGAGTTGTCAGAAGACAACAAAGCTCACCTGTTGGCAGCCTTCACTCAAACTTGGCACAGTTGTATAAAAAACATGAATATTTAACTTGACCTTGGGTTAAGGGGTGTGCGGTGGACCTTGACATTGGGGTCAGTGGTGGAAGGTGGGTCGTGGATTTGCTATAGCATGATATAGCATATTAAGATGAATGCTGGTATGAAATATCAATGCACTCGCTGAAAACAGAAGTTATATGAAATTTAACCCAACCTTAAGTTTATGAACGAAGTTGGTCATTTTCTACAGCATGATAGCTATTCACATGAGGAATGCATGTATGAATGTGCTAAGTTTGTGACCTTGACCTTGGGGAAAGGGGTGAGGGGGGGGGGTCAAGGATTTGCTGTAGCACAATAGAGGATCATCAGATGAATGCATGTATGAAATATCAAGGTGTTCCTGGTAAAGAAACAGAAGTTATAAAAAATACATTTACTCCAACGTTAAGTTTATGATGTTGATCTTGGGGAAAGGGGTGGGGGATAGGACATGGATTTGCTGTAGCACAATAGAGGATCATCGGATGAATGCATGTATGAAATATCAAACCATTCCCTGTAAAGAAACATTTACCCCAACGTTAAGTTTATGAACATGCTAAGTTTGTGACATTGACCTTGGGGTAAGGGTTGGGTGGTGGGTCGCGGATTTGCTATAGCATGATAGAGGGTCATCTGAGAAATGCATGTGTGAAATATCAAGGCGTTCCATGAAAGGAAACATGTTACAAGATATTTACACCAACGTTAAGTTTATGAATGTGCTAAATTTGTGACCTTGACCTTGGGGTAAGGGGTGGGCGGTGGGTCATGGATTTGCTATAGTACGATAAAATATCATCAGATGAATGCATGTATGAAATATCAAGGCGTTCCATGAAAGGAAACAGATGTTATAAGACATTTGCACAACGTTAAGTTTGTGGACGCCGACGACGCCGGGGGTATGCCATAAGCTCTTCTGCACTTCGTGCAGGCAAGCTAAAAACGCACAGTTTTCAATATGATGGAAATTAATGAAATCTGGACGAATAATATACGAGTTCTCAAACAATTGACGTCAAAAACTGAGAATCGTTATGAACATGCTAAGTTTGTGACCTTGAACTTGGGGTAAAGGTTGGGTGGTAGGTCGTGGATTTGCAACAGCATGATAGAGGGTCATCTGAGGAATGCATGTGTGAAATATCAAGGTGTTCCATGAAAGGAAACAGATGTTGCAAGACATTTACCCCAACGTTAAGTTTATGAATGTGCTAGTGTGACCTTGACCTCGGGGTATGGGGAGGGCGGTGGGTCATGGATTTGCTATAGCACGATAGAGTATCATCAGATGAATGCATGTATGAAATAGCAAGGTGTTTCCTGTAAATAAACAGAAGTTACACAACATTTACCCCAACGTTAAGTTTATGAACATGCTAAGTTTGTGACCTTGACCTTGGGGTAAGGGTTGGGTGGTGGGTCGTGGATTTGATACAGCATGATAGAGGGTCATCTAAGGAATGCATATATGAAATATCAAGGTGTGTGATGAAAGGAAACAGATGTTATAAGACATTTACCCCAACATTAAGTTTATGAATGTGCTAAGTTTGTGACCTTGACCTTGGGTTAACGGGTGGGCAGTGGGTCATGGATTTGCTATAGTACGATAGAGTATCATCAGATGAATGCATGTATAAAATATCAAGGCATTCCATGAAAGGAAACAGATGTTATAAGACATTTACCCCAACGTTAAGTTTATGAATGTGCTAAGTTTGTGACCTTGACCTTGGGGTAAGGGTTGGGTGGTGGGTTGTGTATTTGCTACAGGATGATAGAGGGTCATCTGAGGAATGCCTGTATGAAATAACAGGGTGTTCCATGAAAGGAAACAGAAGTTATAAGACATTTACCCCAACATTAAGTTTGTGGACGCCGACGACGCCGGGGGTATGCCAAAAGCTCTTCTACACTTTGTGCAGGCGAGCTAAAAATGGAAAATAAACAGCAGACGACAAAAATATAGCAGTCTAAGGGTTATGATATGGATAGCCAATAAATTCATGTAACAAAGCTTGTATAATGAGAGAAAATGTTTATTTATTGTATGAGAAAATGTGCATAAAAATTTTCAAATATGATGAACAGTAAAAATACATATGTGAAGTCAAAGAAACTTAATTTGCAGATGCTCATCTCCACCCGCCCCTATTATTGTATTTTGAAATGTAAAAATTAGTGCGTTTCTTTTTTTTAGGTTTTTTACAACACCAATTTCAACAAAAGATTAAAAAGGCTCCCACCTGCCCCAAATTTATTCCAAAATATAGATGAGATTCTACTAATTAAATTTCTACGGCCTTAGTCCATGCCACTATTACAGTTTGTATACAATACCACCACATTTTGATTGGTGGGTCTACATATTTGCATTGTTGCGATTGGCAAGTGGTGAAGACATCAGAAAGCCAAGTTGTACTTCCAACACAGATTGTCAGCTGATCTTTACGACATTTGCGACCAGCGTAGACCCAGATCAGCCTTTATATCGGCGCAGTCTAATCTGGGCCTACACTGTTCGCCATTCAGTAACTTTACTAGCTATTATCTATAATGTGACAGCAAATGTGTAAATAATGATGGACTGATGAACAATGTAGACTATCAGCACATAAATGGCGTTATGCGGAGCCGTTCTGGAAATTCAGTAATATTTTTCCCATGAACAGACATGTGGCTGTGACTGGGGAAATGGGGCTTATGGGTTTTGCGACCAGTGTAGATCCAGATCAGCCTGTGCATCCGCACAGGCTGATCAGGATCTGCACTGTTCACCATTCCATCAATGAATCACCCGTCATGCTTCTAACAAGCAACATAAATCGTTATCAGGCTATCATTAGAAGCTACACTCGTATGTGGCTGTGACTGGAGAAATGGGGTGTATGGGTATTGCGACCAGTGTAGATCCAGATCAGACTGTGCATCTGCAGTCTGATCAGGATCTGCACTGTTCACCATTCCATCAATGTAACACCCGTCATGCTTGTAACAAGTAATACATATCATTATCAGGATCTTCACTGATCGCCATTCCGTCAATGAATCACCGGTCATGCTTCTAACAAGCAATATAGCTGGTTATCAGGCTACAGGAGTGTGCTATTTCATCAGGAGCTACCCTCATCACAAAGCCCATGAGCCCCATTACTCCAGTCACAGCCACATATAAAGAAAAGATACCTTACGACGCATGCAATCAGCATCCGCATAGTCTGATCAGGGCATACAGTACTCGTCATTCCGTTATTGGAGCAGTGTTTGTGCTTCCGAGTAACTGCTTCTATCAATCCGATTGTATGAGCACATGATGATCATTTGAGACACGCCATGTGATTTTGTGACCTTCTGACATTTGCACAATTACATTAAATTTGTTTATAAAATTTACAATATTTTTCATAAATAAAGTCAAAAGTTGACAAAAATCTTCGGAGTACATGCGGAATATAATTCCGCATGTGCTCTGAAATGTTGTCAACTTTTGACGCCATTTACAGAAATTATTGTAAATTTTGTAAATGTATTTCATGAAACTACGTAGATGTCCGACGGTACAAAATCACATGGCCCGTCTCATTTGTCCTAAGGTACATTTTCTCAGCCCATGACCCGTTTAGAACTAGCGCCAACACATATACTTGCAGCTGCAGCAATAAACTGTTTTTGTCTCGCGATTTTGTCCAGTCTTGGCTAACGTACAACGTGCGGGAAACAAGCATGTACTGTAGTTAACATGCAAAATACATGTACATGTATATATATATATAATTTAAAACAAGATGCGGACCGCCAGCCCACAAAATTGACACAATGGCATTTATGACCAGTATATATTTATGTGGTGTTGATCGGAGAGAAATAGGGCTTAAGGGTTTTGCGACCAGTAGCCGATTTCACCAACATTGCAAAGTATACTTTTCTAGCAAAGTATACTTTGAGGGAGTAATCATTTATTTTTCCTGAAATGCATTATGCTATATAAAACTAACAACTGCATATATTTGATGATTAAAAGCATGCAGAATTATTATACTGAATTTATTACATTATCACAGCCAAAATGGCTGTGATAATGTAATAAATTCAGTATAATAACAAGAAACGAGGCAAAGCCACGAAGGCCAGGTTTTTTCCAAGCATAGACACTTGGATAACATAATTATACCCACTTTTTGTAGACTAGATGGACGTGGCCTGCATGTGGCGCCTTGGGGCGAGGCATGGACACTAAAAAAATAGATATAGTAGATGGAAAAACTTTAACCAAAAAACTTTAACCAGACACACGGACGTAGACGTACGGACGGACGTATGCCAAAATGCAGACGATATCGCGCCGACAATGATGATAAACACCCATGTGAAGTATCAAGGTAATGGGTGAAGCAGTTGCAGAGATATAGTACACGAAAAAACTTTAACAAAAAAAATCAAAGTAATTTGACCTTGACATTGGGCACAGGGGCCGCACGGTTGGGGGGTAGAATGAAAATATGGATGATGATAAACACCCATGTGAAGTTTCAAGGTAATGGGCGAAGCAGTTGCAGAGATATAGTACATGTATAACGAAAAACTTTTAACCAAAAAACTTTAACCAGACGTACGTTAAAAAGTTAACGTTGAAAATGGCTAAGTCAATTACGTAGAAATAATAGGTGACGGTAAATAAAATGGTCACATGTTGGATAGTTGTATGTGGTAGGCACCCCTTGGTTATGAAGCTGTGAAAGTTTGGTGGTCCTAGGTGGTACAGTACCAAAGAAATGGACTTAAACACGAAAACTTAACATTGATTGTGGACGCCGCCCGCCGCCCACCGCCCACCGCCGACCGCCCACCGCCCGCCCGGCTTTCGCCAATCCAATAGCCTGGATTTTTTTTCAAAAAACCTGACTAAAAATTAATAAATTTATCCTAAAATTGAAAATTTCTCCCTCAAAGTATACTTTGCTAGAAAAGTATACTTTGCAATTTTGATAGGCTACTGGTAATTTAAGGCCGGGCCAATGGTAGTGTAGATCCAGATCAAGATTACCCTGTGCATCGCCATTGCATCACTGAAACACTTGTCATGCTTCTAACTAATAAGTAATATAGATCACTAACAGGCTACAGAAGTGTGCTACTTGATCAGGAGCTACACTGGTCACAGATATCATATAAACACCCATGACTGAATGGTGAACAGAGATGTCTAATATCAGACCGTACATGGTTGCAAATGGTATAGTGTACAATTTGTTGGCTGATAATATATAATGTAACAACTATAAACGCACTATCAACACTGGCATATATACATGCCCACAAAGTATCAGGGGGCCGTTTCACTAAACTTTGTACAACTAAAATGTTTGTAAGAGCAAATTTAGGATCGTCTGGAAATCTCAATTAATGGATTTACACTTATTGAGCATATGCTGCAGCCTATGCTCAATAAATGTCAATCCAATAATTGTTTACAAGAAAACATTGTTAATGTGAAATTTACAGGCTATCATAATTTTGCACTCGAACATTTTGGTTATACGAAGTTTAGTGAAACGGCCCCCAGGTATATACAATACGATTTAACGAGGTAAAATGAAACGAGCCACTTGATTTTGTGGCTGTGACTGGAGAAATGGGGCTTATGGCATTTGTGGCCCATCCAGTTCCAGGGGCCCCATTTCACTAAACTTTGTACGACTAAAATGTGCAAAATTATGAGTCTGTAAATTGCACATTAACAATGTTTCTTGTAAACAATTATTGGATTTACATTTATTGAGCGTAGACTATGTTCAATAAATGTAAATCCATCAATTAAAATTTCAGACTATCAAAAATTTGCACTAACAAAGATTTTCGTTGTACGAAGTTTAGTAAAATAATTTAGCATTGAAAGGATTAAAAGCATAGTTGGTGTATCAGACTGAACATTGAATAATATAGAGCCGGATCAGACTGCACAGATGCGCATGCTGATCTATGTCTATACTGGTCGGAAATGCCATAAGCCACAGCTCTCAAGCCGGTTAAACAAAAATCCTGCTGTAACGAACACATGTAACACATCCAAGTGATGACGACAATGGCGCAGATGTAGCGATGAAAGTTTGTGCGTACAGTTCTATATACATGTATATAAATTATGGATTCTATACAGAATGACAACATCGGTGTCGAGTGTATGTTGATTAAATTGCACATCTTGATTCCACCAAGCTGGCATTGTTAATCCTTGAAAGGTGGGAAACATTCTGATTTGACGTCTGCTATTTTTTTCTTCACAATTTTCTCTTTTTTTACAAAAACAAGTTTTAGCAGCATATGAGAATCATCTCCTCTCCTGTTCTGCCAAAGCATGCCTTGCATATCAATAAAAGAATTTGATGGAAAATGCAGACATCAATTTTTTTCAGGAAAAAGAGTACGGTTATATGCTGTTTTTCATATCTGTCTTGTTTTCCAGCAAAAAACATGTTCCAGCAGTGCATGAGAATCATCCGACATGACGACGATTCTTGTGTACTGTCTAAGCATGATGGAGAAGAAATAAAGAACACTTCTGATAATACAGACATTACATTTCCATTCCCCCCTTTTAAGGCTTAAATAAAACGACCAGCGCGACACTATAGCTGCCTCATATCAGGTCCTCTCTCATTGATCAACTTGTGCCATATGGCAACTGGCAAGATTGTACATGCAAGCTTTAACCCATAAAAAGGCGGGAAAATATTGTCGTCTGCTGCTTTTTCATATTTCTTATTTCTCAGTAAAAACATGCTTTGACAGCACATGAGGATCATCTCCGTTGGAGATGATCCTTATGTGTTGTCAGAACATGTTTTTGTTGATAAAAATGGAAATAAATTAACAGCAGACAACAACATTTAATGAGCCTTATACAGGTTAATACATGGTAGAAGCACATCAGCCGACACCGTAAGCTGAAAACCTACTACCAGTACTTCATGAATTTGTACAAAACAAATATGTATACTTCAGTATTGTAAGCAATATATACACATAGCACACCAAAATTGTTCTCATTGCTCTGTCCTTAACCCTTACTACACAGAGTTAAATTTTGTCGTTGGCTGGAAATGTTTTATTATCAATATTTCTCGACAAAAACTTGTTTTGACAGCACATGAGAAGCGTCTCCACTAGAGACGATTCTCATGTGCTGTCAAAACCGTTTTTTTTTGTGTGTTAAAAATCAAAGCAAAAATGAAAAACAGCAGACGACAATTTCCATCTACAGCGAAGTGCGGGTCAAAATGTTTTGGATTACCAAATGCATTACAAACCCTCACTACGCTATAGGCGAAAAGTGTCATCTACTGTTTTTCATTTTTGCCTTAATTCTTAACATGCGACAGCACATGAGAATATTGAAAATAAAACATTTCCAGCAGACAACAAAATTTAATTCAACATAGTAAGGGTCAAACTGGTACTTATTGTATATATAAATGTACATGGCATACTAAACCCATATCATGCATTATACGGATTCAAAGGAAGCAAAATTTACAAATAATTATTCCAGTAATCTTTATCTGAATAGAATAAATATGCCTCATATATGTCTAAAATATTCTTAATGTTATAATAACGTCTCTAGCATCTTTTGAACTGTTGTGGCAATAAACATGTGTGTATTTTTTACTACCAACTAGAAAATGTGTTCATAGAACATAGATGCCCCACATATCGCTTTGATAGTAAACAAGGCCAGATTCCAAGTCCAAAAGGGGGAGATAATCCATGGCTCAGTGTCAAAGCAAAAATATAAATTCACTTTGTGCATCTACACACCAAGCATCAAGCATCCAGCTATTACAGTTTCACAAGTTACAAGGCAAATTCGGACAGACGGACAAGGGTAACAATAAATGCCCTATCCACTATCATAGTGGAGCATAACAAATCAAATATTGACACTTTCAGCACCATAGACCTCTATCCCAATATTTACGAACAGTGTAGGCAGAGCTCCAGATAAGCTTTGTGTCTAAATAATAATAATCAATGCGTATTTAGCTAAAATAATTGCATAAAATACGCCAATACGCACCTTATCTGGAGCTCTGAATGTATCAGAGCTCGTATCAAGAGCCATCTCATCAGGATCTACACCATTAAATGCATGATAATATTCCATCCACCCTCTGCGTCAAGAGCATAATCAACTGGCATAGGCATCATATTTCTCAACACCGGACGACTTCAAGCAGTAAACCTTTATTCGCGTCTTCGTCAAGCATTTCACAAGCTTCTCCGTGAGCTGATGCACGCCTATATACTCAGTGTGTCGTTTCCGCGACGGCTTTTCCAGTTGGTCGCCACTCGCCTGTGAATCAGAGTCGTCGCCCACCCGTATCACGGTCAGATCGTCGTCAGAATTGGTCTCCGTATAGAAGGGTATCCACTGTTGGTTTGCGGACTGCTGTGGTTCCGTGTCGGTGTCCAGGATTATGGACGCGCTGCTACTGCTCGGGATCACCCAGTCCAGGCGGTCCAGGGATGTTAACTTCGTCACGGCAGACAGGGTGTTTGTGTTCACTTCCGTTGGCTACAACGATAGATACACAGTTCATGCAACTGCCATTTGAAATACGGAATTTGTTTACCCTCAAGATAAGATGTTTGTACATGTATGTATATACGATAAAAAAAAAAAATTGACAATACCTATACTGTCCAGGAATCAATTATTTTGATTCATGATCATGAAAATTGTCTATTTTCAGTATACTATTTGAGAGAAAGTGCTTAGAAAATCATAAATCATGAGCTCTTGCAAGTTTTAAATTTATGTTTGATCTTGTTATGAAATATATGGGAGGGGAATTTTTGTAAAATCTAAATTTCCAAAGCTTGCAAATGTTCAAGTATATTTCCCGAGCTATTCCCTACTTACGAGTATCGAGTTATCCGGCCAGAGGATGAGGGTTTTCAGCTTGGGCAGTTGGACCAGGTACGTCCCCAGGCTGTCCGCTATGGTGTATGTGTACAGCTCCAGCCACTCCAGTCTGCAAACATACAGTTATTGAATGTATTGAATGGGGGTTTGTTTGTTTAGTTTATTGGTGTTTCACAGCCTTTTCTTACAGACTGGGAGTGGCTGGAGCTGTAGCCACTCCCAGTCTGCAAAAAAATACAAACTCACTGAATTGGGGTTTGTGTCTAATGAACAATGTTAACGGTATGCCGACGAGAAGAATTGCAACCACTTATCGCATGTGATGATTATAACAAATTTAAGTTGATCATTTTGTTGAAGTTGGGAAATCTTTGGCGAATTTGTCTACATTTAACTACCTATACCTGTAGGTGGAACATTGTAGAATTAATGAACCACATTAATGTGAGAAGCAAATTCATAAAAAAAAATTTATCATGAAATTCATACAATCAAAAAGTTTGTACGTACAAACTTTTTCATTGTATGGATTTCATATGATAAAAATGTTTTTATGAATTTTCTTCGCATTAACGTGTTGCCCTACTTTTCTAACTACAGTCAAGATTCTGTACAACGACACACGTTACAACGGTATATTCGCCTCCCGGCCCAATAAGCCACGAAACGAATCAGCATGCTCTTTAATCTGCTCGATAGATAATCAGTCTTATTTCATGTACGTTATTATGGCACCGGTACCAGGCATCGCTGGCACAGTCTGATCAGGGCCTACACTGGTCACAATGTGTCAGTGTCTTGTGAACAATTTAGGTGACAATTGATCACGTGGGTCCCCTATCAGTAGCCTATTTCACCAACATTGCAAAGTACATGTATACTTTTCTACCAAAGTATCTAGCAAATATATACTTTGAGGGAAAAAAAATTCTATTTTAGGATAAATTTTTTAATTTTTATTTCGACTGAATTTATTACATTATCACAGCCATTTTGGCTGTGATAATGTAATAAATTCAGTAAAATAATTCTGCATACAATGTACATGTACTTTTAATCATCAAATATATGCAGTCGTTAATTCTATATGAAATAATGCATTTCAGGAAAAACAAATGATTACTCCCTCAAAGTATACTTTGCTAGAAAAGTATACTTTGCAATGTTGGTGAAATAGGCTACTGGGGCCCGTTTCACTAAACTTCTTGCGACTAAAATGTTCGTAAGTTCAAATTTAAGATCGTCTGTAAATTTCAATTGATGGATTTACATTTATTGAGCATAGGCTGCATATGCAACCTATGCTCAATTAATGTAAATCCAATAATTGTTTACATGAAAACTTTGTTAATGTGAAATTTACAGACTATCATAATTTTGCACTTACGAACATTTTAGTCGTACGAAGTTTAGTGAAACAGAACCCTGGTCTACACTGGTCGCATACACAATCTTGATGTGTTCCACATACAGTATGCCATTTGGAACTACAAAATTGGCTCTGGGACGAATTCAAGTTGGGACAAATCTTCATGTGACGATTGTAAATATAGAGAACCACTGTAAATTGTTGTTTTTTTTGTTGCTTTTTATTTTCATTAAGTTTAGCATGTAAATTAAAACAAACTGTTTATTAAACATCTGTCATTCTTTTTTTTATACATGTGTTTATGCGAATTTCTAACAATGAAAAAGGCAACTTCACAGATTATCCCGTATTCACCACGTGTGTCTACGTAATTGCCAATTAGCAAAGAAGGTCGCCTGAAATCTTGTCAAATCCTGGCTTATTTCTGAATGTTGTTTGTTTTGTTGATATAAAATTGGATACATATGCATTGCTTCATCAATGTGGTGACAAATAAGTATTTAATTCAGCATTTATCTATAGTATCCGATAATGCCGAATTACGCTAGTGTAAACGGACAGTAAATGATGTCGCTATAATAGGTTGTTACCAATTACCGACAGGTACCGATTACCGACAGCTTGATAGAGACGAGAAAATTACCGGTTCTTTATAACGGTAGATTCGTTATAACGGTCGTCTCTGACGAACTATGCCGTTGTAAATAATCCTGGCTGTACATGTACATATCAATGTGAGCATGTCCATGGGTGTGAGAGAAAAAGCTATTGCAAATTCCAATGTTGCCATTACAAACATCTAAGTCGTACGAAGCTTAGTGACGTGGACCCCAGTTATATAAATCCCAGTTATATAAAACAACTTCCTGGGCATCCTTGGCTCAATTATTGGGGGAATGTGTTGGTTTTACGCCACATTGCTTAGTTTAAACTATTAAAGCAACGTGATAACAAACCGTCAAATTCTGCCAATTTCTTTACCTTTATGGAAGATATATGCAATACAGAGACGACCACACTCACTGTTTAAGGTTGAGGAGAGCGTTGCCAAGTCCACGGTCCGGGATTGTCCCCCCTTCCTCAAGTCGCAGCTTCTGCAGGCTCGTCAGTGCTCCCAGGTGGGTAAACGTCTGACAATGGACACAGCACAATACAACCACTATCCAGGTACACTTCATCTTCACTATAACACTATTCGTTATAACACTATTTGTTATAACACGATTTTCAATATAACATTCAAGATCATGTCCTGGATCCCAAATACGTATACTATTTGTTCATTAAATTGTGTATGGATATAACATGTATAAGTTATTGTACACACAGGGATTCCGCTCGGGAAAATAAAAAAGTCGCCACTTCAACAAAAAAAAATTAAAAACAAAATGTAATTTTTGATCGCCAATTGTTTATTTTTATCGCCAATTGCGAAAGTGACGATCGCCAGTGGAATCCCTGTACACATATTGGATTTTTAAGGACTTAAATGCCAGGGAGCACTAGCTCCCTGGCATTTAATTCCTTAAAAATCCAATATGTGAACACTAGCTCCCTGGCATTTAATTCCTTAAAAATCCAATATGTGAACAATAACTAGCTCAGCCAAATTTCACTGCATCTCCAATCTGAGTATTGATTTTACATTTCCAGTCGAACAATTAATAATTAAATCTGGTAACATGTAACTTATTGTGGCTAAATCTTGCAATAAGTGAAATACTGGCCAGCGACTGGCTTAGAAAGAAGGGAAAACTACAAGGTTGACATGTAACATGTTGGCTGTGCATGGACTCCAACGATGGTTCTATAATCAGATTCAAATGAAAGTAGGCAAACATCTGGGAATGGGCAAATCACAATGTGTAGCCGAAATATTTCTTTACTACTTCATCTGTCTTTTATATTTTCTGTACTGTATTTGCTGGGATAATGTTGCATGTCTCTGTCCAGTAAACTTCTTAACTGGACAGACAAACAAACAAACGGACGGACGCAGTCCAAACACTATATGCCGCCCAGCTCTGCAGCGACAGGGGGCATGCAAATAGCAAGGAAAAGTCAATGTTTGATATTTATGGGTGAGAAGAGTTAATTGTGAATGTCCAACAATTGGCATGCAAAAGCCAATATTTAGGGGCGAGAGGGTTAACATCGTATCTCGGCGGTCCAGGTGATACAGTCTATGTCAGATATCGAGGGGTGAGAGGGTTAAGACCGTACCTCGGCGGTCCAGGTGATACAGTCGCCGAGGGCCAGCTCCTGCAGCTTGGTGAGCTCCTTCAGGAAGTCGAAACTGTTCTCTGGTAGGTTCCGCAGGCTCGTCAGGGACTACAAGGACACATGCATTGATGGACTGATTGGTTATGTTATGAAATGTTATGATATGTTATGACATGTTATGATATGTTATGACATGTATAAATAGTTAAAAGACTAGGCTTGAAAATGGTAGAAATTCATATATAGTTTCTACAATGGAACTAGTTCATTTCCGTTTTCAACATCTTTTCTTATGATTATACAGACCAAGTCACAGGCACATGCCAAGATTTTGATGATATTCAGCAGTGCCATGTTAAAGCTAAATGGGTAGGGGGACCCTCTCCATGCTAACTGATGTGTTATGCTCTGTACCAGTTACCCACAGTCCCCTTTCTAATCTGAATACATAATAGAACATCCTTAAATCTGAAGGGGTCAGTGGAAGAAGGGGGCTAAGTCCATAAAGGACTTAGCCCTCTTCTTCCACTGACCCCTACATTGACATCAACTCAATCTTGCATTATTAAAGTTGGACACTGTATATTTTCACCATTGACAAACACGTACCAGGACTTGGAGGTTTTTCAGAAGTGCGAGATCAGGCATCCCCCCGCTGAAGCTGAATGAGGGCGGAGTGAGACCGCCGACTCCTTTCAGGCGTAGTTCCAAGAGGCTCGTTAATGACGCGAACTTGCCCACATCCAACTTGGTGGGCCGTGTCCTGAATACGATAAAGGCAGCCAGTAATGTTTCGGTGGTATGCGAGTGGTAAATGCGGCTGTGACTAGAGATATGGGGCTTATTGGATTCCTGACCAGTGTAGCTCGTGATGAAATAAATAGGCTGTGACTAGAGATATGGGGCTTATTGGATTCCTGACCAGTGTAGCTCGTGATGAAATAAATAGCACACTCCTGGGGGCCGTTTCACTAAACTTTGTACGACTAAAATGTTCGTAAGTGCAAAAATTATGATAGTCGGTAAATTTCACATTAACAATGTTTTCTTGCAAACAATTCATCAATTGAAATTTCCAGACGATCCTAAATTTTCACTTATGAACATTTTAGTCGTACGAAGTTTAGTGACACGAGCCCCTATAGCCTGATAGCATCTATATTGCTTGTTGGAAGCACGACAGGTGCTTCATTGATGGAATGGCAAGCAGTGCAGATCCTGATGTAGATCTACACTGCTTGCAAAACCCATCAGAATTGTAATTCTACGTACATGTTACATTGATGGAATGGCGAACAGTGCATCCAGATCTTGATGAATGGCGAACAGTGACCATACTGCGGATACATCCGCAGTCTGATCTGGATCTACACTGGTCGCAAAACCCATAATCCCCATTTCTCCAGTCACAGCCACAAATAATGTCACAGCTTAAATATCAGGGGCTCCATTTCATTCACAAGACTAAGAAGGTCTTAAAAGCAAAATTAAAATTTTACAAAAACATTCGTATTAGCAAATATTTAGTAGTTTGGTTCACATTTAGCTTATTTTTTGTTTTGTTTTGGAAACAAGCTCTTCAACAATAGTATAAGCAGAAAGTACACATAGTTTTTTTCTTTATTTTTTACACAAATTGGAGCCACTCCGATGATAAAAGAAAATTATATTTCATACAAATGTGGTCTAGCTCAATAATACCAGAGCTCCAGATAAGGTGTGTATTGGCGTATTTTACGAAATTATTTTAGCTGAATACGCATTGATTATCAAAAGTGGGAGCACAAAATACGCCAAGCAATGTGAAAATACGCATTGATTTTCAAATTGAGTAGTGAAAATACTGTCATAAAGTTGAAAATTCACTTTAATAGTTAAGCTGCAAAAAGCATATTAAGTGAATGTTTAAATTTGTTATATTTTTTATCATTTGTTCCCTATTTAGTAATGAAGAAAATCAATAACCCATTTGTAAAAGTAAAATATGCAACGATTTTGAAATCAGGGGGTATAGTATGCTTTGGTCACAAAGCTTATCTGGAGCACTGTGACATGATATGAATATCCGGGTTACAATGAATTGAGAAAACAGATGTTTCATAAAGGTTTGCGTTCTTTTCAACAAAAACTGTTTTATATTTGATCATCGGCCAGCATAAAACGTTACCCGATAAATAGAATGCCAGCCTAGTGTCTGTTGATTTCAAGTTCAGTAGCCTAGCCTCGGAATTCCTACGTGTTTCCTAGCCTTGCCTGATAAACTGATCAAATTACACTGCCCAGTAGCCTATTTCATCAACATTGCAAAGTATACTTTACTAGCAAAGTATACTTTGAGGGAGTAATCATTTATTTTTCCTGAAATGCATTATTTCATATAGAACTAACAACTGCATATATTTGATGATTAAAAGTATGCAGAATTATTATACTGAATGTATTACATATCACAGCCATAATGGCTGTGATAATGTAATAAATTCAGTATAATAAAAATTAATAAATTTCTCCTAAAATTGAAAATTTCTCCCTCAAAGTATACTTTGCTACTAAAGTATACTTTGCAATGTTGATGAAATAGGCTACTGGTAATCTCTATATCTGATCCACCTACCACATGGACTCGTTGTTGAAGTCTGTCACACACATGGCGGAGAACACCTCGAGCCTGCTGAGGCGTTCACACAGCGAGTGGAGGACGGACGCGGGCACCAGGCCAAAGTACATCCGCTTGATCGTCTCCGCATTCTGCAGCGCCGACACCAGCTGGTGCCACGTGCGGTTCGCGTCGTCGTAGTGCTTCAACCCGATCAATGACTGCAACGAGCGGTTGAATCAAGGTTTACACTTGCTAACAAATGCCACAAGCCCCATTTCTCCAGTGACAGATGTCACTGGAGAAACGGGGCTTGTGGCATTTGTGGCCAGTCTAGCTCCTGATTGGCATATATGGGGTTTGTGGAATTTTGGCCTGTCTAACTTCCAATCTGTGGCAGTTACTGGAGAAATAACGCTGGTGGAATATGCAGCCATTCAAGCTTCTGATATGGGACTGGAGAAATGGAGCTTATAACGTCAGTGGCCAGTCAAGCTCATGCTCTCCTAGCAAACTCCAGCAACAGGGCAAAGATCTAGATCACTTGCTGCAAGCACGACTGCTGACTGGTTCACTGACTGAATGACAGCAAACCCTTATCAAAATGCATGGATGCTGATCACAAACACCATAAGCCCAATTTCACAATATCAATTATGACATTTCATATTACATTTGTATTCATATTTCATATGTGTATCTAGTCAATGTGGGATATGACAATTTGTTATCAGTCAGTCGCTATTAGGTCAATGCAAATCTTGTTAGCCAAAAAAATATCATTCCTGCACTGGAATCATGATATTCTGATCAATCGGGTGTCCTTATATACATGTACGCACAATTGATAGCAAAATATCATTATTTGATGCCAGAGATCCTTGCCACATGAGACGAATCTAAAGCGCTACCGGTATGTATGAATCCCAGGAAAGGTAAATTTGGCATTATATGTCGCTGTGACTGGAGAAATGGGGCTTATGGGTTTTGCGACCAGTGTAGATCCAGATCAGCATCCGCAATCTGATCCGGATCTGCACTGTTCGCCATTCCATCAATGAAACACCCACAATGGTTTAGCATTTTTTTTATAAATTGTTATAATCAGGCTACAGGAGTGTGGTATTTGATCAGTAGCCGATTTCATCAAAATTGCAAAGTATACTTATCTAGCAAAGTATACTTTGAGGGAGTAATCATTTATTTTTCCCGAAATGCATTATGTCATATAGAACTAACGACTGCATATATTTGATGATTAAATGTATGCAGAATTATTATACTGAATTTATTACATTATCACAGCCAAAATGGCTGTGATAATATAATAAATTCAGTATAATAAAAAATTTATCCTAAAATTGAAAATTTCTCCCTCGAAGTATACTTTGCTAGAAAAGTATGCTTTGCAATGTTGGTGAAATCGGCTACAGGAGCTACACTACAAATCCCATAAGCCCAAGTTATCCAGTCACAGCTACATACAGGGATTCCGCTGGCGATCGCCACTTTCGCAATTGGCGATAAAAAATATATTTTTTTTTTTTTGAAGTGGCGATTTTATTTTTTCCCCAGCGGAATACCTGCACATATATGATCAACATTGATAAGGATCGATTCATCATTGAGACACATATACACCTAACCGTATAATATGACAATACATGTTAGTACTTACGATTCCTTGTACTTTCCGTTTCGCCAGATACTTGAGAGCGGACTCCCAGTTACTGACTTTCATACCCTGGAAACTGGCGTTCACCCACTGAAACAGGGAATATATGAAACACGCCATGTGATTTTGTACCTTCGGACATCTGCGTAATTTCATGAAATATGTTTACAAAATTTAAAATATTTTCCGTATATGGCGTCAAAAGTTGACAAAATTGAGTACATGTGGAATTATATTATATTCCGCAAGTACTCTAAAGAAACAGTAAACTTTTTACTTTATTTATGAAAAATATTGTAAACATATTTAATGAAATTACGTAGAAGTCTGAAGGTACAAAATCACATGGCATGTCTCAAATGTGTATTCAACGAGGTGTGATTGGGTCTTTCTGATAAACAAACAAACAAGTGAGCATTTTCGGAGGTGTGCCGAGTCTCGTGATTCAGGGGGTGTGTCTGAGAAAATTATTTGATTGGTCGAAGAAAATATGTCACTGTATCATTACGGACGTCATTTCTCCATAGATGGTCAACACGAGAGTGGCGTACACGACGGTCGCTCTACAGAATCAAGTGTAATTCCAGGGATTCCTCTGGCGATCGCCACTTTCGCAATTGGCGATAAAAATAAACAATTGGCAATAAAAAATTACAATTTTCGAAAAAGAAATATATTTTTTTTTTTTCCGAAAATTGTAATTTTTTATCGCCAATTATTTGAAGTGGTTATTTTTTTATTTTCCCCAGCGGAATAAATCCCTGAATTCACTGTTTATATTCTACTGGTTGAAATGTAAGAAATAGAGAATCCCTGAATTCACTGTTTATATTCTACTGGTTGAAATGTAAGAAATAGAGAATACCCGGTTAGTGCCTTTGAATATCAAGTTTATCAGGCAAGGCTAGGAAACGCGTAGGAATTCCGAGGCTTGCCGAGGAATTCCTACGTGTTTCCTAGCCTTGCCTGATGAACTTGATGTCAAAAGACATTAGCATGGTATTCTATTTATCAGGTAACGTTTTTGTTGAAATGAACGTGGACTTGTTTCCATGACATCATTCAAGCATTTACATGTACATATGTTAGAAAATTCATATATACTACGGTAGAAAGTGACAGTGAAAGGTTTAATGTCCCCAGAACAGCTAAGGCATACAGAGACGGGGCCACCGTCTCACGTTTCATCAGAAAAACCAGCAGGATGGAAATACTATGTAAGTACCGTATCATGCCTAGAGCGGGCATAAATGTGTAGTCACAACATATACATCTGCGCAAATATTAAGAAATATGTATTATTATACATTTCACAAGCAAAATTGGGCATGAAGTTTAATGTACTCACCAGAGATGGATGTTTGGCAACATCTCTCCAAGTTTGGCAGGTTAACCCAACACTGCAATATAAAGTACAACACCAAATATATGTCTTGCAGGATTCAAAGAAATTCATTTATTTAGTTAATGGTCTTTAATGGCCTGTCAACAGCTATGGTCATTTTATGTCGGGTTAAAAAAAAGGTTGAATCCCATATTTCACCTGTAAAGTAACAGTCGCCTCTCTAAAGTAAAATAACCACCTCTTTAACAGCTTTATATCGCAATTGGTTATATCCCAATATATCCAATCTCTCTACAACAGCCAGTCTTATGTTGTTCCATTACTAGCTGCTGTAAAGGTTGCTGTGTATTAGCATATTTCACAGAATAACTAAAAACAGTAGCATAAAATATGCAAAATATGTATTTTGTGCCATTGTTATTTGTTCAAAGACAGCACTATGTAATTTTTTGGAAAAAAAGAAATGATACACATTTACAAAGGATATAATTTCAGCACAAAAATATTTACACAATTCCCTAACATTTGATTGGCCCGTAGCAAGTCTCTGTCCAAAATTTATATCCCAGTAAACTCCCACGCCGAACTACTTTCCATAACCGTGAGGTGTAGATAAAATAATTCTTAAGAAAAAGGAAAATAAACACATTTTCTTGATGAATTTATTTCAAATGCTGGAATTATATGGAATGAATGGCCTTTTTGTGGAATTTATCGGGGATATAAACTTGGAAAAGTCGCGGGAATACTGGACGAGGCCTTCTGGCCTTCGTCCAGTATTCCCGCGACTTTTCCAAGTTTATACCCCGATAATTTCCACAAAAAGGCCATTCATTCCTATAATAAATTTTAGAACAACAAGAAATTGCATGGCAAAATCTTAAGTGACCCTGACCTTGGTGTGTATGAACATGTGATGCATGCGCAATAAAGCATCATTCCTAGACAAACATTTCTGCCAAATATTATCAAAATTGGTATTAAAAAAATCATTGTGAAAAAAAAAGCTGCTAATGTAACAAAGTTACATACAATCGCAATATCCGCTATTGGCTATCGACAATGGGATAAAATTACACGTAATGTTTGAAAATATTGGATGCACAAACTCAAATGTCAAAAGCATTTAACCCTTAGAAGGCGGGAAACAAAATTTGTCGTCTGCTGTTGTTTCTTATTTTGTATTTTCTGTAAATAAAAACATGGTTTGGCAGCATTTTAGAATCATTTCCATTGGAAATTTATTTATTATTTATTGATGGGTGATGGGGGTCTGCATGAAAATCGGCAATTATTTAATTATGGGATCGAGTGAAACACAGCAATTATTTAATTGTGGGTTCGCAGTGTAAAACTGCAAAACATTAATTGTGGTATCGGTAATTACCATACGTCTCGTCAGAGACATAGAATACAGAGATTGGCAGGTTCCTATTAATGCCATTTATTGTACTAAATTTCGGGTGAAATTGAGTTTTCCGCATACATTACATGCACGTATGTACGTAGAACACAATTCGAACTAGCATGCTTTTATAAATATGTGCGTACGTACATGTAGAACGCAAATCCAACACGCATGCTGTCTACACATGCATGGGCAAATCGTATTTCCAAAAGCGGAAGGCGAGATCCAGATCGCAAATACGCGAGATTGTAACATAAAAAAAATATACCGCCGTACCCACCCATCCCCAACTAGCACATTTGCGACATATCATTTTCGGTCTAGCTGCACACCTGATGGTGTTTACAATCATCAGTCGGTAATCCATTTGCACGTGCAAAGTGTGACTGACCTTTAGAACTCGGCGGAAACGAACATACCAAAACCACGCTATGTAGTCGCTCACGTCATCGAATCGACATAGTTTGTGCAGTTTCACATTTGTTTGATTTCTTGATAAAAGCAAGATTTGGCAGCACATGAGAATCGTCTCCTAAGTAGACGATTCTCATATTTTGTCAAAATAAGTTTTTGTAAATAAATACCAATATATTCAGGTTTTCTTTTCACATTTGTCCGATGACTTAAGAAAACATGTTTTGGCAACACATAAGAATCGTCTCCTTAGACGAGTCTAATATTTTGTAAAAACAAAATTGATTTTACATTTGTTTGAAACTTAGACCGTGCAAACAATTGACAAATTCAGAAATCAACAACTTAATTTGTGTTTCTCGAGTCGGATTTCATATGGTGGCGAGGAAATACGATCGATTACACACCTTGAAAATCTTGTTTGAACGTAAATGTCAATTGTCACGTAGGTCATTTCAGTTTACCGCGCGTTACGTCAGCTGTTATTCTAAGTATGTATGGTCGCTCGTTATGGGCATTACTTTCCTTCGTTTATAAGGTGGGTCAGTAATCTTTATTGATGGGTGGTGGGGTTGACATTTTTTTTTAATGGATGGGTGGTGGGGCTGGCTTTTTTATTTTTATTGACAGGGGTGTGGGGTTGTTTTTTTTTCTAAATGATGGGTGGCGGGGTTCGGTAATATTTTAAATTGATGGTTGCTGGGGTCAACGAAAATTGTTATTGATGGGTGGTGGGGTTTGAAAGAAAGTGCAACCCACACCCCCCCCCCCCCCCACCATGATTAATTCTGGAATTGCCCTTAGTTGAGCTGCTCAAGCAAGTGAATTTTTAAATTAGTTTATATTTTTTATCATTTGTTCCCTATTTAATACGGGAAAAAAATCAATAATACATTTAGTAAAAGTAAAATACGCATTGAATTTGAAATATGGGGGTATAATACTCTTTAGATAAAAACTTATCTGGAGCTCTGAAAAGATACTTAGATAATTAGACAGTGCAACAGGATACTCATCTAAATGTTGGAAATGTTATAGGAATGAATGGCCTTTTTGTGGAATTTATAGGGGTACAAACTTGGAAAAGTCGCGGGAATACTGGACGAAGCGATAAAAAATTACAATTTTCGAAAAAATAAAAAAAATAAATAAATAAATTTTTCGAAAATTGTAATTTTTTAAGGCCTCGTCCAGTATTCCCGCGACTTTTCCTAGTTTATATCCCCGATAAATTCCACAAAAAGGCCATTCATTCCTTATAATTCCAGCATTTGAAATAAATTCAGCAAGAAAATGTGTTTATTTTCCGTTTTCTTAAGAATTATTTGAACTGCGCCTCACGGTTACGGAAAGTAGTTCGGCGTGGGAGTTTACTGGGATATAAATTTTGGACAGAGACTTGCTACGGGCCAATCAAATGTTAGGAAATTTTGTAAATATTTTTGTGCTGGAATTATTGTGAGGTACCTTTTCTCAGCGAGCAGCCAATGTATACCCACCTAATCAGATCCCTTATATTGAGATATTGGAAAATGTGCAGCAACGTCTCAAATCCTCCGCACAACTTCTGGATGAAACACGAACTGCCGTAGCGCTTTGATTTACGAATATCAGACGGTAACTTCTTTGCTTTCGCTTGTTCCTTTTCCGCATCCTGTTTTGTATCAGGTGTCTGATTTTGAGATTTCTTTGATTTGAAAGTGGAGTCGGTAGTCTCCGATTCCGATGTTTTTGTCACACTGGCTGATGCAGTAGACACCACTACACTGTTTACGTTGGACGCCGGCGGATCTTTGCCATCCGATACAGTCAAACACACATCGTCGTCACACATCGGGAAAGTATTCGGAGGCACAAACACTTTTAATCCATCACTTGTGTTGAAGAAACCAGACGGTGGCACATTTAACTGGATGTTGTTGATCTTTAACTGCAGCGGTCGGTTCAGCGTCAATCGCTTCACTACCGCCTGTGGCAGTGTCAATAATTGGCCGTTCTTAGGAGCACATATTGTGTTTGGGTTGACAAATGTCGTGACTGTTTTAGTAGATGTACTATTGGTTGTCGTCGTGCTTGTGTCCTGGTCCCCACTTACAGACTTGGGTTGTGAGAGAGCGACGACATTGGAAGGAGCACTATGTTTACTGGGGGCTGTGATGGAGGATGAAGCACTAGGTGGTGTGGATAACAACGAGGTGACCACAGGGTGAGATACGTTCGTGTTCAACGCTGGCTTAGCACCGACCGCAGGCACCGTGCCTACTGACGGAGCCACAGGCATGCGTATCGGCAGGCCAACTGGCACAAGTTTAAGTCCCGTACTCGTGAACAGCTCCGTGGGATTTGTAGTGTTTATCGGCAAACGTACGAGCGATGGATTGTTCATTCCACCCGCTGCACTCAGGATGAACTGTTTATTGGATTGTGATGATGTGGCCGTCTTTATCCCGGCCTTTGCGTCCATTAGTGAATACATGGAATTTTTGCGGTACGTCGGCTGCGCTGCCGATGATAAAGATGAAAGAAGCTGGGAGGCGAGAGCAGATGAGGGGATAGACGTGATGGTCTGATTTATGATACCACCACCACTCGTATGGTTAAATCTACTGGAGAGGACATTTTTTAAGCTGCCCAACGCCTCGGAACTAGCTTGCGAACCAACGACTTTCGTACTCCTTTCCGGATCACTGGGGTCTACCGGCTCTTGTTTTATTCTAACTGCAGGTCGGATCTCCGTGTAATTGGTGCCGGAAAGAATGGTTGCGGGACTCGTGGACTGGTCCTGAATCATCCCGCCGGACATAAACATAGGGATAATCCCCGACGACGCCGGTCGGGACGTCAACGCCACCGGTCGTATCGCCACGGGAGTCGGCGAGTTAGCCGCGATGATCGGAATATTAGGGTTCAGGGGGCGGTAGACGACGCTGGGTATGCCGGGATTCCCTGACGGACTCACGGTCTGTGTAAGCAGCGAGTTCAGCGCCTGGACTGGTGTGTGACTTCCACTCGGGCTCACCCGGAACACCTGCGGACTGCTCACTTGCGGAAGGCTACCGAAGGTTGCGGGCGCGGCGACTCGCATTATGCTGCTGTCCATGTTGGGCAAGCGCATGATTCCGTTCTCCACTTCGACGCTGATGCTCGAGTCCTTCGCTGACTCACACTGGCTCTCACAGCGCTACAACGGAAACACGTTCGGCAATTTTTGCAATACTTGACTATATTATCGAACGAGCATAGCTCGTTCGATAATATAGTCAAGTATTGCAAAAATGATGAACAATCACACCCGGGATTATTACAGGAACAAACAGCATTTTGAGTCATGAAAGTTAAAAGTGTGTCGGATTACGGAAGTAGCAGGTGTCGGAATACGTTAAGAATAACGGATAAAAATATACCCAGAGGACCACATAGTATCAGTGCTCCAGATAAGGTGTGTATTGGCGTATTTTATGCACTTATTTTAGCAGAATACGCATTGATTATCAAAAGTGGGAGTACAAAATAGTAGTGGAAATACTGTAATAAAGTTGAAAATTTACTTAGTTGAGCTGCAAAAAGCAAACTTTTTGCAACATAAATAAGTTAATTTTTATATTTGTTTCACTTTTTATCATTTGTTCACAATTTAACAAGGAAGAGCATCAATAATACATTTGTAAAAGTAAAATACGCATTGAATTTGAAATATGGGGGTATAATACTCCTTAGACACAAAACTGCATAGTATATACTAACCAGGCAGACAAACTGGTTGTCGTCGATGAAGCCCTTGTAGTTGACACAATCCGGGTGGAACATGCACATGCAGACTTTACAGTTGAGGAGCGGGGGGATTCCCTCTAGCCCGGGGCATGTCAGGGTACACAGGTTCTCCAGGGGCGCCATAATCTCCACGGGGCTCACAGACGGCCTGAAACCGTACGTCACAATACAGTGAGCTCTCGTTGTACAGACACAGTTCATCGGCACCGGTCTTGCTGTTATAACGAGTCTCGAACGAACAGAGACCTGGTTTGGCCATCAGGTACGTCTTTGGCATTATTGTAGGTGAAGGTTATACCCCTTGTAGGAGTAATATGATTATTCCTAATGCTATTACTGTTAGGGGAAGGGGCCAAGTGACTTTGGTGTGGCATGGACTGGACACCAGGTCAGGTTATTCTAATACCCGTTGGCCCAGCCTTACATGACCTTAGCTGTTGATAGGCCGTTAAATGTCGTTAAACAAATAATTATCATTTGTGGCTGTGACTGGAGAAATGGGGCTTATTGGATGTGTGATCAGTGTAGATCCAGATCAAATAATTGTAACCCGATACTGAGAATGGTTTTGCGATATTGCCATAATTCGTAATGATAATCAAACTGAATTTGATTAATTGTGGTGGTGGCTGGAGAAATGGGATTTATGGATTTTGCGACCAGCGTAGCCCCAGATCAGCCTGTGCATCCGCGCAGTCTGATCAGGGTCTGCACTGTTCGCTGTTCCCATCAATGAAACACTCATCATGCTTCTAACAAGCAAGACAGATCGTTATCAGGCTACAGGTCGCATATCCCATAACTCCCTTTTCTCCAGTCACATTTTTGTGTCGTGAATCAACTCGTCTCACCTATTTCGTGGAAACGACTTCTGTGTTGTGCTTTTGCGTGCGGTGGCCTTGACTGCGGGTCTCTTCGTAGAAGGGGAGACAATCACTTGTTCATTCGATGGAATGATCACCTCGACTCTGGACTGCTCCAACAGCACATCATTGACCCGCCTGGGACGTCCTGTTATACACGAGATACGCCATGCGATTTTGTACCCAAGAACGTGTGCGATTTTGTGTGTGATGAAAGATATTTACAGAAACTGTGATATTTTCGGTTAATGACGTCGAAAGCGGACAAAATTTGCTATGAAATTTTCGTCAACTTTCGATGTCATTTATGGAAAATACCGTAAAGTTGGTAATATTTTTCATGAAATAATAATTCCAGCACAAAAATATTTACACAATTCCCTAACATTTGATTGGCCCGTAGCAAGTCTCTGTCCAAAATTTATATCCCAGTAAACTCCCACGCCGAACTACTTTCCGTAACCGTGAGGCGCAGTTAAAATAATTCTTAAGAAAACGGAAAATAAACACATTTTCTTGCTGAATTTATTTCAAATGCTGGAATTATAAGGAATGAATGGCCTTTTTGTGGAATTTATCTGGGATATAAACTTGGAAAAGTCGCGGGAATACTGGACGAGGCCTTCCGGCCTTCGTCCAGTATTCCCGCGACTTTTCCAAGTTTATACCCCGATAACTTCCACAAAAAGGCCATTCATTCCTATAATAAATTTTAGAACAACAAGAAATTGCATGGCAAAATCCTAAGTGACCCTGACCTTGGTGTGTATGAACATGTGATGCATGCGCAATAAAGCATCATTCCTAGACAAACATTTCTGCCAAAATTGGTATTAAAAAAATCATTGTGAAAATAAAAGCTGCTAATGTAACAAAGTTACATACAATCGCAATATCCGCTATTGGCTATCGACAATGGGATAAAAGTACACGTAATGTTTGAAAATATTCCACAAAAAGGCCATTCATTCCTATATTGCACATGTTCCTGGGTACAAAATCACAGGGTGTTTCTCATATAGTTTCTTTGACAATTATGTTGAAATACACAGGGGTGTGAGCAGCACATTGTGAGACAAGAGGAAATTTGTAAAAAATGTGACAAAAAAAGAGGAAACCAAATTCACAGCCTCCATAAAAGTATGATTTCTGGGCAGTTTGAACAAAATCCAGCACTTTTTGTTTTTCTAAAATATTAAAAAAAGAGGAATGGAAAAAAGGAAAATTCACACCCCTGAATATGGTCGTTTCACTAAACTTTGTACAACTAAAATGTTTGTAAGTGCAAAATTATGATAGTCTGTACATTTATTGAGCATAGGCTGCATATGTTCAACAAATGTAAATCCATCAATTGAAATTTCCAGATGATCCTAAATTTGCACTTACATTTTAGCCGTACAAAGTTTAGTACTAGATGGCCGCGGCCTGCATGTCGTGCCTTGTGGCGAGGCATGGACACTAAAAAAAAAGATATAGTATAACGAAAAACTTAACCAAAAAACTTAACCAAAAACTTTATCCAAAAAACTTTATCCAAAAAACTTAACCAAAAACAGGGGCCGCACGGGAGTGGGGTAGAATGAAAATACAGATGATGATAAACACCCATGTGAAGTTTCAAGGTAATGGGCAAAGCAGTTGCAGAGATATAGTATAACGAAAATCTTAACCAAAGAACTCAACCAAAAACTATAACCAAAAAACTTAACCAAACAACTTAACCAAAAACTTTAACCGGACACACGTACGTACGTACGCCAAAATGCCGACTATATCGCGCTTTCCGCAAGCGGGCGCGACAAAAACGGCCCCCTGGAGTATAACAATCTCTTCACATATCCTTTAACAATAACATACCGCGTTTTACTTTCGTCTCCATGATGGGACTGAAAAAGTCGTGATCGGTAACTCGCTCAATAACCACCTCCGGCTCGGCGAAATCAGTGTCTCGTTTCCGAGCTGCTGCCTCCATCGACGCTCGCCCACGCTTCATGGACGCGTGCCGAATCTTCTCACCTTCCCCGACGCCAATCGGTTTCCGCATGAACGAGAAGTTCTGGGCTGTTAGGGGCGTGTCGTGTTTACTCACCCACTCTTGGATTTGAACCATTGACCTCTGAAAGGTAGTGTGGGACAAAGGCGAATGGTTTAAAGTCCAATAATTCCAGCACAAAAATATTTACACAATTCCCTAACTTTTGATTGGCCCGTAGCAAGTCTCTGTCCAAAATTTATATCCTAGTAAACTCCCACGCCGAACTACTTTCTACAGGTGCGCTGTCAGTGCTGTCAATGTAAACAAATGGTTGCCGTCGGTCAAAATAAACACATTTTCTTGATGAATTTATTTCAAATGCTGGAATTATAAGGAATGAATGGCATTTTTGTGGAATTTATAGGGGATATAAACTTGGAAAAGTCGCGGGAATACTGGTCGAAAGCCGGAAATTAATGGCCTTTTTGTGGAATTTATCGGGGATATAAACTTGGAAAAGTCGCGGGAACGTACCGTATCTATAATACGCGACTACCTGGAGAAATGGGGAGTATGGCCTTGGCGACCAGTGCATTCGCACAGACCCATTAGGACAGAGCTTCAGATAAGTTTTGTATCTAAAGCAGTATTATATTATATTATCAAATTTACAAATGTCTTATTGATTTTATTCATTATTAAGTAGGGGAAAAAATTATAAAAAAATAAAACAAAAATTCACTTATTTGAGCTGAAAAAAGCAAACACCTCAAAAACGCCCCATATAACTACAGGAGTGTGCGAGCAGATTGTTGTATTCACACTAAATACTCGGACACTGGGAAACACACATTAATATATGGTTTCTCACAGCAAATCAATGTCCAAATAGATATCGTTAGTATGGTTGTACTTGTTTATCGCAATAACAATGTATTTGGACAGCATTTGTTTTGGGAAACCCCTATTTTATAACCCTAAATATTAGGACAAACCATTTGTTTGGGAAACCCCTATTTTATAACCCTAAATATTTGGACACCATTTGTTTGGGAAACCCCCACCCCCATATAGGGGTTTCCCAAACAAATGGTGTCCGAATATTTAGTGTTATTATAGTAGGAGTTAGCCCGGCCCCATTTCTCCAGTTCAGCAGGGTCTAGGAATTAACATTCCCAACTGGACAAGCCCTTATCATGGCAAGTTGGGGCAGTGATATTCCAAGCCTTGCAAGCGCTGGTATTCTGTTGGTACATCACCGACTGCACTAACATTGCCAATATGAGTCAATTTAGTCTTTATTTGAAAATAGTTGAATAGTGTGCTTGAAATCTAGCAACTTGATTGGCTGAGTCTGAGCTGTGCTACAGCTCAGGCTCAGCCAATCAAGTTGCTAGATTGCTAGTTGGCATTGCCAATAGATGTTCAGAAACGTTGAAAATCTGTGCAAGATTAACGCAGGTGTTTGTGTGTGAATCAAAAAGCATGTTACCAGTTTAGATCCGTGGCCTTTGGGGGGATGGTAGTAGACGTCAGCGGGGGGCATCTTGGACTTGCCACTGCGAGTAAGGTCGTCGTATACACCTCGAATCACAACCTCGCGCCGCCATCCTGTTAAACAAGATTGATCAAAATATTACAGGAGATAATTGGTATTTTTGTTGGAAGTTATCGAGGTATAAACTTTTAAAAATCCAACAATCTTAATTGAATGCTGAACATTAATTTTATTTTGCAAATAGGTTATTGAAAATGTCACATGCTATTTCCGATGTAAAATCGGTACAAATTACCACTGCAAATTGTTTGTTGCTACTAGGTACAGTACTTACTGTATGCTCCACGTTTTTATACCGACTGACTGTTGGCTATACACACATTTAGGCTAAACAAGAATGCCACCAACTGCATGTACATTGTATTCTATCGCTGTGATGATTGGATGATAAACATGCACATTAGGGTGTAACGATTCACCAAACATTCGATGCACCGTGACGATGCGATTCACGATGTGCGACACTGATATTCAATTCAATATGCTTCGGAATCCCAAGTTACGTTGTAAATATAATAAGACATTATTGTCACCCAAGTATCGTGATACGCATCGGATCGTGAGGTACAATGTATGCGTATCGCTACCCCCCTAATGCACATGAAGTTTCAAGCCAATTGCTTGTACACTAAAGAGTAGGAGAATGGAGAAACAAGCATGCATCTACTGAATGTGAAATTTCAATGTTATTTGACATTGACCTTGAGCACGGGAGAAGAATGGGTGGGGCGGGGAATGAAATATGAATTATGAGAAACATGCACATGAAGTTTCAAGCCAATCGCTCGTACATTAACTCTTTGCATGCAAGCGGCGAAAATATCTGCCAAACGAATTAGGAGTGTATGTTTTATTTCTCTCTGTAAATATGTCTTGAAATTTCATTAGAATTGAGTCCTCAGGACTCAATTCTAATGAAATTCCAAGACATATTCATGATATTTACGGGGAGAAATACAAGAAAATATGATGTTTTTTGTCCGCTAGTTTTTAACTATTTATAGCCCACAAGTTTCCCAGCATGCAAAGAGTTAAAGAAGATACACCTGAATGGAGAAACACGCATTCATCTACTGACTGTGAAATTTTAAAGTTATTTGACCTTGACCTTGGGCATGAAGGGAACATGGGTGGGGCGAAAGATGAATGATGAGAAACATGCACATAAAGTTTCAAGCCAATCACTAGGACACTAAATATAGAGAATAGTAGGTTAGTGCCATGAATGGGAAAAAAATACCTGGCAAGGCTTAGGAAACGGAAAATAGAATTTCTTTATTTCTCATCAGAAGTATATGTAGTGACCACCATTTGAACCGTCTCGCCGAGACGGTTCAAATGAGTGGTCACAACATATACTTTGGTTCAGAAATAAGGAAAATAGATAGAGTATAGTAGGTTTGTGCCGTGAATGGGAAAAATATCTGGCAAGGCTCAGGAAACGGGATGGGCGAGGCTCTGCCGAGCTCATCCCGTTTCCGTGCTTTGCCAGATATTTTTTCCCATTCACGGCACTAACCTACTATTCTATTTATCCCGTCAACACCTAAAAATTGCTTTAAAATGCAAAAATAGTATTGACTGGATATCAAAAATGTTTCACGGCACTGTGTTTCACGGCACATACGCATTGTACGGGATAAAAGTTCTAGAACAATTTTGCAACTAAAAAGGTAAAATTACAGTTATTTTACCTTGTCCTTGGGCATAGAGAGAGCAAAGGTGAGGTAGGGAATGAAAATATGAATGATGAATGACTTTTGCATCCCTATATCCCATTTTCGCTATGCGATACAATGCACTACACCATGTACACTGTACATACCATGCTCGAATGGATGTTTGTACAGGTCGATTTCTTCTGCAGCCAGAGCCACGAAAGGGCGGTTACCAAATTTCACAACTGAAATACAATGTACACATCATTAATTTGCTTTGTTACGCCATTTCATTTTAACCCATCAACAAATGTGGCTGTGACTGGAGAAAGGAGGCCTGCGCGACCAATGTATTCACAGATCAGTTTGCTTGTTTGTTTATTAGTGTTTAACAGCCTATCAACAGCTAAGGTCATGTAAGGCCGGGCAAATGGGTTTGATCCCATTTTAACCTGCTGCACTGGGGAGAAAATCCCAAAATCAGAACGGAATATTTACATCGAGAGCAAATATATTCAGCCCTGAAATTAGAATAACCTGACCTGGTGCCAGGTCCATACCACACGAAAGTCACTTGGCCCCTTCCCCTAAAATAGGATTACGAATATCGCAATACTCACAAAAGGGGCATAACCAGATTCAACTGTCACATACAAAACGCCAAAGACGTATGTGAGGGCCAAACCAGGTCTCCAGTCGGGATTCCGGTAAGGATGAACCGCGATCGTTCAATTACCCATCGCGTGCTCCCACCTGCCACCCACTTCACATATCAGACAGACTGTGCATTCGCACAGTCTGATTAGGGTCTGCACTGTTCGCCGTTCAGTCGACAACAGCCTCCATGATTCTAACAAACGACAGGTTGCAGGAATTAAGTAGCAGATCAGGCGCAACGTTTAGACTGGCCATAAACAACACAACCCACATTTCACCACAAATAACAATTGGGACAGAGAAAAGTATTAACCCTTAGACCCTACTCACAACAATTGTCGTCTGCTGTTGCTTTTATATCTTGCCTTATTTCTCAATAAAAACATGGTTTGACAGCACTTCAGAATCATTTCCAATGGAAATAATTCTGAAGTGCTGTGAAACCATGTTGTAAATTATTCTAAAGTGCTGTCAAAGCATGTTTTTGATGGTAATAATGGAAAATAGAAAATAAACAGCAGACGACAAAATAATTAAGATAGCGGTCTAAGGGTTCATATAATCATGATTATTGCATAAAATGGGGTTTCACAGTGTAATAAAAATCATAACACAGTAGTGTGATAAATATGCAAATTAGGTTGCTGCTGCAGAAAACATGATATATGACCAGTACAGCTTCAGAGTATTTAAATATTGTGCTTATGCAATAAATAGAATCTAACATTTGTGTTGATTTCATATTAAAGAAACTCGACATAGCATAATTAAATTGTGCTTATGCAATAAATAGAATCTAACATTTGTGCCGATTTAATATGATATTATCATTGTATAGCCTCGTTTCTTATGAAATCAGTAAACACATTTAACAAATCATATTACATAAATTTGTAAATCTTCACTCACGACGGATCCTCTATTTATTCAGGAATTAGACTTTTTGCGGAAAGCGAGACACAATGATCACAACGACACAATAACTTACCACCTTTCTTCTGGTCCTCATGTTTCTCTATCTCCTCACAAACGTTCTCATCGCCAATGACATAAATATCCGAATGAGCTGGAGTTCTACTTCGTCTTCGCTCACTCACTTCCAAAGACTCGTTCCCTTCGTATTTTTGATCGCCAGTCTCCACGTCAAAATTTTCCTTCTCATCCGTCACAGCAGAAGACCCGGCCACAGCAACGGAAGAATCCAGAACAGACAGATGCCTACCGTGGCCACTACCTGATCTTCGTCTTTTGTTTGGCGTATTATAAGTCCATCTTGCTCCACGTTTCCGTTTCTTTTTCCTTGGCCGTCCTCGTTTTGGCATCGACACAACATGCAGTCCTCCATCGGTGACAGTCCCCACTGTGTCATTCAACGACGTGTCAATTACATCAGCCGACAAGTCCAGTTCGGAGTTATCCATGACCATTGTATCGTCGCCAGTCTCTCCTTCATCGGCCTCGTCTGTCTCTGATTCACTGCCGGCAGCGATATCACCTCTCTCCCGCGCCTCCCCTGCGTTGTTGCCATCATTGGCCTGACATACTGTCTGATTGTCATCTGTCTCACCAATGACCAGTTTATCTTCATCCTCAACACCATCACTATCATCGGATACATCATCAACATTACTTGCATCATCAGCATGTTTTTCAGTAGGTTCCTGTGGGAGAATGTTTTCCGTATCCATGTGTTCATGTTCACTATCCGACCCCGCAGCAGGCTCCCCAGATGGCTGTCGGTGTTTTCCATCTACCGATTCCATCTCGGCTAGACTCTCGATGTCGCTATCGGAATGACGACTGTCACTGATATTGCCGTTTGTGACACCATTCAGAGCAGAGAGCTCATCTTGAGCCAACAGTTTGCTATGTAGCAGGTCCATATCTGACCCTGTGGACAAAAACAACATTTAGTACCTCCTATATTTGTGGCTGTGAATGGAGAAATGAGGCTTATGGGTTTTGCAACCAGTGTAGATCCAGAACAGCCTGTGCATACGCACAGTCTAATCAGGATCTGCCCTGTTTGCCATCCCATCAATGAAACACCCATCATGCTTCTAAAAACAATATAGATCATTATCAGGCTACATGAATGTGCTGGATCTACACTGATTACAAAACCCATAAGCCCCATTTCTCCACGCACAGCCACATTTTAGTAATATACATGTATGTTATTTTTGCACAGCAATATAAATTCAAACAGGTCCATGTGTCGTATTATCGATGTTTCACACAAACAGGCGACTATTCTGGGTTTTCAAGAAGCTCCAAATTGGCCTCTACAGATTGAAAGTGTGTGAGCTGGTGAAGCAAAATTAATGTAATACATTTAAAACATACGGAGCAAAATTTACCCTATGAGTATGTGCTGCAAATTCCAAGTCAAAAGTAGATGTCACGGTTCAAAATGCTCCAAAGGGACACTATTGAAAACCCTGTCAGAGCTTCAGATAAGTTTTGTATCTAAAGAGTACTATACCCCCATATTTCAAATTCAATGCGTATTTTACTAAATGTATTTTTTCCCCCGTATTAAATCGGGAACAAATGATAAAAAATAAAACTAATTTAAAAATTCACTTACTTGAGCTGCAAAAAGCAAACACTGTTTGCTTTTTGCAGCTCAACTAAGTAAATTTTCAACTTTATTACAGTATTTTCACTGCTCAATTTGAAAATCAATGCGTATTTTCGCATTGCTGTGAATATTTTGTACTCTCACTTTTGATAATCAATGCGTATTGTGCAAAAATAAGTGCGTAAAATAAGCCAATATGCACCTTATCTGGAGCTCTACCCTGTTGATTGACCAGTATCAGTTTCTGATCATTTGTCACGACCATGCATTCTAATACAGATCTATGTAAATTCTTTGTAACGTATCAGCATGTTGAATCTGTCTCCTAGTGAATGCCAAACAGCGTAGACCCTGATAAGACTGCACATTCCCATCTGTACTGGTCACAAAGACTACCAGGGATTCCGCTGGTGATCGCCACTTTCGCAATTGGCGATAAAAATAAACAATTGACGATAAAAAAATTACAATTTTCGAAAAAAAATAATAAAAATTCTCTCAAAAATTGTAATTGTTTATCGCCAATTGTTTATTTTTATCCTATTGGTTATTCCTTTTTTTTTTTTTTTGAAGCGATTTTTTTATTTTCCCGAATCCCTGACTACAATCCCCGTATCCCCAGTCAAAGTTATAAACTAACAACGTATGGGACTTAGCACCTCTTCTTCCACTGACCACTTCAATTGCATGATGAAACACCAACTACACCGTGTCCAAACGTTACCGAAAGTGGCGGTAGAGGTAACACCGGCGGAAAAACGCCTGAGTGTGGTGGAATAACGCCGGCGCGTTGTGGAATTTGGGGACAGGGTAAGGACATTTAATTATTTTATGTATTTCTCTGCAGGTTTCAGGTACGCGCATATGGGTAAGATGTGACCATATAATTTCTCCAGCCACCACTGTGTACGCTAGTTCCCAATTTGGAGCCGTTTTCTCAAACACTCGAGCTTAGTGAGGCATTTTATATGTAAATGTAGAAACACAGTCATGATTTCAAACGTCAAATTCAGACGTGTCGCGCATCTTAACAGTATATTTCTAGTTGTACTAGGCACAAATATAACTACAAAACAATATGTGCACAATAGTTTTCCCGAATGCCATGTTGGTAAGCCTTTATTGGCGATTTTCGGATCAAAAACGAGGTAACGCTCGATGTGGCCGTGGGGGCGGTGGAATTGTCGGTAACACCAGAGGTCTGGTGGAAAACGAAAAGGCCTATTTTCATGGGTTTCTCCCTTCAAATCAGGCTGCTAAATACATTTTCTTAATGTGTGAAATTTCTTTAGCCGCACATTTGTAAAAAATGCTATTTACCAGACACGTCTCAGTATCGGAACTTTGTCAAATACAAACAACATAGAAAATCCTTCTTTTATTGCAAACATTTTGTTTTGAAAAACTGTAAAAACATAATAACATTGTCAAATAAACATATCACAAATCATCATCGAAATGTTTTGCATTGTTCCTTTAAAAGTTATCCACACACATATATTTAGTTCCAAGTGATACAATTTCATGATTCTAAAATGTCATGATTCATACAAGACTCGGAATAAAAGGTATTTTCATGCATATGCTATAGAAAATTGTACATGTCTATGGATGTAGTAGATAACATTTAAAGGAACACCAACACTAATTATCTAAGCCCTGATTATCGAGTCACAGTTTCACACAGTGCCTGGAAAAGTTATCAATGCATACATATTGTACTTATTAGCGATACTCATTTCAATATATACGATGCTACTTGAAATGAAACAAAGTACCATATTATGCGTGCGAGTATGTCGTGTATTTTCTACGATAATGGTGGAATGTAACTTTGTGGACACATTACATGTATACAAGGATCTAACTTAAAATGATTGGAAACAACCCATATGGAATTAGGTAAAATATGAGGTAGACACTTAAGTTGTCTTTCAAATTTACAGCACACATTTAAGAATATAGTATCAAATTTAACACACGTTTCATAAAAGGGATTGTACTATACTCATTACATTTCCATCCACAGTACACGTTATTTGTACTTGTTTATTAAAACTTGCTTTGACACACCGCCTTTTGCAAGACGCGCCCCTATTTTTAGTCCACAATCTGGTGAAAATTGTCAACAAGGTCATATAAGACGCAAATTTTCTTAACAAAAATGAAAAAAAATAAAATTGCCGACTTGTTCTTCTGTAATACTAATTCCCCATAATTTTGATCCTTTAATAACACATTACAATGACATCACGGTCTGTAAATTATCACAAAAAGTGCGTATTCACCGGGAGTTGACTGACACAAGGAGTGACGCCTGTTAATCAACTTGCAGATTGATAAAATGACAGTTCTAAAATGTAATTGATATTATTGTGTTAATTTTATTCCGAACGGTCTATACCCTAATCGAACTACCGACTGAGCTATTCCGGCCGACTGTGGTATTATGGATATGACAAGACAAAGTCAAGAGATCCACGATAATCGTCGAACACAACTACTACACGTGACGATTTATAACAGAAAGGAGGGATCACACCGGTCAATACGACTGTAACAGCGACATCCATAGGCCTACATTATGATTTGCTATGGAGTTCATGTGCTACTTTAGTTCCTAGATGATGTTCAGGTCTACACCGTATGAAGATAGTAGTTGCATAGTTCATTTCGTTGTGAATCACTTCACATTTACCCAAGAGAAACGACATATGCTTCTCATCTCCCTAGGTTGAGCAGGTCCTCTTGCAGTTTATCACAATCAGCTGAGCTTTTGTATGGCATGAGATAATGTATGTGTATATAATTATGTATCCTCCCTGGCATGGCTAGATCAAGCAGTGTGTCGTCTGCTAACAGACGGACTGTACTATGAGTGGCATACTCTGATTGATAGATCGTTATATTATACTAGCAATACGGTATGACCGATGACATAGCCGCGGGGCACAACATGCATTCCCATATGTTCCATGTTAATATGTTTCGGCCTGATTTGAAGGGAGAAAACCATGAAAATAGACCTTTTCGTTTTCCACCAGACGTCTCGTGTTACCGACAATTCCACCGCCCCCACGGCCACCTCGAGCGTTACTTCGTTTTTTATCCGAAAATCGCCAATAAAGGCTTACCAAAGTGGCATTCGGGAAAACTATTGTGCACATATTGTTTTGTAGTTATATTTGTGCCTATTACACTACAGCTCCATTAAAACGCGGTGGTCGGGGTCCAAGATTTCAAACCGCGATCGAATCCGACCGTGTTATAAAATTTCGGGACATGCACGGGTACTGGTACTGCACGGGTTACTGGTATCATTCGCATTTCGGTTACCAACTATTGCGGGAATTCCATTAGCAACGGACCCATATAAAATCATGTCATTTGAACAGAAGTTAAAGTAATTATTAATAATGTCTATGACATACAAACTTGTATGTATTAATGTATTAAACATACAAGTTATTTATAAAATCATGCTTATTACGTTGTATAGTGCTCGCGATAGACAGACGCTTATTACAATGTATACTACTCGCGATCAACAGACGCTTAAATGGATTAATTGATAATAAATAATGCCTATGGTCACGTGTCCTGCCTATTCATGCGGTTGATACGTGCATAATCTCAGGATGTAGGGTCACGTGATCTATTGTTTACGCTGCAAGTCATATTGATGAATGAAATTTACGATTTAAGTGAGATTGCCGTGGGCTGCAGTGTAAACAATAGACCATGTGATCCCATACCCAGATAATGCTGAAACACCAGTATATTTATAGAACGCTAAATATTACACCTGGGAGTAAAGAAAAAGAAAGACGATCGAACAGCAACCATTTATTAGCGACAATTATGTGTAATTGAATTGATTAATAAATATGCCTATTAACATGATTACCAGATTAAAGGTACATGTATTACATTTGCTAACATACTAATAATAATAATTTCATGGACTTTGAACTTCGTTGTTTGAATAAACTTGCAGAAATCACGAATCAACTGAAAACACGACGACTACGACGTCCGACGATTTTTTATTTTTTATTTTTTTTTTAAATATTTTTTTGGGATCCACGAGAGACCCGCGTTATAATGGAGATCGCACTATACGCGACCGCGTTATAATGGAGCTGTAGTGTACAACTAGAAATATACTGTTAAGATGCGCGACAAGTCTGATTTTAACGTTTGAAATCATGTGTTTCTACATTTACATATAAAATGCCTCACTAAGCTCGAGTGTTTGAGAAAACGGCTCCAAATTGGGAACTAGCATACACAGTGGTGGCTGGAGAAATTATATGGTCACATCTTGCCCATATGCGCGTACCTGAAACCTGCAGAGAAATACATAAAATAATTAAATGTCCTTACCCTGTCCCCAAATTCCACAACGCGCCGGCGTTATTCCACCACACTCAGGCGTTTTTCCACCGTCCGCCGGTGTTACCTCTACCGCCACCTTCGGTAACGTTTGGACACGGTGTAGTTGATGTTTCATCATGCAATTGAAGTGGTCAGTGGAAGAAGAGGTGCTAATACAAAAAGTGAAAGTAAATGAGTTTTGTACGTCCTAGCAACAGCAAAGGTCATTCAGGGATGGGACCTCGGTTTTAAGTGTCATCCAAAAGATGGCACTATTCACCCTTTAACACTACAGACCTCTATAGGTTTTTTACAAACAGTGTAGATCCAGATGAGCCGGCACATAACGAACCGTCTCATCAGGATCTGCACTTTTTGGAAAAGTTTTTGAAAGTCATTTTAATATTTTTCATAACAAAAAACACCCCCTTCTTGAAAATGGATTGGTCCTTAGATAATTAATGTATCATAGTCCATTCCAAATACTTAGGGGTGTACGGTCAATGCAAACCTTGCACGTTCTCCACCCGCACTTTTCTCGGAGACTCTGTAAACAGTGTGGTGTTGTCGGTGTCTGGCAGAGGTGCGTCAATGGGGTCCGTATCGGGGTCATCCTGCGTGATGCCTGCCGGATCTGAAGTGAGCGGTTCAAGCCCACTGGCGTACTGATGATCAGCCTGTGGTGGCTCTACCATCCCGGTGGCATAGGCGTGGTCAAAGAACCCGGATGCCATCACTTATTCCCAGCAATACTCGTCACGTATATACCCGCACCAAATTCTGCAACAGAAAGCACAAATATCCAATATATAATAGTTCAATTTTTAATGAATTAATTTCTTACAGTACTTATTGTTTGGCCGCCTTTTTTGCGCACACATATCTGTTCTAATGAACTCCAGCCCATACGCGAATTTGACTTGCATGCTACGTATAAATTCTGACAAGCAGTGACTCTGGTTTTAAACATAACTTTCTACATATTGGAACATTTGATGAAAACTTAATAGATATTAACGAAACCGCAATATGCGAAATGTTATGCTTTCATTGGTCGAGAAACTTGGGCAAACAATAAATTGACGATCTTACACGAGTAATGATTTAATATATTTATTAAACCAGTTTGTTATGGGGGAGGGGGGTGTAGTTTGATCCTCCCCCAAGAAAAGTTTGCCAACAATAAAGCCTTAGACGTGATTTCCCGATACCTATGCAACTCACACGTATTAACTTTAGCGCCCGGAAAGTGCATTTAGGGACAAACTGAAGCAATGTCCTGTCCCGAATTTAATGTGCCATAACATATGCGGCATGAAAAAAATATTCACTGATCAACCCTGCTGAAGGTTTCAGAGCAACTATATTAGTACGGAATATCTCACAGAAATGATTTGGTTTTGCATTGTAATGTATGCCGACTGCAAAATGCGGTCTAGCGATCCTTGAAACACGTGAAAACCACTACCAGATAAATGTTAGTTCACCTGTGTACTGCGGCTGATCATATGAATTAATGACACAAACTGGTGCCGGATACTCTACGTACAAAGATCTACAAAGGGACACAAGATCAGGGCCGTAGCCACGTTGAGGATTTTGCCGATTTTTTGTTTACGATGCGGGTCGCGCTCCCACTGGATACACGTTTCATAAGATTTGCCTCAGTAGATTTTTACCTCTGGCTACGGCCCTGAAGATGGACACAGAAATATCGGAAAATTTAATGTTCGTATTTTTTTTTGGTCGGGAGCAGGCCCGAGGTGGGTCCGGACCCTACCCCTGGATCCGAAGCTGTACCGATCACCTAATATATTTTCTGCAGCCGTCTCATTTTATTTTTGATAGAAGTTGGAGAATAAGCACTGGCCTTGATCAGGGGCTACACGGACCATAATTCAATAATTTGGCTGCGCTAACCATTAATGTTCGAAACTATTGGCGGAAACGTTAGGCGATACTTTCGCGCAATTACTTCTTTTAACATACGGATTTTAACAGTACTATTACTTGATTTACTGAACTAGGACCAAGTAGTGTAGATCTGTGACCTTTGTATTGCGCTATATTTAGCACCAAGCACGAAAAGCTGCGACATCATTGGACGCAGCGCCACCTACATGAAATGCAATATCTTTAGTCAGCCATTTTGATTCTTTGAAGTGGCTGAATGATTGTACATATTTTAACATGTTATGCCAAGTATGCAATAAAAATAAAACAAACATGCCACGTTTTAGTCATGTTAATTGGGTTTATTACTATTTCCCTGTGCATTGTCGTAAACCATCTAAAAATCAGTTTTGTTGAACAGTTGGAAACTGAACACCGACTGGCTAGCACGATCTCGTGCAACTTGCATGCATTGGTATTGAAGGATTTCATAGATTATCTGATAATGTATGTAAAAACACATAATTAATATGATGACAACTCAATAAAAACATCGAGACAGAACGACAGCAAGTCTGTATAAACAGGAAAAGTAGGTCAACTGGGGCTCCCATGGGATATCAGTTGAACAGACTCGGTTTAATGTCTGTGACCGTTCAACTACAACTTTGTCAGTGCATTTTTGAAACCTACTCAACAAACATAACAAATGCATAAACAAATGAAACGTGTATATACCACAGATTTACGAACAAAACCCGAGATCTACTTTCTGTATCAAAATGCTGGAAACCATCCATCTCGTTTCCGTTATTCTTTGCTTGTGGGAATTGGTCCACCAAACTCGAAACTGTCAAATCGCCTCTAAGTCAGTTCGACCACAGGCGATTGAAGTCCCCCTCTCCACATCCAGACCACCGCCCCACACCCCTATAGTATACTATTACAAATGTATAGTCTATAACATACGTAGCATAGTCGGACCAGATTGATTTATCTAATGTGGGTGTGAAGTTCAATCGCCTGTGATTTGACCCACCATAAGACCAGACAGAGCCAAGGATATAATCACCAAAAAGCACAAAAATGCACCGAAATATGACCTTTTTTTTTTATAGGATATGTGTATATATGTGTGGCTGGAGAAATGGGGCTTATATACAGCGTAAACCCATATCAGCTTGGGCATCGCGCACTCTGATCATGGTATACACTGTTCGCCATTGAGTCAGGCAAACATGCTTCGAGATTTTAGCAAAGTGGACTGTTGGAGTGGGCAGGAAGATCAGAAACTAGATGAACCAGAAATACCATAAGTCCCATTTTCCCAGTCAGAACCACATACCGGCCTACTTTTTTATTTTAGTAGTACCCCATGTGATGATGTGGGTGCTGTCAGGTTCACCGTTGTCCCCATTGTGTGCGTCCGTTCCTTGTCCACGATGTCGACCACAACATTAAAGAGTCAGAGTGGTGATCAGTATTCTAGTGGATGCATGTAAATACGCTCATAAATATTACATGTATGCTGAATATGTCAATAGTGCGAGTGTTGTCAGGGTGTCATGCACCAGCCCATCCGTTTGCCAATGGAGCAACATTGTGAGGTAGAGTAAATAGTAGTCGACGATGGGTGGCGGATGTAATGAAACGATGGGGTTTACACTGTCCGAACGGACTGCTAAATTGTAGTACTATGACGGACGCCGTCATCATTATCAGCACTACAGAACAGTACATAATATATAACAATTAGCTATTCTAATTTTAAGACATTATCTTCCTAACAAATAAGCACTTCAAGGAAATAGAAAAAGAAGAGAGCCAGTTAATATATGATCCAAAACTACTCTTGAGTAGCGAAGCTGCGCTCAATAACAACTGCGCCGCATTAGTTGGAGCAAAAGGAAGTAACTGTCTTAATAGAGAATGATTGGTAATCCAATGGAATTACCATCCAAGTGCACATACCGTCCGGGTTTCTGAAACGCTCTTCATTGAGTGTTATAGTTACCAGTCAGCGCGCAACGAAAACGGTAGGAGCTTGTGGTCATTTAAATTACAATCCCAGTGACTACCCCAGTAGTACGTTGTAAACTTTAGGGGTCTCTCTTCTGTTGATATATTTCATAATATGACATAGGTGAAATATGTAACGCATTTAAAAATGAACTCCAAAAATCCATAGCCATAAATATCTGTACCAAACTCATAAAACATGACAATAATTGAACTCCCGTCGATGAACTGAGAAAGAAAATGAATAACTATATATAGACGAACATTGTATACAATCAAACGAATACTATCCAGACACCTATAATCGTGGTACGTCAGTTTTCGTGCCCACGTCATATCTCGTGAATGAGAGTGAACATGCAGTGCTACATCACAATAAAATAATTTATAAAAAACGTCAGTCATGACTCAACATTATGACAATAAATATGTCTTCATTAACTGTTAGTGTGTTTAATTAGAGCGTCATAATAAAAAAACAACCTCCAACTGCCGAAAATTCGCTAATGAACTGCCGAAAATTCGCGAAAATTCGCTAATGAACTGCCGAAAATTCACTAATGAACTTTTTATCTTCCTTATATCGGCTAAAATTTAGATTTCAACAAAAATATATTTCAACAAAAATATATATATTTCCAGAACAGTCATTGTTTTGTTCACACAGTTTGACATGGAAATGTAGAATGATAGTAGACAGAGATGTCCGATGCTGAAAAAAGCTGGAAATAAAAACAGCGGTGTCCTTATTTATTCTGGCATCCAAAATGACGGATGCCATTCGAACCGAACATGAATGTTGCGAAATAAGGCTGCAGTTTATTTTGGATCTTGCAGATCAATACGCTATAACGGACAGTTGAAATACAATTTAGCGATTCTTCTTCATTTTAATATCAACAACTTTAAATACACCGGAACATGTCAATGAGTGGGCATCTGCTCCAGTACTACACGCAATGCCCAGAACGCATATTAAGAAATATTGAAATGTTTATCTCCGTTTCTAGTAAGGCATACAAATTGACGAACGCTGGGCACTTTTTAACACCATGCTTATTCTTATCATCAGAAACCGAAGGAGACATGGTCTCCCGATATATATATATTATTTATATTAAGAACAATTCATATACTAACTTTCGCAGACGAATTTAAAAGAAGGGCACGGAAACTCATAAAGTAGTCTAAAATACAGTTGTTTTATGTGTCGTCAACAGAATGGCAGTCGTCGTGTCAACTCACCGACAATATAATTATCAAAAATAATACATGAGATCTTAGGCGATAAGTAAACGTTTTCAGTCAATGCTATATATCTGTTCAGCTAAGTTGTTAATGTTATTTATTATGCATACGTTTCCTTAAGGGCACGAACACCGGTATCTCCCCGGTATATGTATAACCATAAAAGTGAACAACTGAAACAAAAAATAGATTAAAAAATAAACAAAAAAAAACAAAAAAAAAAGCTAAGCCTGGATTGGATTTACTTACATTGAAAATGTTTAAAATTAACATACCAATTCCAATGTGAAATCAAGGCAATTCACAACAAAAACACAGTAACAAAAACCCTCCCCTTTTTTCCTACTTAAAAACAAAAAATAAAAGACTATCCCGCCACTGATGGTAAAATGATGTATTTAAGATCAAATTACCTCACAAATATATCAATGCATTCTTAAATAGCAAATTCAACAAATGCGTTCAACCCCTTTATAAACAGGTTTAGTTTAACTAAAACACGTTCTCAAATCTAATTGCCTTAACAAAATCTCACTCCGTACAAAAATTAAGCAAAACACTCCGAACATAAATTGTTATTTCATTATGGATTTCATCAAATTTCCTCATTTCGCCACCATTCTGTACAAACGTTCAACACTGTGGTATTCAAATGTAGCACCCTTCAACTGGATCTGGGGACCTTTTCTAGCTGACAGAATCCCAGATCAAATTGTTCATGTTTAGTGCGATATGGTGAATTAATACCTGTCACATTAGGCGTTCCCACAGGACAACTGTCTTTGGGGCATGGTCCTCCTTTATAATATAAGGTCAATGGTTATCGCATAATTATATATAACATGGTATTTGGTCAGATTATTTGCAGATGACAAGCATTCCATTTACCAGCGGTAATAACATAAATTATCCCAAGATGTTTAGACGTCCCAGTTTCGACCTAAAATCCTGCTGGGGCGATGTGAAGCAAGCATGGTCGCATGCATTTCCTACCCAGGGACAGCGCAACCAACTAAAACGAATAAATTCCAAAACATTCATATACAAATTCCACGCAAACATAGCTTAGACAAAGGTAATCACATTCAAACATATTTAGGCATTGTTATGTATTTACTAACAATACATACACGTCTACCTTATTAAGCCAGTATACACTTCTAGTGGCTGCTGGATAATACACTGTATTTCAAAACCTCCTTACAAATAGCAGCTACAGAGACACCTATTCCGGCCTTACACTGAACTTACATATCCCTGTGCTTTAGATGCTTAGTATATAAAAACTATAATCCCAAATGGGGGGGGGGGGGGGAATAGTCGTGTTGTGTTTATTTTTCATTACCCATACATTCAAAACGTAACAATGGTGTCAGAAGTTATGTTCATTAATACTTTGACGGAATTCAATTTACCAAAACGCTCAATGAATTTAAGTGACTTTCAATAAAAAGTGTGGCTTTTAATTCTCGTAAATGGGAAAATTTAAGTGGTTCGAGTACCATATTATGGAACTGGGGACGCTGAAGACTTGGAAATTCAGTTGGGAAAAATTTTCAACAGCATGTGCAGTTTATATTCCACAGGAACCATTGAAAAGACAAAATTCTGAAGCTGAAAAAAATGCTCATATTTGATGTTATGGGTAGGTGACCAAAAGGCCGAAGCATCTTTTCTTACATGGAATTTTAACCGGTGATGGACGTGAAAAACCCTGCAGAAATAAAACTATTGATGGATTTGAAAGGCTATGTGAAACCCGAGATCGAACGTTGATCTACAACCGAATACATAAGTTTCACAAGTCCGTACTCAGCAGAGTGAAAGAAACCTTTGAAACAGTATGTCACACAACTTCAAATAACTCGTCAAAGACTGCAAACTATTACAGATGCAAGATGAAGGAAATTGGTGAGAGGACTAAAATCGTGTTCGGTGTACGACAATTCCAAAGTGAGAGGGAAAAGGTTGATTAAACGTCGGATCGACAATTAACAAATTTGCACAGTCATTGGGACATTGCCAGAAACCGTACGAACTCTCACAGGCACAATGTAGTGTCATGAAGGGTGGAAGATCCTAAATGTACCACGCGGTGCGGAAAATTTCAAACAGGGTTTTGAAAACCGGTTGGCATGCAACAGAGAAAGTATCCTCAGCAAAAAAAAGGCAGGATAAGGGATAACAGCTACAAATCGAATCAAATGCCGAAATTGCGGATTATCAGCATGAAGGCAAGACCGTGACCAGCGGCTGGACAGCAATGGCAACAAATGCAAGAAATGGAATCATTTTTGCGAGTGAATGTCGTTCGCAGAAAACAACGACATTCGCCCCACCCCAAGGGTTAAGAGTAAAGTACACACCCTTGGACGACAGTGAACAGTAATTGCAGTTGGACAGTAAGTTACGTTGGGATGCTGATCAGAATGGTCAGTAAACCAAAATATCAGACGATTGGACGGTTAGAAACAACTGTTTACAAGAAAGCCCAATGCTTAATGCAATAAATCGAACACTGGGCAAAATGTAAACGTGATGTCAAATGGATGCATTTCAGAAAACTAGGCGTGAAAACGGCAATTGAAGAAAATCAAATTCATTATTGCTTACGTCATACCAGTGGCCATAAACTGAAATCTTCTTGGGACTGTTCATTAAAATTGCCTTGCGTTACCAAAGGTAAGACTTATTTGATATTGACTTTTCATTGTCGTCCAATGTGAAAGCGCCTAACAGTTTTGGGTGCGAAAGCGAGCCTAAGACCATTTGGTTTAATCAAACGGTTGTTGATCAAGTTGACCGTGTCACTGACAAAAATCAAGTACCAAATGTACCAAGTGACATTATTGAACGCATACAAAGATGTGGTTTTTTTGATGGTTTTGGGTTGTTCGCCCTGGAACGTTACTAAAAATTCAAATTGATGGAATCAGATCAAACCAGTGATTCATGCGCCTCGGAAATTGCCATTAGCTTTGAAAGAAAAAGGTTATTAAGAAACAACTTAAGCAAAATGGGAAACAATCAGGCGTAATTACGAATTGAAAACAATTCAGAACCAACAGAACTGGGTGAATTACAATGGTGACAGGTCATCAAATAAACCAAATAACAAGGTCAGAATTTGCTTTAGATACCCGTGAACTGTATAAGGCAAATATTTTTGCAGTTGAACAAACATTATCCTATGAAAACTATCGAGGACATCATATCGAGGAACCTCCCAGAGGCAAAAATGTTTAGCAACAAAATGGACGCTTCAAATGTGGGTATTGGCAGATTCAATTATCAGAGGACAGTCAGAAAAACTCATGCAAACATTTAATTCGCCATTTGGCCAGGATTACAGTTTCACCAGGCTTTACCGTTCGGAATTAATGTCCCGCTTTGAGGTATACCAGAAAACAAAAAATATCCACCATTGAATTACAAGGACAATTGATTAGGATGTGTAAGCGATCGTTCGATGACATACTAGTTTGGGGAAGGGAAGTTAAGCGACGTTCAGGAGGCATGATGCGAGGACTGAAAAATAAAAACGTCATGCGGACAGAATTCGTAATGTACAATTCACAATTGAATGGCAGATTCAATGCGGAATTCAGGAAAAAAGTATGTGTTAACTTACGGATTGGTCATGTTCTGGACAGGTCAAGGGTGTCAAACCTGACCCGGAGAAATGTAAAGTTCGAGGCGTACAAAGAGGATGCCGCGACCCACGATTGGTCAACGGAACTTGAGATCCTTTTCTTGGGTTTTTGTTACAGAGTACCTTGGAGGGAAAATTCATTCCTAAAACATTGGATGAGAATCAACGCGCTCTCAGACAAATTACTTGAGGGAAAGAGTCCCAATGGACTTGGGAACAAACGAACATTGAAAAACGCTTTCAAGGAGCTGAAAGGAACAAAGTCACAAGTTGTCTCCTGTACTGAAGGTACTTCGACAATGTCCTAAACCTGTGCACATATCCGTTAGATGCTAGTTTTTTTTCGGTAAATGGGCCTCGGATTGCAAGTTATACCTGCCAAGAAGATTACAACCCGTGGCATATTGCTTCAAGAAGGCCACTTTACAACCTTCACAGCACAAATTTACCGCAGTTGATAGAACTCGAGACATTGGCAATTCAAATAAATTTGGATGTACCAAGTTTCACGAGGTATCTCTAACGGACGTGAAGTGGTCTGCTGACGATAACGGATTCATTTAAACGCTACACGCGATATTTACTAAAGACCGTTACATCAGGCTTCCCACCAATGATTGCAAAGTAATTTATACTAGGACTTACAGAGAAGTATATGACATTTAGGTCGTGTACAAACCAGGAAAGTTAATGACATTAGCTGGATACGCTAAGCCGCCGCCGGTGCCTGCAAATGGAAACACGTGAAAGACCTAGGGACATCTGACATTGAAACGTTCAACATTCCTGTCATACCTTGCCGATTCCACAGGAAACAGTATGTGAAAAATTCAAGCAAGAAAACTGCTGCAGGATCCAGAGCTTACAGGTTGTTGCAACACACTGGTACTACATGGATGGCCTGAGACCGAAAAAACGAAATACAGGCAGAATTTACGTCCATAACTGGATAAAACTTTCGCGATGAAATATCGTGCATTGATTGGAACTACTGTTCTAAAAAGCCAGAAAACTGATAGTTGCCGAAAACAACTACGCGGTTGAAATGTTGAACACTATTTCATGAGTCCTCACTTAGGTAATAGTTAAAGTGCAAAAAGGCCGCGCGAAGAGATGACACACCTCTTCTGGTTTAGGAATGGTCCTTCAGACATTGAAAACATAAGTGTCACAAATGCAGCACTTGTGCACAAAACCAGGAACAGTAACGCAAAGGGAACCATTAATCAACATGGGACTTACCAGACAGGACCATGGGCACAGGTATCAGCCCCGATGTGTTCGATTACAATGAACAAAATCACTACCTACTCACGGTGGATCGAATATTCAAAGTGGATCGAAATTTCCAAACTCGACAAGTTTATCAAGTGGAAATACCATTCCATTCCAGAAAAAAGGTTTTTTCTCATATTTTTCTTTCGTCATTCAAAATCTCTCCCTTCTTCGTTCCTTAATTTTCCAAAGTCCTTCCTCAATTTTCAACGTTTGGTAATTTTGCGATGTAACTTTACTGTGACAACTGCCACCAACTATTGTCAGTCGAGGGGAATTTCGTGACTTTGCGATGGACGAATATGGGTTCCAAACTCGTAACCTACGTATCCAACATTACGGCCCAATTCAATTGGATTAGCTGAGCGTGCAGTGCAAAAACTGTGAAGTCGTTTACTGAGGAAAATCCAAAGGATCCGTTACATGGCAATGGTTAAAATTACAGACAAAACACAGCTATTGATGGCATAGGACTATCACCAGCACAAATGTTTCTCGGACGCAGACTCAGAACTAAATTCGCCGACAGCAGCGGCCATTAGCTTCATAACCGCATGTCGTTAGAGGTACGTTAAAATTGCCGCATGCAATTGTCCGACAAACAATAAAACGCATAGAAAGCTACAGTTTGACAACGCACAGGTGGTCCAGGAGTTTACCATAACCACTGACAAACAGGAGATAATGTTGTCATTGAGAAACAAATGGTAACAAAAGCAGTGGAAACCAGCAAAGGGTATCCAGCAATCACAACTCGCCTCGCTTACGTATGTTGTGGAAACACCAGCGGGACAAGAAAATACCGCCGAATAAATCGCAATAAAACACCTGAGAGCCACCAGAGCTGCATTTTCCAGCTGCCACTGTTTCCGAATCCGATGCTCGAGGATCCATCGGACAGGTACCGAACAAAAACGCCGGACACAACTCCGGAATAATGAAGTACTCTACCAGTCAGTTGATTCTGGATGCATACCAGCACCATCAACTCGTGCAGTTTCCACTCGCCAAAATTCACCTTATTTTAAAACCAGATTGGTATGGAAAGGGCAATAAAAAACTTCCACTCAGATATCAGAGTCAGTGATTACAGCAGTTGTTCTGTTATTTTATTTGGAAAAAACAAAACAGTGTAATGCTATCGGTGATTAAGTTTTTAAGCGATTTTAGTTGTGCATTTAAAAACTATGTGTTATTCTTAAATAAGATTCCAAATTATCACCAAGGTGTTTATTCTTTGTCTAAGTGGTATCATATTTTTAATAGTGCTTAAAGCAGAGTAAAATAAAAGTGAAAATTCTCAAAAATTGGAAAAAATTGGAATTAATGTGATTTATCTGGAGCGCCTATTCATTTCTCCTACTTTCCAAGCCAACAAGCCATGCCACAATTCCATTACAGGTAGATTAATGTTTGTTTATATCGGTCATGTTATGCGTAGTTCCGATTGTTTTTAGTTTCAGCTGACAAACAAATAATTAGGAACTTGGGCACTTATTTTATTTTCGTTCTAAATCTCATGGCTCAGGTCAGCCAATTAACTTGTTAGACATCATAACACACCCTGCAGATGAAAACAATACAGACTGATTACTGTTTGATAACAGGACACTTTACCTCCACAGCTGACTCTTTAATAGGCTGCAATAGTAAATTACAATGTTGGTTACCCACTTTCATGATTATAGCCATGGTCAGTGAAGGATGCACCACCACTAATTTTAAGAGACAGAAATCCAGAAACGCTGTATCATTGCATCAATGCTGGACACTTGTTTAAAAGTTTTCCGCTATAAAAACTTTAATAAAGATTAAGGGGGGATGTTATTTGTATTTTACTAAACATACATTACACTGTTTTCTTACCTATTTTAAAGCCAGTATACACTTTTAAGATGCTGGAATTACACTGTATTTTAAACCTCTACAATTAGCAGCTACAGGAGACACCTATTCCGGCCTTACCACTGAATTAACAATATCCGTGCTTTTAGATGCTTAGTATATAAAAACTATAATCATAAGAATAGTCGTGTTGTGTTTATTCATACCCATACATTCAAAACGGTAACAGGCCATCATCATCCAAAGGTAATAATATAAAGTGGGGAACAAGGCACATATCAAAATTTATTTTACCAGCAAAACGAACGTAGAGCGTTACCGGACCTTATACACGTGTCTCCAAGTTACTAACAGGCCTTACACAAACTTCGTACAAGGACAAAAATGTTCAAGATTGGGGCAACCGAACAACGGACCAGATGGACCACTGTATGAAAAAATATTCAAATCCCAAATGGGTCCGCGGCATAAAACGTAATGCAAAAGAACGTATTCAACAACAGGGTTGGTTGGTCAATGCCTGAAATAATCTTCCAAAATTCGTTTAATCCAAATTCAGATTACACTGAACCAATTTAAAAAAGTAGGCTAAAGAACATTGGTTTGGTCACCCAGCAGACTTCTCCCATAAACGTGTTACTTCCCAAATTAATTACGAGACCGGAATTAAATAAAGCAATTTTAATTAAATAACCTATAAGAAGATTCAAGCAATAAAGTACCATGAGAAGCTTGAAGCAGTTTAATTAGGTATTTACGGATAAATTTAAAGGACGAACTCTGCTAAAATAAACTACCATGCCATACTACCTTACCTCAAATATTCTGAAATAAAGCTGACTAAATAAAAATCCAAATATTCGTTTCCAACCGATTTCACAAAGCTCTGTGTTATTTCATGTCACAATAAAACTCTTTATAATTTTGGCCATTCTCTTGGAATTCGTTAGGGACTTACCTCTCTTCATCTCAAGCATGGTTTTATTAATTATATTCTCACTGCGTACGTTAGTAATTCTTACCCAATTCCAAGTCGACACCAAAGAACAAGATACAGCAATTTCCTTTATATTTCAAACAAAAAACATTCCAGGCCAGCTAAAGATTCATACAAATTCTCCTTCGACCCTTGAACAGTTATTCCAGTGGAACCAACTGATTAATAACGTCCATATATACGTAAAAGCTAGTCACCAGTTGGATGCTTTTGAAACATTATACCTGTTCTCAGTATTATCTACATGTACTATCGTCATGTGTACTAAGTTTTAACTCATCATTGTAAAAGCTTGTGTAATATAAATGATTACACAAATCACCATTGCACAACCTGTCTGCTCTCTGTAGTACAGTCTGTACCTAACCATTTGCATATTTGGTGCATACACAAATTTTTCCGGTTATGAACAAGATGCTATATTACGATGGAGATGTGTATTTCATAAAAGAAATGTTACAAAATTGTCATCTTAAAGGTACATGCCCACTTAGTAGGCACAAAATGTTCTTTATATGATTTAAATAAGTGTATAATTGTGTCACTATTCCACCAGTTCTAAAACTTGAGAGTGCCCGCTATAAAGATACACATGTATAATCATTTAGTAATATTTATTTTACTGACAGTGATGCGTGGTGGTATCTGGCTATTTTCATACGCAAATGAGGCATAATATGTTTTAATTATTTATACTATATTAAATTAAATGCGTCACCTGAAAAAAATAATATTTTCGACAGATTATAAAGTCTGATCATTGCACATCGAATAAATAATGTCCGTTAACATTTTAAGGAAACACGGTTATCGCCCCTGATATCAGTGTGTAAATTTACTTCTGATATAAAATGTATAATAATGCCAATCAATATGTGGGGTAATGGTGAATGAATGTTTATTTTACCAGAAAATGTCTCTGATATAAAGAACAATTTGTGCCTTTAGTGGGCATGTACCTTCAATCATTGTGACCATGAATTAATCAACATAATTTATTTTATACTATATGGCCCACTGTTTCTCCAAAAGTATTGAGCGAGTTATTCTAGAGGCGAGTTGACATCATTTTATAATGAGTAAACCATTTCCCGAAACCTGTTAGCCACGTGACTACAATCCAATATGTACACAACAACAACAACAATGTCTGCGCCCTGTCTTTTGTAACAACTTGAGGTTTTTAAACATTTATCTTACATGTGAGAAAATAAAATGGTGTCATCATATTTTTATTATCAAACTAATTTTTCTGACAAATTGATTGTCTATCAACGTATTTAAACGACACACATATCGCTTTAAACGCTTGTAAATTTCAATATTGACGTTTGGCAATTTGCAAGTGAATCTGCTGTGCTGTAAACACTCTAAAATAAATCCAGTTAACTAGATAATTATGTTTACCGGAATTATTTTATCAGTGTGTCGGCTGAAAAGTGAAAATATGTCGCAATTAACCTGCTAAAAAAGTTAGATTGTTAACACTCGGCTGTCCCGTTAGTCAGTAACGATTGTGAACAGTAACTTGAAATCTGCTCGCGATCCATCTGTAGCATATATCTTGCGCATGGTACAGGCGTAGATTGCAAAAGTTACTGTTGTGATGGCGCTTCTAACCAAACAAACAGTATTTAAGGAATAAGCCAAGTGTACTAAGTTCCATATGGGGCTACAACGTGATATTGCCCTGTTCGCAACTAGTAACGATAGCGCTTCAAGCCAAACAACCAACAAATGACCAAACTCGCACCACATTCACTGACATTGGCCTGCACTCCACAAAATGTCCCCTTGCCACACTTGACTGTAAAAAAGGTAAAAAGGTCGAGGTTAATGTTGGCATACTAAATTAAAAAAAATAGCATTCACTTTCGTAAACTTTTTAAAATAATAATAATGTTACCTGTCCCAAACCCAAACTTTTATACATTGTATTTAGAGATCAAATATTGATTTTTTGGACTGTCTATACATAGAGAGTATGCTATAAAGTAGATATTAATTATTACTGACAAGTTTGTGTTTATGCCCGCAGATGTTCCGTCAAATATTGATTTTATGGACTGTCTATACATAGAGAGTATGCTATAAAGTAGATATTAATTATTACTGACAAGTTTGTGTTTATGCCCGTATAGTGGGCATAAACACAAATATTGCTTTGCTCCATCTGTCGATATGTCTGTCCATCCGTCCTTGGTTATTTACGTCAAAATGTTTGACTGAGTTTCTCCGTCATGCCATAACTTCAATATCACTTGAAGGATGACCTTAATATTTGGACATTTGGTACAGCTGAACATAATATGAAGGTAAAAAGGTCAAGGTTAATGTTGGAATTGAATGTGTCGCATATTATGTGACGCATTCATGCCAACATTAACGGTAAACCTTGACCTTTTTACCTTCAGAATTTTGCTGAAAGACTTTAACCTTTTTTTTACAGTCAAGTGTGGCAAGGGGATATTTCCACATTTTACAACCTTAACCCTTTCACCCCTAAGTAACTGGAGTAGAATTTGATATGTTAATTTTGCAACCAATCCAATGGTCACAAGCTGATTTTCAGACTAGTCCAAAGGGGGGTGCTTTTGTTCTCAAAAATATGAAAATTACTTGCAAAAAGTGCAGATCCTGTGATACGGCTCGTCATGAGCCGGCTCATCTGGATCTACACTGTTTGCCAATATCACTATACAGGCCTGTGATGTTGAAAGGGTTAATGTCTAGTGCAACATATGCAAATCAACTTTAATAATCATGAAAGACATGCTCAATACCGATTGCACTACAAACCAGGGCCCGGTTGCTCAAAACCTCTGTTAGCTTAACAGACTGTTAAATCCTTAGCAATGCTAAGGATTTAACAGTCTGTTAAGCTAACAGAAGCTTTGAGCAACCGGGCCCAGACAAACTATGGTTGTAATTACAGCGAGCCTCATCAGAGCATGCAGTGTTGGAAGCTTATCAGCAGACCCCGTTGCCATGGTTACCGGTTGATTCTGTCCGCTGTCGATCGTCATGTTCCTATGTGGTCAAAGGTCACGACAAGATGTATTGTGTCTTGGAAACTTCCACCGAGCATGTGTGTACCGGAAATTGTAGCAGGTAAATCATCAGCTGAAATGTGGCCGTGTCTCGGGGGAAATGGGGCTTATGGTATGTGTGACCAGTGTAGCTCCTGATCAGATAGCACTCTACTGTAGCCTAATAACCATCTATATCGCTTGTTAGAAGTGGGTGTTTCGTTGATGGAATTACGAACAGTGCGGATGCACGGGCTGATCTGGATCTACACTGGTCGCAAAACCGATAAGCCCCATTTCTCCAGTGTCGACCACATATGAGCACAATTTTGTAGGTGCATCCCTTAAAGGGGCATATCGGGATTCTTTTGAAAAAATGCTATTCAAAATAGAAACGTGTTTTCGTCATGGCCCTGTGTAAAGTGGATATATGACGATACTAGGACCGCTGAAATATTTTTTTTCTATTTTTACCCATATAGGTGCATAAATGTCCGTTACTTATGTACCGATATCGGTGAAAATTGAAACAACCCAGCGGTCCTAGTATCGTCATATATCTTCAATTAAATCACTTTACACAGGGCCATGATGAAAACATGTTTTTATTTTTTATAGTTTTTCAAAAAATCCTGATATGCACTTTAAAGACTCTGGTTTGAGATATGTGCAGAAAGTGATGAATATTAGTGAAAAATAATTTAGCCCTTAGAATGCCACTGCGGGAAACAAAAAAATGTTGTCTGCTGTTGTTTTGTATTTTGTCTTATTTCTCAGTAAAATTAAAATTTAATTCCGCACTGTAAGTGGTATAGTTGCAAGGAATCCTTTCGGCTACACGTAACAGTAAGCAGACCAAATGTTTTTGATAGCTCACAAAATGCAATAGTGGATGGGCGTATTCCAAGTGTCGGTTGGTATTGCAGGAGACATCGTGAGAGCTGTGCTAGGACAACAGAAGTCTCAAAGTCCCGTCCTAATCCTGTGTAACCAAGGTAACGTGCGTGACAACAAAATGGTTAAATTTCTTTATGTTTTGATCATTTGTTCCCTATTTAATAACAAAGAAAATCAATAATCCATTTGTAAAAATAAAGTACGCATTTAATTTTACATCAGGGGGTACAATACTCTTTTAGACACGAAGCTTATCTGTAGCATATTTCATCAACATTGCAAAGTATACTTTACTAGCAAAGTATACTTTGAGGGAGTAATCATTTATTTTTCCTGAAATGCATTATTTCATATAGAACTAACAAATGCATATATTTCATGATTAAAAGTATGCAGAATTATTATACTGAATTTATTACATTATCACAGCCAAATTGGTTGTGATAATGTAATAAATTCAGTATAATAAAAATTAATAAATTTATCATAAAATTGAAAATTTCTCGCTCAAAGTATACTTTGCTACTAAAGTATACTTTGCAATGTTGATGAAATAGGCTACAGGAGCTCTGACACTATTTAGCCTGCATATGCTTTGGGTTGCTTACACTGAGTGTTATGTTTCACAAATTGTGTTGTGTGCTGGTACAGTAATGGCGGAATCGTGATGGTGTGTTTTGAGGGAGCCTGCATTTGGAAGGAAATTTCATGATAATTTTCTTCCAAAGCTGTTTTTGAATGTGTGTGCAAACCGCATAAACTACCCAAATACACCGATCTGTCCTCATTATACCCCCGACGCACATGATTTGCAGAGGGGTATGTAGGTTTCACCTATCCATCCAGTCGTACTTTCGTCCGTCCGTAACACATACACTTAACCCTTACAATGCTGAATTAAATTTTGTCGTCTGCTGTTTATTTTCTATTTTTCTCATCAAAAACATGCTTTGACAGCACTTTAGAATAATTTCCAGCAGAAATTATTCTAAAATGCTGCCAAACCATGTTTTATTGACAGGAAAGATATAGAGAATAGTAGGTTAGTGCCGTGAATGGGAAAATATATCTGGCAAGGCTCAGGAAACGGGATGGGTGAGGCTCTGCCGAGCACATCCCGTTTCCGTGCCGCGCCAGATATTTTTCTGATTTTCAATGAAAACATATCTTGGTATTTCATTAGAATTGTATCCAAGGAGACAATTCTAATGAAATGCCAAGACATGGTTTCATTTCGAAGCAATAATTGCTGTCTGTTGATGTGTAAACAGTAGTGTGATTTTATTTTACCCAATTAAAATTTTGAATTACCCAATTGCTTCAGAAATGATGGAGTAACAATACTCAATTACTAATTCCTTATATGGAGCAGTGCACCGCTATATTATTTTTGGTCGTCTGCTGTTTATTTTCTATCTTCCATTTTTATCACCAAAAACATGCTTTTACAGCACTTTAGAATCATTTCTGACATGCTTTAACAGCACTTTAGAATCATTTCCATTTTTTTTGTTGTGTGTAGCGGTCTAAGGGTTAAATCATGACTTATGTAACATCCTCTGTCTTTCATGTTTCGAGCATACAGCTTTTCCAGGTGTATTGCGATTATTTGTATTCCTGTTACATTTAGGGGAAGGGGCCAAGTGACGTGGTATGGACTTGGAACCAGGTCAGGTTATTCTAATTTCAGAGCTGAATATATTTTTTGCCAAGTTAAATATTCCGTTTTGATTTTGGGATTCCCCCTACCTCCCCGCTTCCAGGTGACCTTACGTTGACAGAGGAGTTTATTCGACAAGGTGCGCACAATGTGATAGTTTCGAAAGCAATTAAAAAAGAAATTCCGGCACTCAAGAAAGAGGTACATATCCTATCATGTTTGGTCTCACCCACGTTAGTAGAAAGTGATCATAGCAGTCTGGGAATAGGCGTCGTCGTCGCCATAGGCTTTGTTTTAGGCATCGACAATATAAGACTCGACAATGTCCAGCCGTGGGTACACGTTTGCCATGGCACAAGGGAACTGTTTGAACCCGCGGCCTACGGCCTTTGGGTTCAAACAGTTCCCTCGTGCCACGGAAGCGCTACCCTCGGCTGGACATTGTCGAACGTTATTGTTACATTTCTGTCGGAAATATCGTGTAATGTGAGCATTTATGTAGTACTTTCGGTACTATGATAACCTTCCATTCAAGCAGCTGATTTACACATACATTCCGGGGCCGCAGTACACGTCACGTGATGCTGGTGCTCCATCCTCCGCATCAATTTCAAAATTTCAGTGCGACTGTTGTGAAATGGTCTGGTGACGTAATGGCGCGGTCTTGTAACGTCATGAGACACATGCAGTACGCAGGTCGGCTTGGCCCCGGAATGAGCATTGTCTACAGCCATGGTCAAACAGCACACGCTGTACGTTTGAACACGGATCTTTACTTAATACGGATGACTTGTAGCCTTTGAGGTTGAACACTGGATTACAATACCAGAGGTTGCAAGTTCGGTCCCAACGCTAGATGTGAAAATACTTTCATAGTATTTCTATCTCTTTGGTCCTTTGGATGAGACTTGAAACCGAGGTCCCGTCCATCTGTTGCTGGGACATAAAACCCATTCACTTTCACTTTTAACCTAACTTAGTCATTACACGTAGCTTCCTCACATTACCAATGTCTCGCCCACTAAAGTCAAGGTCACCCAAATGACACGGGGTGTTTTGGTGGTGAAGCTACATGTAGTGATTAAGTTTGGTAAAGATCCGACCAACACATATCCAGAGATATGCAACATTTTGACATGTATTAGGTTCTAATTTGTGGCTGTGACTGGAGAAATGGGGCTTATGAGTTTTACAACTATTGTAGATCCAGATCAGCCTGTGCATCCGCACAGTCTGATCAAGATCTATATATAATTATTTTATTGTAAATATTCAGTTCTGAATTTTATTTTGGGATTTCACCACCCCCATTTATACATGTACTTGAACATGTACTTATACAGGTAATATATGGGATTTAGTACTAAACCCATTGACCCGGTCTTAAATGAGATCAGCTGTTGATAGGCCGTTAAACCCCAACAAACAAACAAACTGATCAAGATCTGTTCTGTTTGCCATTGCATAAATGTGACAGGGATGGGCCGTGGCCTAGGGGATATGAAATTGGACTTCAATACTGGAGGTTGTGAGCTCAATCCTCACCCTAGGCGTGAAAAATACTTACATAGTATTCCATCATACTCGTCTGTTGGATGAGACTTTAAACTGATGTCCCGTCTCTATAGGATCGTAGCTGTTGCTGGGACGTTAAACCCATTCACTTTCACTGTCATAAATGAGACGCCCGTCATGCTTCTAGTAAGCAAAATAGATCTTTATCAGACTACAGGAGTGTGCTGTTTAATCAGGAGCTACACTGGTCTCAAATCCCATTAGCCTCATTTCTCTGATATCACTTATCTAGCTAAGTATACTTTGAGGGAGTAATCATTTATTTTTCCCGAAATGCATTATTCATATAGAACTAACGACTGCTGAAATTTGATGATTAAAAGTATACAGAATTATTATACTGAATGTATTTCATTATCACAGCCAAAATTGCTGTGATAATGTAATAAATTCAGTAAAATAAAAATTAATAAATTTATCCTTAAATTGAGAATTTGTCTCTCAAAGGGTACTTAGCAAGATAAGTCTACTTTGCAATTTTGGGGAAATCAGCTACTGGTCACATCCACATTTATCTCATTGCTATAGCTGAAAGCAAAGAAGCGGAAAAAGTTCCTGGCAGACAACGACAGTAAAGTGACGTTGGTGGCTAGTCGGCTCGGCACGTGGCCGGAAATGGTCTACCGGGGGCTGATGTCAGAGTTTGAGCTGCTGGACTTGATTCCGCGGACCACGTGGCGGGAGTGGGATGAAGGTAGTATACAGTAGGGCCCGTTTCACTAAACTTTGTACGACTAAAATGTTTGTAAGTGCAAAATTATGATAGTCTGTAAATTTCACATTAACAATGTTTTCTTGTAAACAATTATTGGATTTACATTTATTGAGCATAGGCTGCATATGCTCAATAAATGTAAATCCATCAATTGAAATTTCCGGACGATCCTAAATTTGCACTTACGAACATTTTAGTCGTAAGAAGTTTAGTGAAACGCCGTTTAACTACGCTTGTAAGATAAAACTGTTTGTAAGCTGCTGACATGTACAATTGCTAACACATCCACTAAAGATTTGCCAATATCGTTAATCAGTGCTTACGTTTATGTCAGTTTCAGTGTTGTACTTGAACGAAGTTTGGTGAAACGGGCCCTAGGGCAGTGTTAAGGATTTAACAGTCTGTTAAGCTAACAGAGGTTTGGGCAACGGGACCCAGTCTTTTAAATGCCGTTTATTTGACCAGGTCAGCTAATTATTGTTAAATAATTTGTCAGTGATTGGGTCCTTGTGCTAAACAAATGAGTGAGCATAGTGAACCGAGTTTATAGGTAGGACCCAACCACGAGGGCATTATTTCAAAATAATCGGCTTACCTGGTTAAATAAACACTTCCTTGCATTTCACATATATGGTACTTTATAAAAACAGAATGAAGCATAATTTATGGACCATAGAGTGAAGGCAAATCTTTCACGATTCAGAGAACATGATTTGCTTGGTCAAAGGAAACACATCATTGCACCATTACTGGCGTCATTTGTCAACAGCACTTCAGAATCATTTCCATTGGAAATGATTCTGAAGTGCTGTCAGACCATGTTTTTATTGAGAAATAAGGCAATATATAAAAGCAACAGCAGACAACAATTGTTGTGTGTAGCGGTCTAAGGGTTAAACTAAGCACGCGATGTCTAACCAACAAATTTTGACACATTCGGTAATCTATTTATCAAAGTGTTAGACTGGTCTATAGGATTTGGAGCTCCCAATATTTTATTACAGGCTTCGATCCGTGTTTATCTAATTGCTACAGGAGATAACTGAGACTTGGATTGAGAGTATTATAGATCAGAGTTACTTCCCTTAGACTTCTTCTGGGGCATCATCAATCGTGATTAAAATTAGTTTTACAGTTTAAATAGACAACATGTTTACGTACCACAATAAGCGCAACCGCTCATTTTTTCCAATGAAAGTATATGTTGTCTAGTCTAGAAAACTCAAATGAGTGGTCACAACATATATTTTCAATCAGAAACAATAAAAATAAAGTATTTAATAAATTTCATACCCGTAAACGTGTATTCCGAAAGGAATGGGTTAATTCCCCTCCCTAAGCATGAAAATTTACTTTCATAATATTTCCATCCCACTGCTGTTTCGGATGAGACTAGAAACAGAGACCTCGTCTCTATATAGCCTTTATAGCTGTTGTGGAGATGCTAAACCCATTTACTTTTCCTTGTTTGTAGAACCAGCTGTCACAGTGTTGGGCTATATACCAGTGTTGTCCAACGGCCGCCATGCAATCTACCACATGTGTTCCAGTTTGAGCCAGAGTCCATCTGGCTTATACTCAGCGGGCCGTATACACTGGTTTATATTAATGCAACCATCCATGTACAAGGTAAATATATGAGACACGCCATGGGATTTTGTAACTTCGGACATTTGCGTAATTTTGCTATTTATGAAAAAGTACTTAAAATCAAATATTTCTTAGATTTAATGCGTTTAACTCTTTGCATGCTAGCGGCGTAAATATCCGCCAAACGAATTAGGAGTATATGTTTTATTTCTCTCTATAAATATGTCTTGAAATTTCATTAGAATCGAGTCCTCAGGACTCGATTCTAATGAAATTCCAAGACATATTCATGATATTTACGGGGCGAAATACAAGAAAATATGATGAATTTTTGTCCGCTAGTTTTGAACTATTTATAGCCCACAAGTTTCCCAGCATGCAAAGTGTTAATAGCCAAAAGTTGTCTGCACATCAATGTGGAACAGACAGTTGTTTCTTTGTTCCTCCACAGAGACTCTACAAACCTACACAGTATATAAAGAAACAGAAAACTTGTTACGCTGCGGACGTCGTGGTTTGCAGCTTGTATGATATCAAGCTTTGCCTTACTGTGAGTACATTGATTATTACAGTTATTAACAGTTATTAACCCTTAGACCGCTACTCACAACAATTGTCATCTTCTGTTGCTTTTATATCTTGCCTTATTTCTCAATAAAAACATGGTTTGACAGCACTTCAGAATCATTTCCAATGGAAATGATTCTGAAGTGCTGTCAAAGCATGTTGTATATTATTCTAAACGGCTGTTAAACATGTTTTTGATGATAAAAATGGAAACTAGAAAATAAACAGCAGACGACAAAAAAATTAAGATAGCGGTCTAAGCGGTCTTAAAGGTACATGCCCACGCAGTAGGCACAAAATGTTCTTTATAGGAATTAAATAAGTGTATAATTATGTCACTATTCCACCTGTTCTAAAAATTACGAGTGCCCGCTATACAAATATAATCATTTATTAATTATCTATTTACTGTTAGCGACGCGCGGCGGTAACCGTCTATTTTGATAATGTGTGGGGACGACGACTTTCACATCACGGCTTGCGGTGCGCATGCGCAGTATACTACGCACGCCAGTAGGCTTCCCAATATGTAAACAAGAATATCAACATGTCGAAACGTCCAGGACGGAAATTGTATGAAACGGCGTCGGCCAAAAAAAAGGCAAAATGTCTGAGGGACAGGCAGTACAGAGAGAGAGTGGTTAATATTGGCGACCAGATCACCAAATGGAAAGAGTTACGTGGAGATTTAGATTTGGACTCAAACAGAGATTTTTCTTCTCAACTTCCGATACTTCACTGCGCATGTCAACGATGTGATATGATTGACCGTGTCACGTGACGTGTGTTGGTAAAAATAGCACGAGGTCGGAAAATACCCTTTCTGGTCGCGGCATATAAAATGCGATTTAACACCAATTAACACGCGCCGTAATTAAAAATAACTCGTTAGTGAGCAGACAAATGGCTCATATAAGGCATGACAGAAAATGAAAAGTAGTAGTACAGTGTAACCTGCTGCGTGGGCATGTACCTTTAAGCAATGGTAAATGAATAAATATAAGTAGTAGTACAGTGTAACCTGCTGCGTGGGCATGTACCTTTATGCAATGGTAAATGAATAAATATAAGTAGTAGTACAGTGTAACCTGCTGCGTGGGCATGTACCTTTAAGCAATGGTAAATGAATAAAATATAAGTAGTAGTACAGTGTAACCTGCTGCGTGGGCATGTACCTTTAAGCAATGGAAATGAATAAATATAAGTAGTATACAGTGTAACCTGCTGCGTGGGCATGTACCTTTATGCAATGGTAAATGAATAAATATAGTAGTAGTACAGTGTAACCTGCTGCGTGGGCATGTACCTTTAAGCAATGGTAAATGAATCAATATAAGTAGTAGTACAGTGTAACCTGCTGCGTGGGCATGTACCTTTAAGCAATGGTAAATGAATAAATATAAGTAGTAGTACAGTGTAACCTGCTGCGTGGGCATGTACCTTTAAGCAATGGTAAATGAATAAATATAAGTAGTAGTACAGTGTAACCTGCTGCGTGGGCATGTACCTTTAAGCAATGGTAAATGAATAAATATAAGTAGTAGTACAGTGTAAACCTCTGCGTGGACATGTACCTTTATGCAATGGTAAAATGAATCAATATAAGTAGTAGTACAGTGTAACTGCTGCTGGGCATGTAAATTTAAGCAATGGTAAATGAATAAATATAAGTAGTAGTACAGTGTACCTGCTGCGTGGGCAATGTAACCTTTAAGCAATGGTAAATGAATAAATATAGTATAGTACAGTGTAACCTGCTGCGTGGGCATGTACCTTTATGCAATGGTAAATGAATAAATATAAGTAGTAGTACAGTGTAACCTGCTGCGTGGGCATGTAAATTTAAGCAATGGTAAATGAATAAATATAAGTAGTAGTACAGTGTAACCTGCTGCGTGGGCATGTAAATTTAAGCAATGGTAAAAAAGAAATATAAGTAGTAGTACAGTGTAACCTGCTGCGTGGGCACAAATAAATATAAGCAATGGAAATAATAAATATAAGTAGTAGTACAGTGTAACCTGCTGCGTGGGCATGTAAATTTAAGCAATGGTAAATGAATAAATATAAGTAGTAGTACAGTGTAACCTGCTGCGTGGGCATGTACCTTTAAGCAATGGTAAATGAATAAATATAAGTAGTAGTACAGTGTAACCTGCTGCGTGGGCATGTACCTTTATGCAATGGTAAATGAATAAATATAAGTAGTAGTACAGTGTAACCTGCTGCGTGGGCATGTATGTAAATTTAAGCAATGGTAAATGAATAAATATAAGGCCATAAAAAAAAGTACATTGGTTCTCATATATGTCCGCGTCAGAAAGATCCCTGCGCGTCGAGCATTTTATTGTCACAGAGAAATAGAATTGTACTGTAAATTCGCCACATGATCAATAAAAAATACTACCATGCAACAATATGTTAAATCCAATCATCTCTGGCGAAAATCTGGTGATTTTTCACGTCTCGAGCCAAAAAATGTATTAAAAAATCTGCCCTCCTGCATCACATTCTGCAAACCCCATATCTGAGAACAAAAGTACATGTTTTTTGCCTAATTTACATTACAACATACATTATTCAAGTCTTCATATGAACATCATATGAATTTCATATCGGCTCTTTTCATATGAATTTCATATGGAATGCATATGATTTCATGTTTTACATATGAACATCATATGATTTGTTTGCATATGTGGCACATTTTGCTGTGTAGTGGCACTATTTTTGGCCATTTATTTTTAGCTCTACTATTCGAAGAATAAGTAGAGCTTATGTTGTCACCCCGGCGTCACGTCACCGTCACCGTCACGCCTTGGTTAAGGTTTTTAGTCAACCTTGTATATGGAATACTACTGGCCCTACACCCACCATACTTGCACAACTTCATCTCCTAGTGATGTACATCAATAACCCCTGATCTATATTTCACCTTGACCTACATTTCCTCTTGAATTACTTAGTTAATTCCCCTTGGTTAAGGTTTTTAGTCAACCTTGGTTAAGGTTTTTAGTCAAGCTTGTACATGGAATACTATTGTGCATACAGACACCATACCTGGACAACCTTTTCTCATAGTGATGCACATCAATAACCCCTGATCTATATTTGACCTTGACCTACATTTCCTCTTGAATTACTTACTTAATTCCCTTGATTAATTGGTTTTTAGTCAACCTGGTTAAGGTTTTTAGTCAAGCTTGTACATGGAATACTATTGTGCATACAGACACCATACTTGGACAACCTTTTTAGCTCGACTATCCGAAGAATAAGTAGAGCTTATGTTGTCACCCCGGCGTCGGCGTCACCGTCGCCTTGGTTAAGGTTTTTAGTCAACCTTGTATATGGAATATTATTGTGCATACAGACACCATACTTGGACAACCTTTTCTCATAGCGATGTACATCAATAACCCCTGATCTATATTTGACCTTGACATACATTTCCTCTTGAATTACTTACTTAATTCCCCTTGGTTAAGGTTTTTATTCAACCTTGGTTAAGGTTTTTAGTCAAGCTTGTACATGGAATACTATTGTGCATACAGACACCATACTTGCACAACCTTTTCTCATAGGGATGTACATCAATAACCCCTGATCTATATTTGACCTTGACCTACATTTCCTCTTGAATTACTTAGTTAATTCCCCTTGATTAAGGTTTTTAGTCAAGCTTGTATATTGAATACTCCTGGCCCTACACCCACCATACTTGAACAACTTCATATCCTAGTGATATACATCAACAACCCCTGACCTATATTTGACCTTGACCTACATTTCCTCTTGAATTACTTAGTTAATTCCCCTTGGTCAATGTTTTTAGTCAAGCTTGTATATGGAATACTCCTGGCCATACACCCACCATACTTGAACAACTTCATCTCCTAGTGATGTACATCAACAAGTGATGTACATCAACAACCACTGACCTATATTTGACCTTGACCTACATTTCCTCTTGAATTACTTAGTTAATTCCCCTTGGTTAAGGTTTTTAGTCAAGCTTGTATATGGAATACTCCTGGCCCTACACCCACCATACTTGGAAAACTTCATCTCCTAGTGATGTACATCAACAACCCCTGACCTACATTTAACCTTGACCTACATTTAACCTTGAATTACATAGTTAATTCCCCTTGGTTAAGGTTTTTAGTCAACCTTGGTTAAGGTTTTTAGTCAAGCTTGTACATGGAATACTAGTGTGCATACAGACACCATACTTGGACAACCTTTTCTCATAGCGATGTACATCAATAACCCCTGATCTATATTTGACCTTGACCTACATTTCCTCTTGATTTACTTACTTAATTCTCCTTGGTTAAGGTTTTTAGTCAAGCTTGTAGATGCAATACTCCTGGCCCTACACCAACCATACTAGGACAACTTCATCTCCTAGTGATGTACATCAATAATCCCTGACCTATATTTGACCTTGACCTACTTTTATCCTTGGATTACTTTCTTATTTCCCCTTGGTTAACGTTTTTAGTCAAGCTTGTATATGGAATATTCCTGGGCCTACAGCAACCATACTTGGAAAACTTCATCTCCTAGTGATGTACATCAATAACCCCTGACCTATATCTGACATTGACCTACATTTAACCTTGAATTACTTACTTAATTTCCCTTCGTTAAGGTTTTTAGTCAACCTTGGTTAAGGTTTTTATGCAGGCCGCGGCCACATTGACCTACATTTAACCTTGAATTACTTACTTAATTTCCCTTGGTTAATGTTTTTAGTCAACCTTGGTTAAGGTTTTTATGCAGGCTGTGGCCACCTTGTTTGTCAAGCTATGTGTACATCGACAACCCTCGTAGTCGAGCTATGCTGTTCTCCTACAGCTCTTGTTATTACTGGCTGTCGTTTGTTGAATATTGCTCTGACGTTAGAATGTACAAACTGTAGGAGACGCCATTTTGAGGGTATACAGTAAGTTTATCTTTGATTGTGATGCCCCCAGACCCCTGCTGAAGTCTGTCGTGCAATTATTTTTGTTACTACTACGAGCCTGCAACAAATCATTAGTTTTATTCAGACTTCTGTGCAGCACATTTGAATGTCTGTATTCTGCGAAAACCTGTCCCATTGTCGTAGGCAACTGGGGGCCTTTTCACTAAACTTTGTACGACTAAAATGTTCGTAAGTGCAAAATTATGATAGTCTGTAAATTTCACATTAACACTATTTTCTTGTAAACAATTATTGGATAATCATTTATTGAGCATAGGCTGCATATGCAGCCTATGCTCAATACATATAAATCCATCAATTGATATTTTCAGGCAATCCTAAATTGGCACTTACAAACATTTTAGTCGTAAGAAGTTTAGTGAAACCTGGTGCAAAAGTGCAAAATTATGATTTCCCATTAACAATGTTTTCTTGTAAACAATTGTTGGATTTACATTATGCAGCCTATGCTCAATAAATGTAAATCCATCAATTGAAATTTCCAGACGATTCTAAATTTGCACTTGCGAACATTTTAGTCGTAAGAAGTTTGGTGAAACGGCCTCCGGGTCAAGTGATGTCATAGGATGTTCAAGGGAAACAACTTGGTATCACTGTATTGAAAGGGGCACCACATGGGAGACTCAATTTTCTGTCAACATGTAATCAAAACATCATGGTCGGGTAAATCGTAAAACGGACTACCTCTTGGAACAGTGTTTACAAGTATTTGATTGGAGTACTGCAAGTGACAGCCAAATATGAGCCACGCCATGCGATTTTGTACCTTGCGTAATTTTATGAAATATGTTTACAAAATTTACAATATTTTCCGTAAATGTCGTCAAAAGTTGAAAAAATATTCAGAGTACATGCGGAATTATATTGCGCATGTACTTTGAAAATATTTGTCAACTTTTGGTTTTATTTATGAAAAATATCGTAACTTTTGTAACCGTATTTAATGAAATTATGCAGATGTCCGAAGGCGTGTCTCGTATGACATTGATGTCGGAAGTATTAGAAAAGCGGAATTTTCTTTGTACAGAATTGACCATGTGATAAACCTTGTCCCAGTGTCTGTCTGCGATATAGGGATACTTATGCTTAGTTTTTCGAGCAATATATCGGAAATTATATGCCTGACCTCTTGTGCTGGAGTGCCAGAAATGCTAGTATTGTACAGAAGGGGCCCGTTTCACTAAACTTAGTAAAACTAAAATGTTCGTAAGTGCAAATTTAGGATCGTCTGTAAATTTCAATTGATGGATTTACATTTATTGAGCATAGGCTGCATATGCAGCCTATTGATGGATTTACATTTATTGAGCATAGGCTGCATATGCAGCCTATGCTCAATAAATGTAAATCCAATAATTGTATAAGTTGATGTGAAATTTACAGACTATCATAATTTTGCACTTACAAACCATTTTACAAAGTTTAGTGAAACGCGCCCCAGTCTTACAATGTAGTTCACCGAACCGGGAAAATAATCACTATCTTCCCATAGAACTACTTCCATGGTCATTATTCACGTTGTAATTGATGGCAGGGGCAACCTCAACATTAGAATTGACTGAGTTTGTCTGATTGACATCACACTGCTTTGTCGCCACCTTGTCCGTTCGTCCGTCCTTACAAAATTTGTGTTAACGTTTTCGGATACCAACTATCTTTGTATCCATAAATCGGATTGGCTTGAAACTTCACATGCTTATTAGTCATCAATCATATTCATTCTGAGGCCAATGTGAACAAGGTGAAGGTCAATTTGTGTTAAAGTTTTTGAGGGGTACAGTGCAACCTCTCTTCAACAGCCACCCATGGGAAGACGCAAAACTGGCTGTTGTAGAGAGGTGGCTGTTGTAGGGAGGTTAATGCTGAATTCAATTTTGGCGTCCGCTGTTTATTTTTTTCTTGATAATTCTCATCAAAAACATGCTTTGGCAACATTTTATTGGAAATGATTCTAAAATGCTGTCAAAACATGTTTTTATTGAGAAAGAAGGCAAAAGCTTTTCAGACGACAATTTTCGTGCTCAGCAGTCTAAGGGTTAGATACAGAGGAATATCCATTTGGGATATAAAATAGCGGCTGTTATAGGGAGGGTGTTGTTGTAGAGAGGTGGCCTTTCAGGGAGGTTCGACTGTACATCCATCAGTGTTAGTTATTTCTTGTTGATGTAAATTTCAGCTACGATGCTCCGATTTCTCGCCCGAAATACCAGCCGAGAAGGCGAGGTATAAAAGTACCACATCCATCGTATGTGGAGAGATGGAGTTTCCCCTGGACAGTGTGATCTTGGTGCAGCTTACTGCGAGGGCGGACGTGTTCGACGATTTACGGCACGAGGACATCCGACGCTTCCATTGCCTGATGAACGAGCTGCTCAAGGGTCGCCGCACAAACAGGCTGATCACACAGATGGAGTAAGTGAACCACATCTCAATGCTACTGACATCTATAGCCGTGGTGGTGGTTGGTTGGGAGCATGTGATGTGTCGTTTAACGGTCAGGATTCATCGTTTCCGGAATCCCAACCGGAGACCTGGTTTGGACATCGGTAGCCTATTTCACCAACATTGCAAAGTATACTTATCTAGCAAAGTTTACTTTCAGGGAGAAATTTTCAATTTAAGGATAAATTTATTAATTTTTAGCTCGACTATTCAAAGAATAAGTAGAGCTTATGTTGTCACCCCGGCGTCGGCATCGGCGTCGGCGTCACGCCTTGGTTAAGGTGTTTAGTCAACCTTGTATATGGAATACTACTGGCCCTACACCCACCATACTTGGACAACTTCATCTCCTAGTGATGTACATCAATAACCCCTGATCTATATTTGACCTTCACCTACATTTCCTCTTGAATTATTTAGTTAATTCCCCTTAGTTAAGATTTTTAATCAACCTTGGTTAAGGTTTTTAGTCAAGCTTGTATATGCAATACTACTGGCCCTACAGCCACCATACTTGGACAACTTCATCTCCTAGTGATGCACATCAATAACCCCTGATCTATATTTGACCTTCACCTACATTTCCTCTTGAATTACTTAGTTAATTCCCCTTGGTTAAGGTTTTTAGTCAACCTTGGTTAAGGTTTTTAGTCAAGCTTGTATATGCAATACTACTGGCCCTACAGCCACCATACTTGGACAACTTCATCTCCTAGTGATGCACATCAATAACCCCTGATCTATATTTGACCTTCACCTACATTTCGTCTTGAATTACTTAGTTAATTCCCCTTGGTTAAGGTTTTTAGTCAACCTTGGTTAAGGTTTTTAATCAAGCTTGTACATGGAACACTATTGTGCATACAAACACCATACTTGGACAACCTTTTCTCCTAGGGATGTACATCAATAACCCCTGATCTATATTTGACCTTGACCTACATTTCCTCTTGAATTACTTACTTAATTCCCCTTGGTTAAGGTTTTTAGTCAAGCTTGTATATGGAATACTACTGGCCATACACCCACCATACTTGGACAACTTCATCTCCTAGTGATGTACATCAATAACCCCTGATCTATATTTGACCTTCACCTACATTTCCTCTTGAATTACTTACTTAATTCCCCTTGGTTAACGTTTTTAGTCAAGCTTGGTTAAGGTTTTTAGTCAAGCTGGTACATGGAATACTATTGTGCATACAGACACCATACTTGGACAACCTTTTCTCATAGGGATGTACATCAATAACCCCTGATCTATATTTGACCTTGACCTACATTTCCTCTTCAATTACTTACTTAATTTCCCCTTGATTATGGTTTTTAGTCAAGCTTGTATATGGAATACTACTGGCCCTACACCCACCATACTTGGACAACTTCATCTCCTAATGATGTGCATCAATAACCCCTGACCTATATTTGACCTTCACCTACATTTCCTCTTGAATTACTTACTTAATTCCCCTTGGTTAATGTTTTTAGTCAACCTTGGTTAAGGTTTTTAATCAGCTTGTACATGGAATACTATTGTGCATCCAGACACCATACTTGGATAACTTTTTCTCATAGGGATGTACATCAATAACCCCTGACCTTTATTTTACCTTCACCTACATTTAACCTTGAATTACTTGGTTAATGTTTATAGTCAAGCTTGTATATGGAATACTCCTGGGCCTACATCAACCATACTTGGACAACTTCATCTCCTAGTGATGTACATCAATAATCCCTGACCTATATTTTACCTTGACCTACTTTTATCCTTGGATTACTTAGTTATTTCCCCTTGGTTACGGTTTTTAGTCAAGCTTGTATATGGAATACTCCTGGGCCTACAGAAACCATACTTGGAAAACTTCATCTAGTGATGTACATCAATAACCCCTGACCTATATCTGACATTGACCTACATTTAACCTTGAATTACTTACTTAATTTCCCTTGGTTAAGGTTTTTAGTCAACCTTGGTTAAGGTTTTTATGCAGGCCGCAGCCACCTTCTTTGTCAAGCTATGTGTACATCGACAACCCTCGTAGTCGAGCTATGCTGTTCTCCTACAGCTCTTGTTATTATACTGAATTTATTACATTATCACAGCCATTTTGGCTGTGATAATGTAATACATTCAGTATAATAATTCTGCATACTGTTAATCATCAAATATATGCAGTGGCTAGTTCTATATGAAATAATGCATTTCGGGAAAAATAAATGATTACTCCTTGAAAGTATACATGTACTTTGCTAGATAAGTATACTTTGCAATTTTGATGAAATCAGCTACTGGTTTGGCCATCAGGTACGTGTTTGGCATTCTTGTAAGTGAAAATTGTATCTGGTTCTACAGCTTATAAGAGTAATATGATTATAATCCTATTACTTTTAGGGGAATGGACCAAGTGACTTTGGTGTGTGGTATGGACCATGCACCAGGTTAGGTCTGAATATATAATTTTTTCCGTGTAAATATTCCATTCCGATTTTGGGATTTTCCCCCCAATGCAGCAGGTTAAATAATGGATCAAACCCATTGGCCCGGCCTTAAATGACCTTAGCTGTTGATTGGCCGTTAAACCCCAATAAATCCATCCTAGGTAATGTATAGTGTATGGAAATGGGTGGGTGGGGTAACGTTTTCAAAATGAGTCGAGTATTGGGTCCTAGGTCCGAGTCTTCCACCTGTGATGTAGATTAGATCATCCTCTGCATCGACAGTCTGATCAGGATCTGCACTGTTCGCCATTCCATCATTGAAATACCCGTCATGCTTCTAACACACATTAGTGATCATTATCGGGCTAGAAGAGTGTGCTTGTTGATCAGGAGCTACATCGGTCCTTTTTCTCCACTGCCTTTCTATTTTACACAGACAACTGATGCCAGGCTGTGGATTGCGACTCATCACCATGGGTTTCACTATGCCAGAAGAATTATGGCAGGTCTCCCCGGAACGAATGCTCACTATATATAAGGTATATTGTATGAGAACTCTTCCATGCCGTGCCTATGTGTGGCTCCGACCGGAGAAACAGGGCTTTTTGCGACCAGTGTAGATCCAGATCAGACTGTGCATCCCCACAGTCTGATCAGGATCTGCACTGTTCGCCATTCCATCAATGATACACCGTCATGCTGGTTGGTCGGGAGCACAAGAAGGGGCATTTACCGATCAGGGTTCATCCTTACCGGATTGTTGACTTACATGGTTTGGCCCTCGTGAACATTTTCGGCCTTCTGATACTTGATATACCTTGAATCCTGCTATACCCCATTAAAAAAGTAATGAGATTAGTGCTGATCATATTACTTTTGGGGTTGGAGCTAAGTGACTGGTGTGGAATGGACCTGACACCAGGTCAGGATATTCTAATTTCAGGGCTGAATATATATTTTTATGTAAAAATTGAGTTCTGATTTTGGTAATTTCCCTCATTATGGACAGGTTAAATACGGGATAGTGCAACCCGTTGGCCCGGCCGTAAATGACCGTAGCTGTTGATAGGCCGTTAAACACCTATAATCAAATAAAATCTTCTAACAAGCAATGTAGAATGTGATCAGTCTACACTACAGGAGTGTGCTGTTTGATCAGGAGTTGTACTTGTCACAAATCCCATTGGCCCCATTGCCCCTCTGGCAGCCACATTTCTTCCCTAAAGGACGGGTTACTAGTCTAGGGGCCGTTTCACTAACCTTCCTAAGACTAAAATGTTCGTAAGTGCAAATTTACGATCGTCTGGAAATTTCAATTGATGGATTTACATTTAATGAGCATAGGCTGCATATGCATACTTTCATAATTTTGCACTTACACATGTTTTAGTTGTACAAAGTTTATTAAACCACCCCCCCCCCCCCCCCCCCCTTATTTGTAAAAGTAAAAATACGCATTGAATTTGAAATATGTGGGTATAATACTCTTTAGATACCAAACTTATCTGGAGCTCTGAACATCTCTAAACCAGACACCCTGGCAATCTCTATGTGTCTTGATTTGTCTCAGAATGCTCTTATTCTGATACGGACCTATATCTGAATTACAGTGTGACCCGTGAGGACGTCCCAGGGTGTCCGGTTTAGAGGGGCTCCATCATAGCAGGACTCCATTCTAGGTCTACCATAACCCAAAATCACTGACCGTTTCACAGGGCTGTTATTCATCGTCTGGAAATTCCAGAACATTTTTTAGATAGATTCATCCTGCTATCGACTTGACTAAGTATAACTTTATATTCTATTTGAAGGCGATAGCATCTTGGCCAGAGTTCAAAAATTCCCCATTGGAAAATATATTCGCGAAAATCACCAACCCCGGAAGGTATGTACTGGTATTGGTATATGGTATACAAATCCAACATAATCAGACTTATGTATCCTTTCATGCGAAAGATACTTGGGTTTTAGAGCAGTTTTCTTATTTCTCACCAAAAGCATATGTTGTTACCACTCAGTTGAACCGTCTCATCGAGACGGTTCAAATGAGTGGTAACAACATATACATTAATTGAAAAATGAAGAAAATAGAAAAAAATGTTAGTAAATTTTATATCAGTATCCCGCATGAAAATAGGTTAACTGCCTGATCTATTTTTTGCACTCGATCAGCCTGATATTAATCTAAGTGCTAGTGTGTTGTATAGTCTAGATCGCAGACTAAATGTCGACAGTGCTGATTTGATCAGTCTGTGCAGGCTGATATGTGTTTTAATCTCTTCACTAGTTACAAAAGCGATAAGGTCTGTTCTATGAAAGAAATTGCCAGACACGGAAACAAAACGTCATTTCACATTATGCAAGCTTCATCAGACACATTATGACGTACAAACAAATATCTAGATTAATCATACAGAAACAGGAAGTAAATTGTATTCTATAGTTTTCCTTGTCACAGGGACACGCCATGCGATTTTGTACCTACAACATGTGCGATATCTCATGAAAAATATTTACAATATTTTATGTAAGTGATGTCAAAAGTTGACAAGAATTTTCCGCATTTGCTATGAAATTTTTGTCAGCTTTCGACATTATTTACTGAAAATAACAAAGTTTTTGTAAATATATTTCATGAAAATCGCACATGTTCTTAAGTACAAAATCACATGGCGTGCTCAAATAGTCACATGCCTGAAGATATCGCCCCTAGTCTTCTGATAAACAATGATTGTCACTCGATTCCACGTCTAACATGTACAATGCTGAATTAAATTTTGTCGTCTGCTGTATATTGCTTAATTTCCATTTTTCTCTTCAAAAACATGGTTTGGCAGCACTTTAGAATCATTTCCAATGGAAATGATTCTAAGCTGCTGTCAAATCATGTTTTTGAAGAGAAAGAAGACAAAATATAAAACAACAGCAGACGTCAATTTTTGTTTCCAGCATTGTAAGGGTTAAGTCAACTTTTCCAAATTCCCACACTTTTCTACCATTTCTCTTTAAAGGTGATATACCAGATTCTATTTCCGCTATACGCATATGCAAAAATTATTTTTATATAAAATAAAACAAAATTCACAAAAAAATAAGAAAGTATGTAAAAAAAAAACAAAAAAACATTCTCCGTAAATTCAAACGATATTCTGTCTTCTACGCATACATCATAGCGATTACTTAACCCTTAGAACGTGGGAAACGTATATTGTCGTCTGCTGTTGACTTTTGTTTTGTCTTTTAAAAAAGAAATGGTTTGACAACACTTTAGAATCATTTCCATTGGAAATGATTGTAAAGTGTTGCCAAAACATGGTTTTGATGAGAAAAATGGAAAATAAACAGCAGACGACAAATTTTAATTCAGCTTTGTAAGGGTTAAACAGCGCCACCTATCACCAGTCGGTCACATTGAACAGGGGAGATAAGCGATGACTGATTCATTGCCTGCCTCAGCAGCGGTGTCAGATAGTGTGCGATATGAGAAATCTTAAAGGTACAAAATTAATGTACATGCCCACTCAGTAGGCACAAAATGTTTTTATAGGAATTAAATCAGTTTACAATTGTGTCACTATTCCACCAGTTCTAAAAATTACGAGTGCCTGCTAATGATTTTATGGATAGTGACTCACGGTCGTATTGTGTTATTTTCATATGCAAATGAGGCATGTTTTTTGTTGTTTTTTTATACTAATTAAACGCGTAATTAAACGCGACAGATTATAAAGTATGATCATTGCACATCAAAAAAATAAATGCAGAGAATAAATATTAATGTTTGTTAACATTTTAAGGAAACACAGTTATCACCCCTGATATACGTCTGATATAAAATGTATAATAATGCCAATCAATACGTGGCATAATGGTGAATGAATGTTTATTTTGCCAGAAAATGTCTCAGATAATGTCTCTCATATAAAGAACATTTTGTGCCTTCTGAGTGGGCATGTACCTTTAATGTCACAAAAGAATTATGATTGCTTTTGTTGTTTTTAGAGTATTTGGAAGAAATTAAATGATGTCTGTCCATGCGTCCGTCTGTGCATCAGTCCGTCCAAAATCTGTGTTTAAGTTTGTAAATACCTTATATCTCTGCAGTCCTAAGTCACATTGGCTTGAAACTTCATATGCTTATTAGTCATGATCCATATATTCATGCTGTATCCTACTCATGCGGCCCCTGTGCCCCAAGGTCAAGGTCAAATGACTGAAGTTTTGTCAAAATTTGCATTACAGTTTTCAGATACATACCATCTCTGTAACCGTAAGTCGGATTTGCTTGAAACTTTGCATGCTTATTGGTCATCATCCATATATTCATTCTGTGTCCCACTCATGCGGCCCCTGTGCCCAAAGGTCAAGGTCAAATGACTTAGTTTGCATTAAAGTTTCTGTCAAAATTTGCGTTAAAGTGTTCACATACCTACTATCTCTGTAACCGTAAGTCAGATTTGGTTGAAACTTTGTATGCTTATTGGGCATCATCCATATATTAATTCTGTGTCCCACTCATGTGGCCCCTGTGCCCCAAGGTCAATGTCAAATGACTTAGAAGTTTGTGTTATTATAACGTTTTTACAACCTTATATCTCCACAATTGTTACTATAATTTACTTCCAACTTCCAATACTTCCTTTTCATCATCAATATTTTCATTCCATGTGGTCAGCATGCCCAAGGTCAAGGTCAAATGACTTTGAAATTTGTGTTTTCACAACACTTACTCCGATTTATTTTCATCTATAGCCCACCCATGCGGCCCACATGCCCAAGATCAAGGTCAAATGACTTTAAAATTTGCGTTAAAGCTTTTACATACCTTATATCTCGACAACCCTTAATTCAAGCTTCAAATAAATACACTCTGAGACCATCAAATGTCTCGGCGGGCTCGACATGTGGGCCGCGGCCATATGGTATATGTTTACATGTCTTTCAGATGACACTCGAAACTGGATGACACTCGAAACTCTATATGTAGCTGTGACTGGAGAAATGGGGCTTATATGTTTGCGACCAGTGTAGATCCAGATCAGCCTGTGCATTCACACAGTCGGTCAGGATCTGCATGGTTCATCATTCCATAACGAAACATCTATCACGCTGCTAGCAAGCAATATAGATCCTTATCAGGCTACAGGAGTGTGCTAAATGATCAGGAGCTACACTGGTCACACATACTTTAAGCCCCTTTTCTCCAGTCACAGCCACATATGATCTTAGCTGTAGCTGGGATGTTAAACCCAGGGTCTGTGGCCTGACTTCCAATCCAGAGGTTGTGTGTTCAAACCTCGCCTTAGGCATCAAAAATTACTTTCATAGTATTAATTTTCCATCACACTGGTCTGTCGGATGAGACTTTAAACTGTGGTACCGTCTCTTTTTGACCTTAGCTGTTGCTGGGACGTTAAACCCATTCACTTTCATTTGTGCCTGGAGAAATCAGCGACCAGTGTAGATCCAGCCTGTGATTCCGCACAGTCTGATCTGGATCTGCACTTTTCGCCATTCCATCATTAAAACATCCGTCATGCTTCCTCCTAGAGCAAGGTATTCCACGGTTTCAATCCACTTACTGTGTCGCTCCGTTTCTGACGTAGCATCTTACGTAGCAGTTAGAGTCGTATTTATTTGACTAGCTTCCACCCATCCCATTGTGTTGGTTTGTTTGTTTACAGTGCTGCAGAAGAAGAGCAACATACAACACAGACAGTGGACGTACATTGAGGACTTGTCAGTTGGCCAATTGCAATCCAACACAACAAAGGGACTTGTTATCTCACATACGTTAGTGGAAAGTGAGACATAGAGGAAAAGTCGTGGGAATACTAGACGAAGGCCGGAAGGCCTCGTCCAGTATTCCCGCGACTTTTCCAAGTGTTCGCCATTCCGACGTAAGCGACGATCGTAGTAGGTGTCGACCATTTTGGACATACACTGTATGTCAAAATGTTGCCTATATTCTGATACGTCGGTTGGATCTTTACCAAACATCGTCGATAGCTTCCTCACATTGGTGGCTAACCATTCTGCGTCATTCGGGTGACCTTGACAGAAATACATTCACTCATGGTGCTTGATAATGGTCTGGGGGCCGTTTCACTAAACTTTGTACGACTAAAATGTTTGTAAGTGCAAAATTAGATAGTCTGTCTGTAAATTTCACATTAACAATGTTTTCTTGTAAATAATGATTGCATTTACATTTATTGAGCATTTATGCTCAATAAATGTAAATCCACAAATTGACATTTACAGACGAACATTTTAGATGTTTTTGTGAAAGGTATCAGAACATTTTTATGATCCCATTAGTGAACAGTGCAGGCCCAGATCAAATTGCTTGAATGCATCCGCATAGTCTGATCGTAGCCTGCACTGGTTGCGAAGTAAATAAGCTGTAGTATTCTGTGAGACACCTGATTCTCAGGGACACGGTCTGTCAGGTGTGGATAGCATGTTGGATATTGAAAGAATTTGGCCAACTGAATTATAAGCCAGGAAATGTTGAGTTAGACTTTGCTGTTAATCTGGGATTTGGTCAAATGAGGTGTGATCTGTTCACAACAGTGGCACAACAGTGCTGAGATTTGATGTGCCTGCACCGGTATTTATACCCCTAGCATACGACGTATGTCGAGGGGAATATGTTTCGTAATTTTGTTCGTCCTTCTGTCCATTTGTCCATCCATCCATTCATCCATCCATCGATCACGTTAAAGTTTTTGTGTACCCATTATCTCTGCAACGGTAAGTTGGATTGACCTCAAACTTCATATACATCCTTATCATCATCCATATTTTCATTCCATACCACACCCATGTGGCCTTCATATCCAAAGTCAAGGTCAAATTACTTTGAAATTTGCGTCCGTAAGATTTGCGTACCCATTATCTCTGCAACGGTAAGTCTGATTGACTTCAAACTTAATATACTTCCATTTTATTTGTCTGTCCAGGTGGGGGGCGGAGATATCCTTGAGCCCCTGTTCACTTTTTCTAGTTATTGTTTGCCCTAGTTTCTCGACCAATGAAAGCACAGCATTCCGTCTCAATTAATCGCATAGTGTGACACTTTCGCCCATGTCTATTAAATTAATCATTAAATGTTGCAATACGAGCAAAGTTATATTTAGTTAGAGATGTCCCGCCTTGTTGACATAATTTCCATCACAGCGTGCACATGATTGAGACTGTGTAAAACTGCCAATCACGTAAAAGTATCGGGATTTGAAAGCGTGTAAATCGGTCCGCACTCCGTTCAAACCTAACATGAGCATGCGATGGGGCATGTCAAACAATAAGTCAGTTATAGTTCACATATTGATTGTTAAACTAATTTCTCGCTCGCTACTAAATTTATTTATTAAACATTTGATATGTGAACTATAACTATTGCGTAAAAACATTCAAATGTCAGATGAATTTGTTTATCAAGCTTACTGTGTTTTTTCTCCAGCAGACTATGGAACATGTATGGACTTTACAGGAAATGTTTTTGAAAAGCCTACATTAAACCTTTGCATTGGGAATACATCTTTACGGGTATGCAATTTGTAAATATATAATATTTTTTTTTCTCAATGAAAGTATATGTTGTGACCACACATTTGAACCGTCTCAATGAGACGGTTCAAATGGTGATCGCGACATATACTTCTGAGAACATATGAAGAATATATTTAGGATTTTCCACAAATAAAATAGCTTTACCTCAGCATGGAATGGATTAAAGGCACTGCGTCTCAGATATGCTCAAAATATGATGAAACGTGCTGTGGGAATACGGATGAGACATCATCTGAGACACAATCTCATCAAGACGGTTCAAATGAGAGGTCACAACATATAATTGTACTTTCATTATCAAATACAAGCAGAAAAAATATTGAACTTAAAAGAGTATTGTGCTTGTAATGCATTAATTGATGGATGTGTTTCTTTCTTTATGACAGTAGGAGAGTATGGAATCTGCAAAAACTCAAATAATTAATGCTAGCTCAAAATAATTAGAGCTAGCATTAAATATTTAGAGCTAGCTCCAAGTGATTTAGAGACCTCTTCAAATGATTTGGAGCTAGCTCTAAATATGTAATTCTAGCTCCAATTATTTAGAGCGGGTATTTGAGTTTATGTAGATGGAATGTCAAATCTACATAAGCCAGAGCTCCAGTTAAGATGCGTAATTTGACCAAATATTCGAGGTATTGTTCTTAGTTCTTCACCAAAAATGGTAAATTGGGAGTTCTTTAGAATCGTCTCAATGAGACGATTCTAAAGCACTCCCAACTTGCCATTTTTGGTGAAGAAATAACAAAATTCCCACCAAAGTTGATCAAATTACGCATCTTAACTGGAGCTCTGATAAGCTCTAATGATTTAGAGCTAGCATTAATTATTTGAGTTTATGTAGATTTACTTGCCAGAATCCTGACCGGATCCAGGATTTCAGGTTGGTGGGGGCGGGAGGGGGGGACTTCTTAAATGAAATAGTTTACTATATTTTCGAGCTAGCACCGTTTGGTTTGTTCGTCGACTGAGCGGAGCTCGGTAGACTGCTAGGTGGGTCTGGCAGTATGTCATCCAGAATATTTTTGATAGGGGGGGGGGGGGGGGGGTAGGGGTGGGGCGCCTACGCGAATCCGCCCTTGATACTTATGCTTATCACATCTTTGATACATTTTTAGCCAGGTTTTTTGAGAAAAAAATCCAGGCTATTGGATTGGCGAAAGCGGCGAAAGCGGCGAAAGCGGCGAAAGCGGCGAAAGCCGGGCGGGGGGTGGTGGTTGGGCGGCGTCCACAATCAATGTTAAGTTTTCGTGTTTGAGTCCATTTCTTTGTTACTGTACCACCTAGGACCACCAAACTTTCACAGCTTCATAATCAAGGGGTGCCCACCACATATCACTATCCAACATGTTACCTTTTTTTTAACTTAACCCATTTTTTCCGCGCAGTCGACTTAGCCATTTTCAATGTTAAGTTTTCGCGTTTACAATGTTAAGTTTTCATGTTTAAGTCCATTTCTTTGGTACTGTACCACCTAGGACCACCAAACTTTCACAGCTTCATAACCAAGGGGTGCCTAGCACATACAACTATCCAACATGTGACCATTTTTTTTTACCTTCACCTATTATTTCTACGTAATTGATTTTCAACGTTAACTTTTTAACGTACGTCTGGTTAAAGTTTTTTGGTTAAAAGTTTTTCGTTATACTATATCTCTGCAACTGCTTCGCCCATTACCTTGAAACTTCACATGGGTGTTTATCATCATCTACCCCCCAACCGTGCGGCCCCTGTGCCCAATGTCAAGGTCAAATTACTTTGAATTTTTTTCTTAAATTTTGTTTGTGTACTATATCTCTGCAACTGCTTCACCCATTACCTTGACTTCACATGTTTATCATCCATTGTGCGCCGCTTGCGGAAAGCGCGATATCGTCGCTTTTGGCATACGTCCGTCCGTCCGTGTGTCCGGTTAAAGTTTTTTGGTTAAAGTTTTTCCATCTACTATATCTATTTTTTTTAGTGTCCATGCCTCGCCCCAAGGTGCGACATGCAGGCCACAGCCATCTAGTCTACAAAAAGTGGGTATGATTATGTTATCCAAGTGTCTATGCTTGGAAAAAACCTGGCCTTCGTGGCTTTGCCTCGTTTCTTGTTGTTTCTGTATTTACACAGCATATGGGCAATGAATGTATGGACATGAGGATGTGATAACAGTTAGATCACGTTCGTCCGCATGTACAATCGATAATTCACTCGCTAAAGCTCGCGGATTATCTCCTCATAAATGGCTGTGATAATGTAATAAATTAACAAATTTATCCTTAAATTGAAAATGTCTCTCTCAAAGTATACTTTTCTAGATAAGTATGCTTTGCAATGTTGGTGAAATAGGCTACTTATCCAGGTCCAATGACATGGAAATTTATGTTACTTGTACATCTCGTGGGTGGCAGGTGGGAGCATGTGATGGGTAATTTAACGATCAGGATTCATCCTTACCAGAATCCTGACCGGAGACCGGATTTCTTGTGAGAGTTGAATCTGGTTATACCCCTTATATAACTAATATGTTTATTTATAATCCTATTACTTTTAGGCGAAGGGGCCCAAAGTGGCTTCTTTGGTGTGGTATGGACCTGGAACCAGGTCAGCTTATTCTAATTTCAGGGCTGAATATTGTTTTATCAATGTAATATTCTGTTCTGATTTTGGGAGTTTCCCCCCAATGCAGCTGGTTGAATACAGGATCGAACCCATTGGTCCGGCCTTAGACGACCTTCGCTGTTGATAGGCCGTTAAACACTTACAAACAGACTTATATTATCTTATTAGCCCTTTACTGCAACCCTTGTCCATATTAAGACTTGAAACACAGAGCTCCAGTTAAACACTTACAAACAAACTTATATTATCTTGTTAGCCCTTTACTGCAACCCTTGTCCATATTAAGACTTGAAACACAGAGCTCCAGTTAAACACTTACAAACAAACCTATATTATCTTGTTAGCCCTTTACTGCAACCCTTGTCCATATTAAGACTTGAAACACAGAGCTCCAGTTAAACACTTACAAACAAACTTATATTATCTTGTTAGCCCTTTACTGCAACCCTTGTCCATATTAAGACTTGAAACACAGAGCTCCAGTTAAACACTTACAAACAAACTTATATTATCTTGTTAGCCCTTTACTGCAACCCTTGTCCATATTAAGACTTGAAACACAGAGCTCCAGTTAAACACTTACAAACAAACTTATATTATCTTGTTAGCCCTTTACTGCAACCCTTGTCCATATTAAGACTTGAAACACAGAGCTCCAGTTAAACACTTACAAACAAACTTATATTATCTTGTTAGCCCCTTTACTGCAAACCCTTGTCCATATTAAGACTTGAAACACAGAGCTTCCAGTAAACACTTACAAACAAACTTATATTATCTTGTTAGCCCTTTACTGCAACCCTTGTCCCATATTAAGACTTGAAACACAGAGCTCCAGTTAAAACACTTACAAACAAACTTATATTATCTTGTTAGCCCTTTACTGCAACCCTTGTCCATATATAAGACTTGAAACGCAGAGCTCCAGTTAAACACTTACAAACAAACTTATATTATCTTGTTAGCCATTTACTGCAACCCTTGTCCATATTAAGACTTGAAACGCGGAGCTCCAGTTAAACACTTACAAACAAACTTATATTATCTTGTTAGCCCTTTACTGCAACCCTTGTCCATATTAAGACTTGAAACACAGAGCTCCAGTTAAACACTTACAAACAAACTTATATTATCTTGTTAGCCCTTTACTGCAACCCTTGTCCATATTAAGACTTGAAACACAGAGCTCCAGTTAAGGTGCGTAACTTTTGGGGGCAATTTTGTTATTTCTTCACCAAAAATGGCAAGTTGGGAGTCCTTTAGAATCGTCTCATTGAGACGATTCTAAAGAACTCCCAACTTACCTTTTTTGGTGAAGAACTAAGAAAAATACTCGAATATTTGGTCAAATTACGCATCTTAACTGGAGCTCTGAAAGGTGTAGCTTCCTTATCGTGTATTGTATGTAGAGGCACAAAGTTAACTTGAATTTTATATCAATCCCAATCATGGATTATTATGTATTAAAAACATTTAAACCATAACAGATGGTGGCTTCGTACTGGGGATACAATTTCATTATGTAATTATTTCATTGTGTAAACGCACAAAGTGAATTTAGATTTTTGATTCGACCCACAATAACAATATGTTTCTCTCTCATACTGTGAACAATACAAGTCCTCCATCCCCCTAATCTGAAGGTCAACGTCACAAACTTCAAGATCACTGCGTTCTGAGTGCACTCCTCCCCCACTTAATCTCAAGATCAAGGTCACAGATTTCAAGGTCACTGCGTTCTGATCTGAAGATCAACGTCACTGCATTCTGAATGCACTCCCCCCCCCCCCCCCACACTTAATTTAATATCAAGATCAAGGTCACATACTTCAAGGTCACTGCATTATGTGTGCACTCCTCCCCCACTTAATCTTAAAATCAAGGTCACATACTTCAAGGTGACTGCGTTCTGAGTGCTCTCTCCCGCACTTAAATCTCAAGATCAATGTCACATACTTCAAGGTCACTGCAATTTGTGTGCACTCCTCCCCCACTTAATCTTAAAATCAAGGTCACATACTTCAAGGTGACTGAGTTCTGAGTGCTCTCTCCCGCACTTAATCTCAAGATCAATGTCACATACTTCAAGGTCACTGCATTATGTGTGCACTCCTCCCCCACTTAATCTTAAAATCAAGGTCACATACTTCAAGGTGACTGCGTTCTGAGTGCTCTCTCCCGCACTTAATCTCAAGATCAATGTCACATACTTCAAGGTCACTATGTTCTGAGTACTCCTCCGCACTTAATCTCAAGATCAAGGTCACAGACTTCAAGGTCACTGTGTCACTTCGCACAGTCTGATAGGGATCTGCACTGTTCACCATTCCATCAATAGAACATCATTCTTCTAACAAGCCATATAGTTCGTTATCAGGCTAGTGTGCTGTTTAATCAGAAGCTATTTTTTATTTATTACAATACTTTTATTTTTAGGAATATTTAATGCATTTATAGACCTTGACCCGTTTCTTCAACCTATTTATAATCAACTATGGTTTTGCTATTTTCAGTACTGATTCAACCCTAACAAATGAATGAACATGTCCCGAGTTGTTGGTGGTTGTTAACCGACATCATTCAAACAAACAAACGTACATTCACTATAAATTAAAAATGTGTTAGTTGCACTATATACACTGGATCAAATACATGTACAGGGTGTCCCAAAACAACGGGGACCTAATTCAAATAGCAGCTTTCTAATGCTCTCTATAAATATCATGCAATCTGATTGGCTGATGGTCATACATTACAGGTATATCATTATTGATGAACGGTCGCAAATTATTTCAATATGTATTCCTACGCCAGTAGTAAAGGGGTGCATTAGAAATAGGTTAACCGCATTGTAATTTTGAAATTTGCGGTGTATATCAGAAAAAGATCGGTCGGAAAACATGTTTAATGGCAACGCGCTAGCGCGTCGCCATTAAACAGATTTTCCGACCTATCATTTTCTGATCTACGCCGCCAATTTGAAAATTACAATACAGTTAACCCTATATTACAATACAGTTAACCCTATATTACAATACAGTTAACCCTATATTACAATACAGTTAACCCTATAATAACTTGTTAATTGAACCATTTCCTTTTCAGAGAATATCCAACTGTGGGCAATCTTTACCATTCTATGTGTAGTTTAGCAGATAGGCTCAACACAACAATTGACGTCACTGTTTGTTGATGACGTCATGTTTTGCATTCGGCTTAAAGTCGTAAAACCGATGAATGTGTCCAACAGCAATACTTCAGCGACATAGTGTTTCCAGGTAAAAGTGTCTGAACACATGAATATTATTATAAATCATTGAAATAGGTTATAAAATGGACACAACTAGTGGAGACTTGTACTTTAAATCAGAAAAGCCATGTCAGAGCACACTCGGATATCTCCATATTCTGAAAGTCACGAATGAATCGAAGTAGAAGAGGGGTGTATCGGCCATAAACTCAAATAAATGTCAACATCGGTCTGAATGCATTTAAGCATAAGAAATTAAAATTTATTGCAATACCAATTACACCAAGGCCAATCAGCAGTGTGCAGCCTGACGTTTTCAAACATCTGTAAAATAGAATAATGCCTGGTATTCAACGCATAGTCAAAACATATTTAAATATCAAGCATTGTAGATGGTAAACTATGCTAATATACAAAATCAATGATTATGTACCAATTCAGACGGTATCTGTAGCCGATTTCATCAACATTGCAAAGTATACTTTTCTAGCAAAGTATACTTTGAGGGAGTAATAATTTATTTTTCCTGAAATGCATTATTTCATATAGAATTAACAACTGCATATATTTAATGATTAAAAGTATGCAGAATTATTATACTGAATTTATTACATTATCACAGCCAAATTGGCTGTGATAATGTAATAAATTGAGTATTATAAAAATTTATCCTAAAATTGAAAATTTATCCCTCAAAGTATACTTTACAATGTTGGTGAAATAGGCTACTGATGCCTGCGTGACCATCATTCAGACAGAACGCTCTCTAACCGCATGTGGAAAAATGTCGAAATGGCGAAAATGGAAAATTCAACAAGGGAGGTAACTCTGGATAAGTTTGAACATCGGTGATATATCTATTATTCTTAGAGCATATAGAACCTTGGTCAAGGGTACATACACGGTAACATTGCTGAGCATGCATTCATTCAATTAAATAAATTACAGGTATTTGAATTAGGTCTCCGTGTTTCTTTTTGAGACACCCTGTACATGTTCGTCAAACTGTCGGGGAGAAAAGTATGTGTTGTCTTTGTTTTGTTACTGGCCAGCCCATCGTTTATAAACTTTGATAAACTTATAATACAGTAAGACAATCTGATTTTAAGATGAAAACAGTGTACTAATGGCGAACAGTATTGAACAGGTTGACAAGGATATTGATGGAGTGTCTTATCTGGCGAACGCTGGCCGCAAAGCAGTAAGGACCTTTTCTTGATGTGTCACATAATTGAGACACGCCATGTGATTTTGGTACCTTCAGACATCTGCGTAATTTCATTAAATACGTTTAAAAAATGTTCAATATTTTTAATAAATAAAGTCAAAAGTTGACAAAATGTTCAGAGTACATGTGGAATATATAATTCCGCATGTATTCTGAAAAATGTGTCGATCTTAGATGCCATTTACGGAAAATATTGTAAATTTTGTTAACATATTTCATGAAATTACGAAAATGTCCGAAGGTACAAAATCCCATGGCGTGTCTTATATATTCAGGGGCGGATCCAGGATTTATGTCTAGAGGGGGCGTGGATTTCAAATGATCATCAACTTTCATAAAATTCAGATGATTTTCTGCATTTTGTTTTTATTTCTCATCAAAAATATATGTTGTTACCACTCAGTTGAACCGTCTCGACGAGACGGTTCAACTGAGTGGTAACAACATATACTTTGGGTTTAAAATAAGGAAATAATCAGATCTTTCCACGTAAAAAATGGGTTAAAATGTAAACTGAACAAATTTTAGAGGGGGCGTGCGCCGGACTCGCCCCCGCCTGGATCCGCACCTGATATGATGATATCAGGTCTATATATAGAATGTTTATTGTACTCGGCCCAGTCAATGAATGGGAGATACAATTTCCTTACTATACCGGATGTGCCATTGACCTATATTTGTGACTGGAGAAATGGGGCTTATGGGATTTGTGAACTTTCTTGTTTATTGTGTTTTCTGTGCTAGTTATAAGGTGCCCCAACACACCACTATACAAGCGTGTATCCGTTGGTTTTGTTTGGCCTTGCTGTTGAACGAACATTGTACCAAATTGATCTACACTGGTGCCAAAGGCCATAGGCCCAATGTTTTCATTCACTGTCGTTTGTTAATAACCTGTAATAGGGATGGTAACATTACTTAGTTTGTTGACCTATAACTTGTATTTAGAAATAAGTAAATAGCAGATACTAACACTGACCTTCAATGTTGTGTTATTGGTTTTCTACGGAGCCCCACAGGGAACCAATTGTTAATTTGTGGGAACGAATTGTTATATCGTGGGAACGAATTGTTAATTCGAGGGAACAAATTGTTATATCGTGGGAACGAATTGTTAATTCGAGGGAACAAATTGTTATATCGTGGGAACGAATTGTTAATTCGAGGGAACAGTTGGGATTTACCCCCCTCGGACAGGTGGATACGGGACACGACCCCGTTGACCCGTCTGCGTGTAGACTGCCTGAGGCTTGTACCTCTATGTCAGAAAAGCGGACGTTAAACCCTATTCACTCACTCACTCTAGCTCCAATTATTTAGAGCGGGTATTTGAGTTTATGTAGATGGAATGTCAAATCTACATAAGCCAGAGCTCCAGTTAAGATGCGTAATTTGACCAAATATTCGAGGTATTGTTCTTAGTTCTTCACCAAAAATGGTAAATTGGGAGTTCTTTAGAATCGTCTCAATGAGACGATTCTAAAGCACTCCCAACTTGCCATTTTTGGTGAAGAAATAACAAAATTCCCACCAAAGTTGATCAAATTACGCATCTTAACTGGAGCTCTGATAAGCTCTAATGATTTAGAGCTAGCATTAATTATTTGAGTTTATGTAGATATTACTTGCCAGAATCCTGACCGGATCCAGGATTTCAGGTTGGTCGGGGCGGGGGGGGGGCGGGGGGGACTTCTTAAATGAAATAGTTTACTATATTTTCGAGCTAGCACCGTTTGTTCGTCGACTGAGCGGAGCTCGGTAGACTGCTAGGTGGGTCTGGCAGTATGTCATCCAGAATAGTTTTTGATGGTGGGGGGGGGGGGGGGGTTAGGGGTGGGGCGCCTACGCGAATCCGCCCTTGATACTTATGCTTATCACATCTTTGATACATTTTTAGCCAGGTTTTTTGAGAAAAAAATCCAGGCTATTGGATTGGCGAAAGCCGGGCGGGCGGCTTCCACAATCAATGTTAAGTTTTCGTGTTTGAGTCCATTTCTTTGTTACTGTACCACCTAGGACCACCAAACTTTCACAGCTTCATAATCAAGGGGTGCCCACCACATATCACTATCCAACATGTTACCTTTTTTTTAACTTAACCCATTTTTTCCGCGCAGTCGACTTAGCCATTTTCAATGTTAAGTTTTCGCGTTTACAATGTTAAGTTTTCATGTTTAAGTCCATGTCTTTGGTACTGTACCACCTAGGACCACCAAACTTTCACAGCTTCATAACCAAGGGGTGCCTAGCACATACAACTATCCAACATGTGACCATTTTTTTTACCTTCACCTATTATTTCTACGTAATTGATTTTCAACGTTAACTTTTTAACATACGTCTGGTTAAAGTTTTTTGGTTAAAAGTTTTTCGTTATACTATATCTCTGCAACTGCTTCGCCCATTACCTTGAAACTTCACATGGGTGTTTATCATCATCTACCCCCCAACTGTGCGGCCCCTGTGCCCAATGTCAAGGTCAAATTACTTTGAATTTTTTTCTTAAATTTTGTTTGTGTACTATATCTCTGCAACTGCTTCACCCATTACCTTGATACTTCACATGGGTGTTTATCATCATTGTCGCGCTCGCTTGCGGAAAGCGCGATATCGTCGGCATTTTGGCATACGTCCGTCCGTCCGTGTATCCGGTTAAAGTTTTTTGGTTAAAGTTTTTCCATCTATATCTATTATTTTAGTGTCCGTGCCTCGCCCCAAGGTGCGACATGCAGGCCACAGCCATCTAGTCTACAAAAAGTGGGTATGATTATGTTATCCAAGTGTCTATGCTTGGAAAAAACCTGGCCTTCGTGGCTTTGCCTCGTTTCTTGTTGTTTCTGTATTTACACAGCATATGGGCAATGAATGTATGGACATGAGGATGTGATAACGTTCGTCCGCATGTACAATCGATAATTCACTCGCTAAAGCTCGCGGATTATCTCCTCATAAATGGCTGTGATAATGTAATAAATTAACAAATTTATCCTTAAATTGAAAATGTCTCTCTCAAAGTATACTTTTCTAGATAAGTATGCTTTGCAATGTTGGTGAAATAGGCTACTTATCCAGGTCCAATGACATGGAAATTTATGTTACTTGTACATCTCGTGGGTGGCAGGTGGGAGCATGTGATGGGTAATTTAACGATCAGGATTCATCCTTACCAGAATCCTGACCGGAGACCGGATTTCTTGTGAGAGTTGAATCTGGTTATACCCCTTATATAACTAATATGTTTATTTATAATCCTATTACTTTTAGGCGAAGGGGCCAAGTGGCTTTGGTGTGGTATGGACCTGGAACCAGGTCAGCTTATTCTAATTTCAGGGCTGAATATTGTTTTATCAATGTAATATTCTGTTCTGATTTTGGGAGTTTCCCCCCAATGCAGCTGGTTGAATACAGGATCGAACCCATTGGTCCGGCCTTAGACGACCTTCGCTGTTGATGGGCCGTTAAACACTTACAAACAAACTTATATTATCTTGTTAGCCCTTTACTGCAACCCTTGTCTATTAAGACTTGAAACACAGAGCTCCAGTTAAACACTTACAAACAAACTTATATTATCTTGTTAGCCCTTTACTGCAACCCTTGTCTATTAAGACTTGAAACACAGAGCTCCAGTTAAGGTGCTTAACTTTTGGGGGCAATTTTGTTATTTCTTCACCAAAAATGGCAAGTTGGGAGTGCTTTAGAATCGTCTCAAGAAAAATACTCGAATATTTGGTCAAATTACGCATCTTAACTGGAGCTCTGAAAGGTGTAGCTTCCTTATCGTGCTTATTGTATGTAGAGGCACAAAGTTAATTTGAATTTTATATCAATCCCAATCATGGATTATTATGTATTAAAAACATTTAAACCATAACAGATGGTGGCTTCGTACTGGGGATACAATTTCATTATGTAATTATTTCATTGTGTAAACGCACAAAGTGAATTTAGATTTTTGATTCGACCCACAATAACAATATGTTTCTCTATTATACTGTGAACAATACAAGTCCTCCATCCCCCTAATCTGAAGGTCAAAGTCTTCAAGGTCACTGCGTTCTGAGTGCACTCCTCCCCACTTAATCTCAAGATCAAGGTCACAGATTTCAAGGTCACTGCGTTCTGATCTAAAGATCAAGGTCACTGCATTCTGAATGCACTCCCCCCCCCCACACTTAAGGTCACATACTTCAAGGTCACTGCATTATGTGTGCACTCCTCCCCCACTTAATCTTAAAATCAAGGTCACATACTTCAAGGTGACTGCGTTCTGAGTGCTCTCTCCCGCACTTAATCTCAAGATCAAGGTCACATACTTCAAGGTCACTATGTTCTGAGTACTCCTCCGCACTTAATCTCAAGATCAAGGTCACAGACTTCAAGGTCACTGTGTCACTTCGCACAGTCTGATAGAGATCTGCACTGTTCACCATTCCATCAACAGAACATCATTCTTCTAACAAGCAATATGGCGACCAGTGCAGATCCTGATCAGACTGTGTGGATGCACAGTCTGATCTGGATCTACACTGGTCGTTGTTATCAGGCTAGTGTGCTGTTTAATCAGAAGCTATTTTTTATTTATTACGATACTTTTATTTTTAGGAATATTTAATGCATTTATAGACCTTGACCCGTTTCTTCAACCTATTTATAATCAACTATGATTTTGCTATTTTCAGTACTGATTCAACCCTAACAAATGAATGAACATGTCCCGAGTTGTTGATGGTTGTTAACGACATTATTCAAACAAAACAAACGTACATTCACTATAAATTAAAAATGTGTCAGTTGCACTATATACACTGGATCAAATACATGTACAGGGTGTCCCAAAACAACGGGGACCTAATTCAAATAGCATCTGAAAACATGAATATTATTATAAATCATTGAAATAGGTTATAAAATGGACACAAATAGTGGAGACTTGTACTTTAAATCAGAAAAGCCATGTCGGAGCACACTCGGATATCTCCGTATTCTGAAAGTCACGAATGAATCAAAGTAGAAGAGAGGTGTATCGGCCATAAACTCAAATAAATGTCAACATCGGTCTGAATGCATTTAAGCATAAGAATTCTAATTTATTGCAATACCAATTACACCAAGGCCAATCAGCAGTGTGCAGCCTGACGTTTTCAAATGTCTGTAAAATAGAATAATGCCTGGTATTCGACGCATAGTCAAAACATATTTAAATATCCAGCATTGTAGATGGTAAACTATGCTAATATACAAAATCAATGATTATGTACCAATTCAGACATTATCTGTAGCCGATTTCATCAAAATTGCAAAGTATACTTTTCTAACAAAGTATACTTTGAGGGAGTAACAATTTATTTTTCCTGAAATGCATTATTTCATATAGAATTAACAACTGCATATATTTAATGATTAAAAGTATGCAGAATTATTATACTGAATTTATTACATTATCACAGCCAAATTGGCTGTGATAATGTAATAAATTGAGTATTATAAAAATTTGTCCTAAAATTGAAAATTTCTCCCTCAAAGTATACTTTGCAATGTTGGTGAAATAGGCTACTGATGCCTGCGTGACCATCATTCAGACAGAACGCTCTCTAACCCCATGTGGAAAAATGTCAAAATGGCGAAAATGGAAAATTCAACAAGGGAGGTAACTCTGGATAATTTTGAACATCAGTGATATATCTGTATTATTCTTTGAGCATATAGAACCTTGTTCAAGGGTACATACACGGTAACATTGCTGAGCATGCATTCATTCTAAATAAATTACAGCTATTTGAATTAGGTCTCTGTGTTTCTTTTTGAGACACCCTGTACATGTTCTTCAAACTGTCGGGGAGAAAAGTTTGTGTTGTCTTTGTTTTGTTACTGACCAGCCCATCGTTTATAAACTTTGACAAACTTATAATACAGTAAGACAATCTGATTTTAAGATGAAAACAGTGTACTAATGGCGAACAGTATGGAACGGGTTGACAAGGATATTGATGGAGTGTCTTATCTGGCGAACGCTGGCCGCAAAGCAGTAAGGACCTTTTCTTGATGTGTCACATAATTGAGACACACCATGTGATTTTGGTAACTTCAGACATCTGCGTAACGTTTACAAAATGTTCAATAGTTTTAATAAATAAAGTCAAAAGTTGACAAAATGTTCAGAGTAGATGCGGAATATATAATTCTCTGAAAAATGTGTCAACCTTAGATGTCATTTACGGAAAATATTGTAAATTTTGTTAACATATTTCATGAAATTACGCAAATGTCCGAAGGTACAAAATCCTATGGCTGTCTCATATATTATATGATATCAGGTATATATATAGAATGTGTATTGTACTGGCCCAGTCAATGAATGGGAGATACAATTTCCTTACTATACCGGATGTGCCATTGACCTATATTTGTGACTGGAGAAATGGGGCTTATGGGATTTGTGAACTTACTTGTTTATTGTGTTTTCTGTGCTAGTTATAAGGTGTCCCAACCCACCACTATACAAGCATTTATCCGTTTGTTTTGTTTGGCCTTGCTGTTGAACGAACATTGTACCAAATTGATCTACACTGGTGCCAAAGGCCATAGGCCCAATGTTTTCATTCACTGTCGTATGTTAATAACCTGTATTAGGGATGGTAACATTGCTTAGGTAGTTGACCTATAACTTGTATTTAGAAATAAGTAAATAGCAGATACTAACACTCGTGACTGACCTTCAATGTTGTGTTATTGGTTTTCTACGGAGCCCCACAGGGAACGAATTGTTAATTCGTGGGAACGAATTGTTATATCGTGGGAACGAATTGTTATATTGTGGGAACGAATTGTTAATTCAAGGGAACAAATTGTTATATCATGGGAACGAATTGTTAATTCGAGGGAACGAATTGTTATATCGTGGGAACGAATTGTTTATTCGTTGGAACGAATTGTTATATCGTGGGAACGAATTGTTAATTCGAGGGAACAAATTGTTATATCGTGGGAACGAATTGTTAATTCAAGGGAACAAATTGTTATATCGAGGGAACGAATTGTTATATCGTGGTAACGAATTGTTATATCGTGGGAACGAATTGTTAATTCGAGGGAATACATGTATTTAATGTATGTATAGACCTCGGTCCGTTACTTCAACCTGTGGGTAAACTATGTTGGAAACATTGCTTGTGTTTCATTGACTGAAGAGCGAACATTACAGGCCCTGATCAGACTGCACGGATGCGCAGGTTTGTCCGTCTCTAGCCCTGATCAGACCACTGAGGGCACTACTGTAATCTGATACAGGTCTATATTGTTTGTCAAATACATCCTGATGATTGATCAACTAAATATCGAACAGTGATCGTACATATCAGAGGCCCGTTTCACTAAACTTCGTACGACTAAAATGTTCGTAAGTGCAAATTTAGGTTAGTCTGGCAATTTCAATTGATGGATTTACATTTATTGAGCATAGGCTGCATATGCAGCCTATGCTCAATAAATGTAAATCCAATAATTGTTTACAAGAAAGCACTGTTAATGTGAAATTTACTGACTATCATAAGTTTGCGGTTAAGAACATTTTAGTCGTTCAGTTTAGTGAAATGGGCCACAGACTGCGCATATTCGCAAGCTGATCTGGGCTTTCACTGTTGGTCTAAGCTGGTCATAAAAGCCATTGGAGCACTTTTCTCGTGTCGCGTCCCAAACTGTGTTTATTTGCTGAGATCTAGTTCTGAATCACCTGTGACGTCACTGGAAAACCCCAAACTTTTTTTCTCGTGTCGTGTCCCAAACGGGGTTTATTTGCTGAGACCTAGTTCTGAACCACCTGTTCGTCACTGGAAAACCTCAAACTAGATTTAAAACTACTCTAATACTGATTCAATGATTCACATACTAATAATAATGCAATGAAAAACAGACCAAAACGCCATATTGGTAATTATTCTTCACGGTACAATTGTATTCAGAAATATGATACCAATCTACAAGTGACTGGAAAAATAAGACTTATTGGTTTTACAAAAAAAAAAAAAACTAGCATCCGCGCAGTTTGATCAGGATATGTATTGTTCGCCATTCCATCACACGAAAGATCCGTACATGTATAAATCGTTATCAGACATCAGTAGCGTTCTATTTGATCAGGAGCTACATTGGTCACAAAACGCATAATCCCGATTTCTGCAGTCACAGCCACATTTGTGCGCTTAGGAAGCCTGATTGGAGACCCAGTCCATTTGAATAATTAGTCATCTGGTCATATAGATCACGATGGTAGACATCCGGGGTTACCGATGGTAGACATCCGGGATTACCAACCTTTGATACACGCAACTGTTCGTCATGTGCACTGTATATTATATGTATAAGGTACAATAACCAAGGTGCATGATCATGTGATTACAACAACAACGTCGCCCACGTTCCTTAATATGCAACGGATTTTGATGAAATATGCGCAGCAAACACGTCTTCATGAGCTGCATTTGGCGGTCCAGGAAGTTCGGCACAGACTTATGTCGTTTTTGCAAAGAATCTATTTCCGTGTCGGTAGACACGGAAATCGATTCTTCGCAAAAACGACAGAAGTTTGGGCGACCACCAAATGCAGCTTAACAAGACGCGTTTGATGCGCCATATTTCATCAAAATCCGTTACGTAATAAGGACACTATAAAAGAATACGTACTTTGAATCGGATAGATTCTGTAAGTTTCAGTACTTGTTGTTGTTGTTGTTAGTACCATGTGATCATACACCTTGATAACACTGATAGCTAAAATACCTGTATAATTAAATCGATAGGGCCAGTTCCTTATGGAATTAGTCCTCTTTTTCCACTGACACTTTCAATTTCTTAAAGAGGGCAATTGGCGTGTAATTGAATACATACTTTAATTTCACATTCAAATCAAACAATATCTTTTTCATGATAATAAACTAAAACACTCGACTTATTTGGCGTCGGTGAAAAAGTCTGGGGCTAAATAATTGTATTGGCCACATAGGCATTTCCCTTCCGATACTCGGCAACAGTGTTCTATTTTAAATTACGCGCGGACCTACAATGTATGCCGTTTCGTCACGTGACGAGTATTATTCTGATTTCAGGGCTGAATATACAGTTTTGTTATTGTAAATATTCAGTTCTGATTTTAGGATTCCCCCCCCCCCCCATGTGTATATGTACTTGTACAGGTAATATATGGGATTTAGTACTAAACCCATTGACCCGACCTTAAATGACCTTATATGTTGATATGCCGTTAAACCCCAACAACTAAACAAACAAATAAACAAACGTGACGAGTACCTACACTAATGTGGGTGGGAGGTGGGAGCATGTGATGGCTAATTTAACGATCGGGGTTTATCATTACCGGAATCCCGACTGGCGACCTGGTTTGGCCCTCACATACGTCTTTGTCATTTTGTATGTGACAGTTGAATCTGGTTATACCCCTTATGTGAGTACTACTATATTCGTAATCCTATTTTAGGGGAAGGGGCCAAGTGACTTGGTGTGGTATGGACATGGCACCAGGTCAGGTTATTCTAATTTCAGGGCTCGATGTATATATTTGTTCTCGATGTAAATATTCCGTTCTGATTTTGGGATTTTCCCCCCAATGCAGCAAGTTAAAATGGGATTGAACCCGTTTGCCCGGTCTTACATGGCCTTAGCTGTTGATAGGCCGTTAAACACTAATAAACAAACAAACAAACAAAACCTACACTCATGTGCGCGCATGCATACACATTATATGAGACACGCCATGGGATTTTGTATCTTCTAACAACTGCGTTATTTCATGAAATACATTCACAAAATTTAACATATTTTCCATAAATGAAGTCAAAAGTTAACAAATATTTCTTAGTACATGCGGATACTCATAACTTACAACTTAATTGCAAGAGTTACCGTTCGCAATTAGGGGGTTGCAATTAGGGGGTTGTCCTATTTTTGAGCTCTTCGAAGTGCACTTTCCTATGTTTTACAACTCCAACTGGTGGTAAACTGTAATCTATGTAAACTCCGTGGCTGAGCGGGGGGGGGGGGTGCAGTCCCGGACCCTCCCCTCCAGATCCGCCCCTGTTATTGCTACCAGATCAGGTTATACTAATTTTCTCACATTCGTACAGTTGAAAACTTGGTTTCTATTCAAATTGCCAGGCCTAACATGACTTCAGCGAGTGACCGGACATTAAGTGTCATTATTTAGACGAACTTCCATTTGATATGAAATTTATGAATGCGGCAGGAACAATACGTTTCAATGAGCAAACGCTATTGACTTTTTTCGTATCTAGCTGAAAATCTCCACGAAGAGAGACAGTTTTCAAGGTGTATGGTCACGTGGTTAAAACAACAACAACAAGTACTGAAACTTCCAGAAGCCCTCCGAATCGATGTACGTATTCGTTTATTTTGTTAAGCTGCATTTTTGTGGTCTCGGTACTTCGGCCATAGCTTCTGTCGTTTTTGCGGAGAATCGACTTCCGTATCTACTGACGGAAATCGATTCTTCGCAAAAACGACATATGTATGTGCCCAACACCGGAGACCACCAAATGCAGATCATGAAGACGCGTTTGCTGCGCCATATTTCATCAAAATATGTTGCCTATTAATGAAACTATAAAATAATACTTACTTTGGAGTGGGTGCGCTTTCAACACTTTCAGCCATTGTTGTTGTTGTTGTTGATGTAACCACGTTATCATGCACCTTGGTTTTAAAGGTACACGCCCACTCGGTAGGCACACAATGTTCTTTATTTCAGAGACATCATCTGAGATATTTTCTGGCAAAATAAACATTCATTCACCATTACCCTACGTAGTTGGCATTATTATACATTTTATATCAGACGTAAATGTCCACACAGATATCAGGGGCGATAACCGTATATCATTAAAATACTAACAGACATTACTATTATTCTCTGTATTTAGTTTTTGATCTGCAATAGTCATATTTTATAATTTGTCGAAAATATTATTTTTAGGTGACGCATTTAATTAATATAAATATTTAAAAAATATCATGCCTCATTTGCATATGAAAATAGCCTGATACCACCGCGCGTCACTATCAGTAAAATAAATATTACGAAATGATTATATATGTATAGCGGGCACTCGTAATTTTTAGAACTAGTGGAATAGCAACATCATTATACTCTTATTTAATTCATATAAAGAACATTGTGTGCCTACCGAGTGGGCATTTACCTTTAATACTAGCAATAAAACTATAATTACAATATTATAGGTTCCTGTGCATAATACAAATATATAAGTATGGTGATGCGGTCATCGTTTGTTATGTCATTTGTATGATATGGACCACAGCATTACATAACATGGTTGTCATGTGTTCAATGATGGTATATGGATTAAGAAGAAAGACGAGTATTAAATATATACACGTGCATGTATTAACAATTGAGGGACATGTAAAGTTATTTTCTCCAGACAGCTTCATATGTTACTCCACCATGTCGTGTCGCCATGTAAGAATGACATATTTCATTACTGCCAGAAAGTTTTAGTCGGAAATAAATAAAATTAAATAAAAATGTCACAAATTCATATAATTTATAAGAATATAGCTAAGATTAGAGATGGGAACAGTTCCCAATGCCAAATCCTGAAAATTGAAAACAGCTAAGGGACTGGTCATTATTTATCGCCGGGGGGGGGGGGGGGGGCTGGATGAAATGCCAGAGGGGGGGCCCGAAAATGTTCACAGATATTGAGGGGGGGGGCCTCCAATTTTTTTTAAATAATTCATGGATCCTTGAAAAACATCCGTGCACTCTGATCAGGGTCTACACTGGTTGCCATTCAGTCAGTGACACATCTATCATACACAGTTTTAGATCCTTTTTAACAAAAAGTATTTGGATTGCCCCAAAATAGTGTCTGAATAATTAGGGTAAATACCAACTTGCAGTAGCCCCCGCCCCGCCTTCAGAAATCCAGATTTGTTTTTTTTTTGTTTTTTTTTTACAAAATATTGAGACGTAGAATGCAGGAAATGGCTTCCTCAATTCAAAAATTTTCCGGGGAGTCATGCACCCGGACCCCCCTACCCAACTCCCTCGCACCGCTCAGTCGACGGACGAGCATATCCCGATTTTTATTTTTTTTTATTTTTTTTTTACAAAATATTCAGCGTAGAATGCAGGAAATGGCTTCCTCAATTCAAAAATTTTTACGGGGGGGGGGGCATGCCCCCGGACCCCCCTAGCCAACTCCCTCGCACCGCTCAGTCGACGAACGAGCATACCTCCTTCAAGTTCCATGTGCCCCCCCCCCCCTTGGTGAAATCCTGGATCCGCCACTGTGCTGAACATTTGATACGATTTTGATGGTAACAATGTTATTACCCTCGGATCAGCTACGCAAATAGAGTAGATTCTTATGAGACGGCTCATCTGGATCTACACTGCTTGCAAAACTGATACATGTATAGTCTAGATCGAGATTATATAGATACATGTACTGCAATAAACTGTACTGTAATAAAGAGTGATGATGATGATGATAAGCATCATGCAATTGAATATATTACCATCCGAATGGCCAGTTTACATGGGGTGGGGCTGAGTTGGGAGCATATGTGGGGGGGGGGCTCAAAAAATCCCCCCCCCGGCGATAAATAATGACCAGTCCCTAAGCAAACGTAGTTTTTCACCCACAAATGCCGTCCCATTTGTGAGTGCAACAATGTTTGTTTAGCTATTTTTAAGGCTTGGCAGTGTGCGTAAATGTGTGATTCCCATGCTGAAACACAGGTTGAAATAACATACCAAGGCCTATAAATACAATAAGCATACCTAAAAGTATCAATAAGTGATACAAAAAAAGGAAGTTAAACTTTGTTTTACTCCCTGTTATAACAAGGAGTACTCGGACTGCCTCGAGACAACGGACTCTCACGAAACAATTAACCGATTTATATCATGTTCGCCTATTACAGAAGTTAGGCAAATATTAGCCCTCCGCTATGATGTATTCACCGATGCGCTATGTCAACGCGTTGTTGAGCTTTGGATTATTTTGTTCCAACAAAGTTCCACATTTGTCTCTAGTAAGAAGACATCGGGCGCATTTATTTCTTTGACTTTCCCGGTGACGCGTCAGCTGGTACTGTTTCATAGCTTCGCTTACAAGGTAAACGGGTGACTGGCTGGTAACAGTCAGTGTAACATGACGCTTACGCGTGACACTCCACACATCTCAACCAATCATAAGCTTAGCGATGAGGTCATCGGGAAAACTCATCAACAATTAGATAATATGGCTTCCCGAGAAATGATATAAATGTTGGTGCGATTGAATTGTCTGTCGTGACGTATTGGCCTGGTATAAATGTAGGTTTGATCAAATGTTCGATTTGAAACAATGTTGTTTCGATGCAAGCTGTTTCATAACGGACCGGACGACGTAAAACTGTAGTTTGCGCTGTCATATAGTAGTATAGGCCCGAAAAATGTTACCGAAGTATTACGACTAAAGATAAATGCGGAATTTTGTTCAACAAAATAATATCTAGCTCGAAAACGAGTTGACATAGCACATCATATATCATTGCGGAGGGCTAACATGTGCCTACCTTTTGCAATTGGCGGAAATGATATAAATCAGTTAACTGTTTCGTGAGAGTCCGTTGTCTCGAGGCCGTCCGAGTACGGACCATTAAAACATAGGCGCCTTGTATTGTGTTCTAACAGGGAGTAAACGTTGTCTTTCAACTGATTTTTTCCCACTTATTGATACTTTTAGGTATATTTAATGTATTTATAGACCTTGGTCCGTTACTTCAAACTGTGTGCTGAAACAGTAGTTTTCTGCAATTATCAGGAACCTCAAATCCTGATTTCAGGATATATCCTGAAAATTCCCACTATTTAGCTTCATGCACTATTTAACTGCAAATTGACCTATTCCACGCTGGCTGATAACAGAATACTGCATCAGGCAATAACGCTGATGTAATGTCTCGGGACCAATCATGAATTAAAAACAACATTCACTGCCGTTTCATTGGTCGAATGATATCACATGACATTAACAAATGTCATGACACAACATTAGCAAATCTGTGTTCTTTTAAATGAAAACCATGTCATATTTGCGCCTTTTTGTAGCACAACAAAGTTATCTGATAAACAAAATATCATCCCAATATGGGTTTTATAGCATAAAATGGGCTTTCACAGTTTAATAAAGTGTAATAAAATCATAATACATCAGTGTAATAAATATGCAAATGAGCCTGCTACAGAAAACATGGTAGGTAATTAATACAACTTCAAATTATGATGATGTGCTTAAGTAATAAATATACATTTGTGTTGATTTAATATGATATTTATTAAACTCGTTGACTGATTTCATGCCTCGTTTCTTATGAAATCGTTTAATAAATATCATATTAAATCATCATGTAAGATACTCTATATATTACATTCATCAGTCTAGACTAGAAAAATGTTTGAATTGCTCGGCGAGCCTCGGAATTCCTACCCGTTTTCAAGCCTAGCAATCATTGATAGTTATACAGAAGCTCACATACCATCCATTCAAGTCCGTTTCATGTTTTGTATATCATGCAAAATAAATATGTGGCTGTGACTGGAGAATGGGTATTATGGTTTTTTTATCAGTATAGATCCAGATCAGCATATGCATCCAGTCAGTCTGGTTATACTCTGCTGCACTGTTCAGTCATTCCATTAATGAATAACCCGCCATGCTTCTAACATTGAAGCAACATCGGTCGTTATCAGTTGTGTGCTACATCGGGAGCTACACTGGTCACAAACCACATAGTAGTATACACAAGGCTAGGGTTGGCGCACCTCTGCCTAAGGCGATAAAAAATTACAATTTTCGAAAAAAAAAAAAAAAATTTGTTTTCGAAAATTGTAATTTTTTATCGCCATGGGCCCACCCCACCCCCTGGCGGGCCCCCAGACAAGCGCAACCAAGGTTGCAACCAAACAGCAATACTTCATATAAATGGGTAGCACAACAGCAGGGGAGGGGGGGGCAGACTTTTTTTATGGGGCTCTATAGAAACAGCAGCAAGGTGTGTGAATGCATAAATTGTTGGGGGGGGGGGGGGTTCCTGCCTCGTCGGAGTTTACAGCCCACCTTCCGCCCACATCCCACGCCGGGGCCGGGGGTGGTGGTGTAAACATGTCAGCATATACCATGTTTTGTATATCATTCAAAATAAATGTGTGGCTGTGACTGGAGAATGGGTATTATGGGTTTTTTATCAGTATATGTCCAGATCAGCATATGCATCCACTCAGTCTGGCTAGACTCAGCACTGTTCGTCATTCCAGTAATGAATAACCGCCATGCTAAGCAACATCGGTCGTTTATATCAGTCGTGTGTTACATCAGGAGCTACACTGGTCACAAATCACATAATCCCCATTTCTCCAGCCACAGCCACTTATTTGTTGTTGCTCTCCTGGTAAGGGGAGCTGTTGCTGTAACTTTTAGTGTTTTGATCATAATTCAACTAATGAATAGTGACAATGCATTTTCTTTTTGTTTATGACATATACAGTGGAACCTCTCTAAACCGGACACCGTGGGATGTCCCCAGTGTGTCCGCTTTAGAGATGTTCCACTGTAAAATGAGTGTTTCCTTTGAGAACAGGAACACGCATTAACGCTTTCCCTGTTTTGCGATATTTCGACTCTTCCAAATCGAAAACATCTGAATAAAAGAATCAAATGCTTGGTCAAATGATGGTTATATTATCTGATAGAGTAGACAACATTGTGGGAAAAGGAGAAATTTACAAGCAATTTCTCCTTTTCCCACAATGTTTTCAAAAGACATCTTCTGCAGAGGCGTGAAAAGTCGTCTCTATCAGGGAAAGGGTTAACATAATAGATAACTCTACACTAAACCCACCATAAGTAAGAATTCAACTGTACATATACCACTAGTTATGACAAAAACGGCAGCTTAAAGGTGCATACCCACTCAGTAGGCACAGCATACTATTTACAGGAATTAAATAAGTGTATAATTGTGCTATTGATGTCTAGCCTATTGAATAGAATAGGAATACTAGTTTAAAGGTACAAGCCCACTCAACAGGCACAACATGTTCTTTATTAGAATTAAATACATGTAAGTGTATAATTGTGTCATTGTTCCACCATTTCTACATATTACGAGTGCCCGCTATACATATATAATCATGTAGTAATTTTTATTTTACTGATTGTGACTCGCGGTGGTATCGGGCCATTTTCATATACAAATGAGGCATGATAGTATTTAATGATTCATACTAAGTTAATGTGTCGCCTAAAAAAATAATATTTAAACAAAAATATATTTTCGAAGTATGATCATTGCACATCAAAAAATAAATACAGATAATAAATAGTAACGTTCGTTAGCATTTTAAGGAAACACAGTGCCTGTATAGTGGGCACTCGTAATTTTTAGAACTGGTGGAATAATGACATAATTATACACTTACATGTATTTACTTCCTATAAAGAACATTTTGTGCCTGCTGAGTGGGCTTGTACCGTTAAACTAGTTTTCCTATTCTATTAAATACGCTAGACATCAATAGCACACATGCAATGCACAGTTTGAGCATGTGGGAAATCCTGCACTCAACTTTGCTGCCTATTATAGTTAATATCTATATACATATGTACATACAGTGTATGCGAAATGGATAGCAATAATGGCATAGTGTTCATTATGGAAATAATCATAAAATGGCCCTGAACCAACTGTATAACTTAACCCCTAGACCGCTACTCACAACAATTGTGGAAATGATTATGAAGTGCTGTCAAAGCATGTTGTAAATTATTATAAAATGCTGTCAAAGCATGTTTTTGATGATAAAAATGGATAATAGAAAATAAACAGCAGACAACAACAAAAATAAGATAGTGGTCTAAGGGTTAATGCTAAAACAATACTGAGTGTATCAATACGTGACAGTGTAAACTTATTTCAAACGTTTAGCAAATGTTAATGGTAAAATACATGCATGATTATCTTTATGATTCTCTAATCTATAAGTTAGCCATATTGTCATTTTATATATGTGGATGTTGGCTATTGGGTATGAGAACCAATTACGAATGACGAGATTGATGCACCACAGCAAATGTGTAAACATAGACATATACACACAAGGTACACTTGGTATACCGACATTCCTCTTTGACAAATAGCGCTACGAGTGTCACATTGCAGACTTCTGGCTTTTTGTGAACCAATTGTCTTTAGTGAACCGTCAAGCAGTATCTTAGACCCTTGTTTCACCTTTCATTCATGCGGCATGTTGCACGCACGTAGTCGAATTTCAACGGCACGTTTCTCCATCATTCTGCACCATTTTCCAAAAGAAAATCAAAATTCTGTGCAAAATATCATGGACGTTAAACCATGATCACTTCATGCAATCTAGCAAAGATGCTGATCACGACAGTGATTGAGATTTCAGACAAGAACAGTTGCATGTCTTTGGTAGTTGTTAGTACATGCATTAACTTGTATCCAACTGACATAGCCGCCGCATCAACCGGTTCTTAAACTGTTTTTGTTTCCTGTAATTACGTCCAGATGCTCGACGTATATTTCTGATCTTATACTCCCTACACGAGTCCGTGATGCGACCCCAAATCCGTTTAGAATTTCTGACAATCAAATCGTTACTGTTGACCCTTAGAATGGTCTTGTTTTGGACTTTCCTGTTCGTGAATAATATGTATTCCTTGCCTGTCTTGAAACAGCTGCAGGTGTATTTCGTGCGCAAGCTAATGCTGGAAGTCCTCTTATTGTTCACTGAGGTCGCCAATGTAGCTAAAATATTCATTCCATGTCTGGACATATGGACACCGGTAATTGTCAGGTTGAACACTGAAATGACAAGGTGAAACTGATGATTTGGAAGGTATGCACAGTGCAAACATTATAATCACTATATGCGCTACGCATATAGTGATTGTAATGTTTACACTATGCAGTTGATCCATCAAGTGCATTCCACCAGCTTGACTAATCCTTTCATCCCAAATAGTCATGCTAATTTATGGACTATTCTATTAAACAGATTTTTTTATTATCTGAAAAAAACTGACCAACACTGCATATCCTGATGAGACGGCTTGGTACAAGCCAACTCATCTTGATCACAGTGTTTCCAAATGCTTGAAGGGGTGGGTTGTGGACTATGGGTTAGAACACCTGACTTCCATCCTGGGGGTCTTGTGTTCAAACCTCGCAATGGGCATCAACAATACTTTCATAGTATGTCCATGTCGCTGGTCTGTCAGATGAGACTTTCAACTGTGGTCCCGTCTCTATATGGCATTAGCTGTTAGTGGGACGTTAAACCCATTCACGTTCAATGTTTCCAAATGCTTGCTTTATAGTATGTATGGTTGAAAGGGTTAATTAATGTTCATCTCCAGTTAACCAGTAGCCTATTTCACCAACATTGCAAAGTATACTTATCTATCAAAGTATACTTTGAGGGAGTAATCATTTATTTTTCCCGAAATGATTTCTTCATATAGAACTAACGAATGCATATATTTGATGATTAAAAGTATGCAGATTTATTACACTGAATTTATAACATTACCCTATCACAGCCAAAATGGCTGTGATGATGTAATAAATTCAGTTTAATACAAAATAATTCATTTATCCTAAAATTAAAAATTTCTCCTCAAAGTATACTTTGCGAGCTAAGCATACTTTGCAATGTTGGTGAAATAGGTTGTTGGTGTAAGGAGACATTTGTGACTGTATCGAAACAGGCATGCTCTATATTGACCGTATATGTCTTTTTTTCAATGATAATAATAATAATGAAACTATTCGAAACTAAAACGGGAGAGCACATCCTTAATTTTAATATTTTCAAATTCATCATAACACAATTAAGGGGCATATATATGTGAAATGTATGTTCAAACTATAACTGTACACATGCTATACTTGAGGGTGCACATGTTACTCCCAGAAAATGTTATATTCCCAGGCTGAGATGTGAGGTTTTGCTTTATTATAATGATATACATATTTGATAAACGTGATCGCAAACAGGTTTCCATTAGGTACGTGTCACCGGCTGTTACTGCTAACTACTTTTGTAAGTATCAAATTGGAAAGTGGAAATTGAAAATGCTCCATTAGGGGCGCCGGAAGCATCATAAGATTGGTCCGGCGAATCGACTGGGTGCCCCCGTTGCCCACCCAAAGTGTATGTTGTTACCACTCAGTTGAACCGTCTCGTCGAGACGGTTCAACTGAGTGGTAACAACATACACTTTTGATGAGAAATGAGAAAAATTGCAGAAAATTATTTATTCTTTTTTTTTTATACATAAATTACAAATATGTTACAATTATTGATCCGGCAGTGGCCGGACCTGCCGGACCTGTTCCGACACCCCTGTCTATTTAGAACATTAAATAATGAAACTTACTATATCTCTTGCCCTTAATATGCTGTGAGAAGTTTTTATTCCTCCGTTTGCCACATAAGGGACAGTGTAGGCGTGGTCCCACTGGTGCTGGATTAGCATTTATGGAACCCTTTGTCGTGCCTTGTTTTGGATAATCAGACCCAGATGCAGCAGCAGTTGTGACAACGATTGTGGCTCTGGCCGCTGTGATATTTCTGCTGGATCTGTATTGTGCAATGTGTTCGGCGATGCTGTCTTTGGGAGTGTTCTTGGTAACAGCAACCGGAATCTGGCTGGGTACGGTATCACTTTTCTTGCCGACACCAGATGAAGTACAAACCTGTTACAAGAAAAATACAAACTATTGTATGTTGAATGTTGTAAATAAAACATATGTTATTGAGGCAGAACGTGACATATGTACAATTAACGTTGATACAGACAAAATGTTGACTCGTTTATTTTCATTATTCCCTTAAATGTTCTGTGATAGGATCGGGCCAGTTTTGTTTGTAGAATATCACTTACAAGTACACGTAGTTATGCAGCTTTCACTGTTGTGTCTGAATGTTGTGTATTATTAACATGGTCATTACTACAAAAACGACGAATTTTTGGCTATTAAACCCATTAAATCTAAAAAAATATTTAAAAGTACTTTTTCATCAATAACAAAAAAGTCACCCTCCCCAAAAAAAAAATTTCATGAAATTCCATCAAATGTTTATTTTATTGCGAAAAAACGATTTTCGTATGGGAATTTAACATGAGGAGTCAATTTCCTTCTTTTTTTTTTTAAATTGGAAATTGACTCAGAAACCTGGCGAGAAAATGATGTAATTAAGAAAACAAAAGTTAGATTTTGAAAATCGGTCCTCAAATAAAAAAAATATTTATAAAAAAATCTATTTTTAGCCCCCATGTTAAATTCCCATAGGAAAATCGTTTTTTGTTTGCAGTATGTGCGCTATATGGCCAGGACTTATGTTTGTCTTGTAACATATGTAGTTTACCGATACCGCTAGTTCTGTGTGATAAAATCATATCAAAGATATATTTTGTCAGTCTTTTTTTCTATTTGTGCGGACATGTGCAAATAACAATAACGGCGGGATTGAAATAAAGTTGCGATAGTTTTATTATCTAGAACTACCACAATGAAGTTTCGAGCAGAAAGTAATTTAACAAAACAACAGTTGCTTTTGAGATAACATGGTTGCCCTGCATACTATACCTCGTCTGTGTCGCAGAAAGGTATAATTCCTGTATTCCCATGAGAGCAGCAGCGTGTGTCATTCTGTTTCCCCTTGTTGATTGGGGTCACCATGCTAGAGGTCTCATTACAACACAGTTCCTCCGTGGTGTTGATCAGCGATGTCGCACAACATGACAAGTCCATGTTCTTCTGAAACTTCTCTGAAAGGAATAGTAACAGTGCTCCAGATAAGGAATTGAGTATTGTTACTCCATAATTTCTGAGAAGCAATTTGGTATTTCAAAATGTTAATTGGATAAAATTAAATCACACTACTGTTTACACATCAACAGACAGCAATTATTGAATAGTTTGTTTCGAAATGAAAACACATCTTGGTATTTCATTAGAATTGTCTCCTTGGAGACAATTCTAATGAAATACCAAGATGTGTTTTCATGGAAAATTTAAAAAATATGCTATATTTGTGGTCTGCTTATTGTTTTCTGTAGCATGATAAACATACCACAAATTTTCATTGCTTTTTGATACGCACTAATTCTGATTTCAATTGGGTTTTTGGCAATTTTAATGTATTTACACAAATACGCAGCTTATCTGGAGCGCTGTGTAAACAAGCTATGCGATTTTTGTACCATAACGAATATGTGCGATATTTTATGAAAACTACTTACAGATATTTTCTTAAATGACGTGATCTTTCGACGTCATTTACGGAAAATATCGTAATTTTGTATAAATATATATTTTTCATGAGATTTCACACATTAGGTACAAAATCACATGAATAGTATAATAATATGATAGTATGATAGCGTGATTTGTTTGGATATTCAGACCAAAATCTAAAACAATGCACCATGATAAACGAATGATACACATACACAGTGTTAACTGCTGTCTAGTTGGCATTGGACTTTAACCCTTTCACCCCTAAGTAACTGAATGGGCTGCGATATGTTAATTTTGCAACCAATCCAATCATCGCAAAATGATTTTCAGACTATTCCATTTATAAAAAGGGGGTATTTGTTGTTCTCAAAAAAATGAAAATTACTTTCAAACAGTGCAGATCCTGATGAGACGGCTCGTTACGAGCACTGTTTGCAGAAACCGATATAGCGGGCTTTCGGGTTCAAAGGGTTAACATCGAAGGGATCTCCACCCAATGTATGAAAAGTACTTTCACAGTATTTCCATCCCACGGGTATTTCAGGTGGAACTTGAAACTATGGCTGGATTGTATTGGATTTCAATCCCGAAGCTCATGCATGGGTATGCTAGGCAAACTACTTTCACAGCATCCCACATTATTTATTTTAGAAATGTTTTCATTTTGAAGCAAACTATTCAATAATTGCTGTCTGTGGATGTGATAACAGTAATGTGATTTCATTTTACTCAATTAACATTTTGAAATACCCAATTGCTTCAGAAATGATGGAGTGACAATACTCAATTACTGATTCCTTATCTGGAGCACTGCTGTAGCTTGGAATCTGAGCCCTTTCACAATTATCTTACTATCAGCCAGTGAGCGTTTGCGCAATAACTTACTTTTGTCACAGCAGTCAGACGTCTGACTATCCAACACCTCGTTATCGCAGCAGATGTTGCCTCTATTGTTTTCCAGAAGAACTCTGCCACAACACCCGTGACCTTCCCGCTTCGTGTGTACAACGCCGTGGCAGCATGTCTTTAACTCGCTGGGTTTGATGGAACCTGTCAATGACATGTAGATGTCTTTATGTATTTATCTACAAGAACAAGAACAAGATCGCTTGAGAATAGCAGGCTAGTGACGTTTGATATCAAGTTCAGTAGCCGATTTCACCAACATTGCAAAGTATACTTTTCTAGTAATCATTAATTTTTCCTGAAATGCATTATTTCATATAAAAGTAACAACAACATATATTTGATGAGTAAAAGTATGCAGAATTATTATACTGAATTGCAATACATTCAGTATAATAAAAATTTAAAAATGGAAAATCGTTTTTCGCAATAAAATCAATATTTGATGGAATTTCATGAAACAATTTTTTTTGGGAAGGGTGACTTTTTGTTATTGATGAAAAAGTACTTATTTTTAAATATTTTTTAGATTTAGTGTGTTTAATAGCCAAAAGTTCGTCGGCAGAAAAAACGTGGAACAGACAGTAGATGCCCGCTGCCCGCATTTCGCGACCGCCGATGCTTTGATAGTGGGATACGGACATAATCCCCCCCGGACATAATCCCTCCCCCCATGTTTTTTGACACAGGAGGACAAAATCCCCACCCCCCCCCCCCGTCTAAAATGCAGGTAGGACTGTAACACGGACGCACGTACGTAAGCCAATGTGCCGACTATAGCGCGCTGTCCGCAAGCGGGCAACACAAATGAAGTCTGAACCATATATTTAAAAGAAGGCGTAATAATATAGCATGACTATGCTGACGTGTATGGGTCTATGGGTGGGGTGGAATGTCGACTGAATCGGCTCTATGGTACGAAAACCTAGTTTGAATTAGATATACTTACACTACCAATATTACACAATTCAATAGATACATGTATATCTTTCTATCCTAACTTTCAACATGCTCGTACATTGGTTGATAGCGAATATGGTAAACAAGCACATATTCAGAATCGGTGATCAATGGTGTCATGATTTAAGCAGCAGTGTGTCCATACACAGTAATGATTGCTCAACGTTCATTTACCGTCCACGTGTACTCACCATTGCCACAGCACCTATTGTCTTTAGGCACGTCAAACTCTGCAGAGTTGTTATCAGGATCTGCAGTACAGCATCGCCGGACTTTTGGGTCGATGAACATACCATTGCAGCGTCTCCAGTGACGTTTAACCACTTCCCCTGTAAACAGTCAGTGCAATATAATGTAATCTCTCTAAGCCGGACACGCTGGGGGCGTCTCTTGTGTCGATTTCCCCGACATCCAGCCAATCGGAGCCAATGTCCCTGTAAACAGCCAGTGCCATACAGTGGAATCTCTCTAAGCCGGAGACACTGTCAGGTCCCCAGGGTACCAGTCCTATAGAGATTCCACTGTTCCAATTATGACATAGAAGCTATCCAAGACTCGGGGGCCCGTTCCAAAATAACATTGATGCTGACAGCTGATGTTGGCAAATGTTGCATCGACCTGTTTACATTTAATTGTGTGTATACGTAGGTGGTACTATGGCACCACGTTGATGAGAGAAGTATATTCATGGAAACCTTGGTGCGGATGTTTTTAGCGAACCGGCCCGGTTCGCTAAAAACATCCGCACCAAGGTATCTATAAGTATACTTTGAGGGAGTAATCATTTATTTTCCCCGAAATGTATTATGTCATATAGAACTAACGACTGCATATATTTGATGATTAAAAGTATGCAGAATTATTATACTGAATTTATTACATTATCACAGGCAAAACGGTAGTGATAATGTAATAAATTCAGTATAATAAAAAAATTAATAAATTTATCTTTTAATTGAAAATTTCTCCCTCGAAGTATACTTTGCTAGATAAGTATACTTTGCAATGTTTGTGAAATAGGCTACAGGTATTGAAATGTGAAAGAGTTAGCAAGGTGACCACTGGGTATTGTCACGTTTCGCGTTCCTTCATATTCCATACGTTACGTCACCATGGTATAACTTACCATTAACGCAATTGTCCACGCGTCGATCGAACGCTTTGTCCTCGTTACCGTGGCAGATTTGCAACCACGGTTCAAGTGTCACCATGGACTTCGACGGATCGTACAAGCATTCCGATTCGCCCCGATTATAGACGCTTCCACCGCAACATTGCTGCATTATACCCACCCGCTTCTCCGTTTGTGTCTTTTCAGAATCGTGTGTGGAACAGCATATGTCGGACGTTGTGTTGAATGTTTTTTTGCCGCAACACCCAATGTCACTACTGTCATCTGTGTGTAATTGAAATGAAATGTTTTGCTTCCATATGATTGATCAAGAAACTAGGGCACACATATGCAACTTGCTGATAGGTCTCTGAAATGATTTTGGGCCTCTTTTGTTTCAAAACTGATACATGTAGTGAGATTCATAAATTTAAGGAACTTTTGGAGTTCTGAGATGGGAAAACGTCCCGGGCTCGCTCTAGGCACACCACTGCACGCACATGTGATATACTCGCACGTATGCATCCACCGACTTTATAGACTATACATAGTATTTGATGTACAGCCAGTCGATGTGGCCTAGTGGACACGGCACCTGCCTCGCAACTTGGAGGTCGAAGGTTCGAGTCTCCTGATTTGACCGGTGGGTGAGCCGCCAGCTAGTTACATAGTCAAATCAGCCCTTTAACTTTTTGCATGTTGGGAAACTTGTGGGCTATAAATAGTTCAAAACTAGCGTACAAACAATCATCATATTTTCTTTTATTTCTTCTTGTAAATATCATGAATATGTCCTGGAATTTCATTAGAATTGAGTCCATGAGGACTCAATTCTAATGAAATTCCATGACATATTTACAGAGAGAAATAAAACATATAGCCCTAATTTGTTTGGCGGATATTTTCGCCGCTAGCATGCAAAGGGTTAAATAGCTTTGACACTATAATTGTATTGTAGTATATTCTATATGGCTAACCCCGGTTACTATTTTTTACCTGGAAATTCTCAAGGTCCGAGCGTTCGACAGCGATTGACAAAAAGTACTTTACGGTGCATGCAACAATTGTAGATCGTCACCTTCACCATCAAGGTGTATGCTCACGTGGTACTAACAACAACAACAAGTACCGATTCAAAGAACGTATTATTTTATAGTGTCCTTATTACGTAACGGATTTTTATGAAATATGGCGCATCAAACGCGTCATGTTAAGCTGCATTTTGGTGGTCTCTGTATTTTCGCCCCAACCTCTCCGACACGGAAATCGATTCTTCGCAAAAACGACATAAGTCTTTGCCAAACTCCATAGGCCACCAAATGCAGCTCATGCAGACGCGTTTGCTGCGCCATATTTCATCAAATTCCGTTGCATATTAAGGAAAATATCAAATAATACTTACTTTGGAGTGGGCGACGTTGTTGTTGTTGTAACCACGTGATCATGCACCTTTACCATGCAGTATGATTAGATAATGTTACTATTGTATTGGTGGTGGCAGCCATCACACGTCATTCACTATACTTTAGTGTATATATATATATGTGGCTGTGACTGGAGAAATTGGGCGTATGAGTTTTGCGACCAGTGTAGATCCAGATCAGACTGTGCATCCGCACAGTCTGATCAGGATCTGCATTGTTCGCCATTCAATCAATGAAACACCCGTCATGCGTTTAACAAGCAATATAGATCACAATAAGTATATCGAAGTGTATTATTCGATCAGGAGCTACGCTGGTCACAACTTCCATAAGGTCAGCCACATTTGTTTTCAGACATGATGCCATTATACAGTTTACTAGAGGCAGTATCTTACCAATTCTGTTGTACATGGTGCCATGACAACACAGCTGCTGTTCCTTGTAGTAGAAGTTTCCATCCAGCGGCCATTGGGGGTGTTCACAACAATCTCGTCTACGTCCAAATTCATCATATTTTGGAAATGTCGAACCTCCACAGCAAATTTTGATATCCATAGGGTATAGCTTATACTCGTGTTCTCCTGAATGGACAACAGATACAGAAATTTTTCAGAGCTCCAGATAAGCTGCGTATTTGCGTAAATACCCAATTAAAATTGCCATAAACCCAATTGAAATCAGAAGTGGCGAGTATCAAAAAGCGATGAGAACAATTGTGGTACCTTTAAACAGGCCACCAGTATAGCATATTTTTCTTATTTTTCCATGAAAACACATCTTGGTATTTCATTAGAATTGTCTCCAAAGAGATTTAATTGTACCCAATTAAACTTTTGAAATACCCAATTGCTTCAGAAATGATGGAGTAACAATACTCAATTAATAATTCCTTATCTGGAGCCCTGGATACTTTAGTAAATACATGTACATGTAGTCTGAGATGTTTTAGAAAAATATAATGCAGAAGATTGAGGATGTTTTTAATGGCATGTATTAGATCTGTGTGAAACCATGATTTCCTTCACAATTATCTGCATATATATTGCCCTGAGAAGAAATTATGTATCTGCTGTTTGTTCCATGTTTTTCTGTCAATGTACTTTTGGCGATTAAAAACAAAATATGAAAATGTAAGTACTTTTTCATCAATAACAAAAATATCACCATACCTATTTCTTCTTCTTCAAATATTGATTGTATTGCGAACAAACTTTTCCAATGGGTATTTAACATCTGGAGAGTGGTCGGGTCGAAAAGCGAAATATTTTGGAAAGGGACTATTGAATAATAGGTTGGAAATGATGAAAGTCAGAAAACAAAAGATTAGATGTTGAAAATCGGTCGCCAAATTCCAAAAGTATCAAAATCGGTATCCAAATTCCAAAATTATTGTTAAAAACTAGAGCAAGTGAGCACTGCAGAGACTCGCGAATACGCCCGAGTTCTGCCTGGTCCGACAAATCACACAAGGTGCATGATCACGTGGTTACAACAACAACAACGTCGCCCACTCCAAAGTAAGTATTATTTGATATTTTCTTTAATATGCAACGGATTTTGATGAAATATGGCGCAGCAAACGAGTCTTCATGAGCTGCATTTTGGTGGTCTATGGAGTTTGGCACAGACTTATGTCGTTTTTGCGAAGAATCGATTTCCGTGTCGGAGACACGGAAATCGATTCTTCGCAAAAACGACAGAAGTGTGGGCGAAAATACACAAACCACCAAATGCAGCTTAACAAGACGCGTTTAATGCGCCATATTTCATCAAAATCCGTTAGGTAATAAGACACTATAACAGAATACGTACTTCGAATCGGCACTTGTTGTTGTTAGTACCACGTGATCATACACCTTGTAACAGCTTTAACGCAAATCTTACAGACGGGATGACGAAAATTGTACGAAAAAGTATCCAAGTTCTAATGTTTTTGGGATTTATTGTGTTAACTGGCCAAATACAATACTTGTACTTGCCATTCAGTAAGTAGGTTCAGGCAGCATCAATGGCGGTGTCATCAATCATTTCGATATCAGTGTCGAACTAACACGTAATTGTTAGACATATCAGAAACGTTTCAATTCGACATCGGGAGACCGAACCGAGCAGGGCCTGACCAGACTGCGCTGATGATCCGACTGATCTGAGGCTACGTGGGTGCACATGCTGATCTGAGGTACGTTGGTCGCAAATTCAAATAACCCCACCACCCTTCCCCAGTTGGTACATGTATATTATATAAATATATAGTCGAGTTACCGATCTGGCAGCATCCTTGCGTCAACCCTTCGGCGTTTAACTTGTTCTCGACTTTACTGTTACAGCACATTTTGGTTAATACGTCATAGGACACCGGTGGAACACCGCAAGATAAAAGCTTTCCTGGAAATGATAAAACATAGTTTAAATTTAAGATGAATATAAAAGCTTAAATAATGTATGATCTATACGGAGCCCCGCATGGGGACGTGTAATTCTTTGTTTAATAATTCGTTCCCACGAAATAACAATTCGTTCCCTCAATTTAACAATTCGTTCCGACGAATTAACAATTCGTTCACACGGGAACGAATTGTTAATTCGTAGGAACGAATTGTTATATCGTGGGAACGAATTGTTAAATTGAGGGAACAAATTGTCATTTCGTGGGAACGAATTGTTAATTCGAGGGAACGAATTGTTATATCGTGGGAAAGAATTGTTATTCGAGGAAACGAATTGTTAAATTGAGGGAACGAATTGTTATTTCGTGGGAACGAATTAATAAAAAAAATCCACGGGGTTCCGTAGATCTGCATCATGTACAACCTATATCAAATACAAACAGTAGCATGGACTACCCCCATGTGCAGGTTTATGACATCGTATATTTATTTTAGAATGGTTTATTTTAACTGTCTATTTTTAAAATGACCTCATGCCGTATTTTTAGACAGGTCAGTATGTATGTATAATGAATAGCTAGCGGAACTATTTACATCATCATAATTCCAGCACAAACATATTTACACAATTCCCTAACATTTGATTGGTCCGTAGCAAGTCTCTGTCCAAAATTTATATACCAGTAAACTCCCATGCCAAACTACTTTCCGTAACCGTCAGGCACAGTTAAAATATTTTTTAAGAAAACGGAAAATAAACACATTTTCTTGATGAATTTATTTAAAATGCTGGAATTATAAGGAATGAATGGCGTTTTTGTGGAATTTATCGGGGATATAAACTTGGAAAAGTCGCGGGAATACTGGACGAAGGCCGGAAGGGAATACTGGACGAGGCCTTCCGGCCTTCGTCCAGTATTCCCGCGACTTTTCCAAGTTTATACCCCGATAAATTCCTCCACAAATACGCCATTCATTCCTATAAAAGACGCTTATCTCCTTTGACCGTGACGGCGCCTCTTTGTCTGGATAAATCGGTAACATCAATGACCAGCCATTTATAATCCAGCGGGACATGAATGAATTTCATCGGTGGCCTGATTGGCTCAGTAGGTACAGCGTCGGACTGCGAATCGGGTTCGGTCCCCGGTTAGTAACCCACCTCGACCGCTGCGAATGGTCGATTTGGGGTGTCCTTGGGCAAGAAAACTTCGTGCTAGCCTAGTCCTATCGGATGGGGACTTAAATAGTCGGTCATCGAGCCAATGCCGTCGTTAAATCAAAGCATTTACAATTAATTTCATTTAATCTACCAGCTTGTGTCGGGATGATAAATGCGATAAATGCGATAGATTGCGCCAGATAAGTGCTCTAGCGATTTTATTTGAATGAGTAAACACTCATGGAAATAAGATAATAAACCAGTTTCATACAGTATGCAAAATAGTTCCACTAGCTATTCCTTATACAGACATACTGCCGCTGACATGTCTAAAAAATACGACAATCGTTAACAATAAACCATTCTAAAAATAAATATGTGACGTCACAAACCTGCGCATACGCAGTCCATGACACAAAACAGCTGTCCATACTACTGCAAACGATTATACAACATAAAACATTTATAATTCTATAATATCTCAAACCGTACTATTTAGACCTCCCAGTCTATATCGTGTGTATTTACTATCATAATGTTATTCCAAGTTTTCCTCTGTTAAGCGTTCATCCACACCACAGGTGGAAGACTCGGACCTATGACACCAAAAATATACCTATTAAAAAAAATCCCATTTCCCCACCCACTTGGTCTCGTACATACCATCTTCTATTTATAGAAGGTGGGTATGAATATGGCAATTATAGAAAGAGCCCTCTATTTTCCGATTCGCACAAACACAATAAACATCGATCAAATGTATGAAATAATGTCTCTGGCAATCGATAAAGGTATTAGGTGTGTGAATATACTCACTTCAAATCGCTTTTTTTCAAGTATTTATTGAGTTATTCGCATTTTGATTACCCCATCCAAAGCGAAAGTTGAGTGTACGAAAGAATCTCACACAGAATCGGAGGCCGTCCGGCGTGGATTATCGGTCATATTTGACTGACCAATAACTGATCGCCAGCTCAAACTAAAGTGGTGCACCATGACCATATACATTAGCAACTCCAACCATACAAAGTTCGTCCAATTGTGATCGTTCACCGATCTAAAAAACACCTTTTTTTCTACTTTCATTCGGATTCGCGTACTATCAGATTATGTCTTCCGCAATCCCGAAATAGGTTGAATGACGTCATACAGTTTAGATTTAGCCAATGAGAGATGTTCTTTACATAGACGCTTCCGGTTGTATTATGGAAGATGGTTTCCACACATGGCCAAAATCTCCTTACCTTAAAGGTGCATGCCCACTCAGTAGGCACAAACTATTTTTTATATCAGAGACATTATCTGAGACATTTTTTGGCAAAGTAAATATTCATTCACCATTACCCCACGTATTGATTGGCATTATTATGCATTTTATATCACACCTAAATTTCCACACTGATATCAGGGGCGATAACCGTGTTTCCTTAAAATGTTAACGGACATTACTATTCATTCACTGTATTTATTTTTTGATGTGCACTGATCATACTTTATAGTCTGTCGAAAATATTATTTTTTCAGGTGACGCATTTAATTAGTATACATAATTAAAAAATGACATGCTCACGCATGATACCACCGCGCGTCACTATCAGTAAAATAAATATTACTAACTGATTATATCTGTATAGCGGGCACTCGTAATTTTTAGAACTGGTGGAATAATGACATAATTATAAACTTATTTAATTCCTATAAAGAACAATGTGTGCCTACTGACTGGGAATGCACCTTTAAAAACTAACTTAAGTTTATGTTAAAAAATACTTCCCCAACCATTTGCACACTGCAGTTTCAAATAGCCGTTAGCAAACTTGAGAAAGAAGTGAGAAGAAAATAGTCGTATTAAACTTGTAAAATGAACTTAAAACTTGGACAAGTCCCCGATTAACCGATTAGTGTTCATATAATTACGTCACCAGTGAATAATGTAAACTAACTAAACATACACAGTTTGTTTGGATCACCCCTAAGTAACTGGAATGGATTTTGGTAGGTTAATTTTGCAACCAATCCAATCGTCAAATTGATTTTCAGACTAGTCCATTTATGAAAAGGGGGTGTTTTTGTTATAAAAATATGAAAATTACTTGCAAAAAGTGCAGATCCAGATGATACGTCACGAGCCAGCTCATATGGATCTGCACTGTTTGCAAATACCAGTATGACGGGTTGTCGGGTTCAAAGGGTTTTAACAGAGAAATAATTTGGTACGAGATAATCCCAGAGCCCCAGATAAGCTGCGTATTTTCTTAAATACCTAATTCAAATGACCAAAAACCCAATTGAAATCAGAAGTAGCGAGTATCAAGAAGCAAAAACAATTTTGTAGTACCGTTATCATGCTGCAGAAAACAATGAACAGACAACAAATATAGCATATTTTTCTTATTTTCGATGGAAACATATCTTGGTATTTCATTAGAATTGTCTCCAAGGAGACAATTCTAATGAAATGCCAAGCTTGGAGACAATTCTAATGAAATGCCAAGACATGTTTTCATTTCGAAGAAAACTATTAAATAATTGCTGTCTGTTGATGTGTAAACAATTGTGTGATTTTATTTTACCCAATTAAACTTTTGAAATACACAATTGCTTCAGAAATGATGGAGTGACAATACTCAATTACTAATTACTTATCTGGAGCTTTATCCTATGATAAAATGTGACCTGTTGAATGATTTACATAACGTATGGCACAAATCCAACAAAACTTAAAGGTGCATGGCCACTCAGTCATTTACGTCTGACACAAAATGTATATAATAATGGCAATCATTCATGAGGTACTGGTGAATGAATGTTTATTTTGCCAGAAAAAAATATCAGATGATGTCTCTGATATAAAGAACATGTGATACTGAATGGGCATGTAATCGCCAACAAAAAGAGCCTTACGAGAAAAGAGACCTTACTAGTCGACTGTCTAGTAGACCGAGACAGTCGACTAGTAAGGTCTCTTTTCTCGGTCTTTTACGAAAATTGCTTTTTAGAGACGGTTCCGTTGAGTGTTCACGTGCGTCCACTTGGGAAAGGGGACGTTACGGTTTGGTGTTTAAGAACCTTTGCATAGAACAAAGCATACATTATGTTGTATAGAAACTTAGGTGTTCCTTATGACAAAAAACAACTTACGGTTAAACCTCTACATGCGTCTTACGTTACAGAGGATTATAACGAGTTCACGAGAAAACGTACCGTACCAGACAAATGCCCCTACAACCAGACCAGCATAGATAATTATTACGCTAAATACTGTTCGGTCGGTATTATCGGTCGGGATCGATTCAACGAAAGGCGCCGTATTACCGTGACCCGATAAAAAAAGAGCTCCGTATGACTGCTTACCGGCAAAACGGATCCCTTAAATGTTTGACTGTGGCTGAGAAATAGGGCTTATGGTATTTGTGACCAGTGTAGCCGAAATAGCACACTACTGTAGCCGATAACAAGCTATACTGCTTGTTACAAGCATAACGAGAGTTTCATTGATTGAATGGCGAACAGTGCAGATCCTGATCAGCCTGTGCAGATGGTCGCAAAACCCATAAGCCCCATTTCTGATCACACTGTCTGTGTCTAAACTGGCGGCAAAACCTGCGTAAGCCCCATTTCTCCAGTCACAGCCACATATTATTGTATTTGATAAGTATGCTGTAATTACACAAACGGGTGTGATACGAAACAACCGGCCGTTAATCGTCGAGCAGGTTAACACCTAACACGACAAAAATTGCGTTATTAACGGCGGAAATTTACTTTAAACGGCATAAGAGCGATTTTCTCGAGATTTAGAAAACTTTAAATTCCCATAACTCGGAAATAGTTTTAGATAACTCAATAAAAGTGAACATTTTTCTGCAAGCTCTCAACGAGGTCTAGCGATCAGTACTGGTCCTGATGTTCTAACTAAGACGCTTAGAAGAAAACGCTGACGTCATAGCCGGTCGCCATAATGGCGACTAAAAGGGTCCGCCGAAAATATATACTTAGCCCTCAGTCGAAACCAAATTTCATCGAAACCGTTTACAGGGCGGATCCAGCATTTGGGGAGCGGGGGGGGGGGGGGGGGTGGGGGGGGGGGGGGGGGGGGTGTTTAGTTGCGAATGTAACTCTTGCAATCTACTCCCGTACCGTCCATATCTAGCTGGTAAACTGTGATATATGTAAACTCCGTGGCTAAACGGGGGGGGGGGGGCGGTTGCAACCCCGGACCTCCCCCCCCCCCCCCCCCCCCCACCCCCCCCCCCCCCCCCCCCCCCCCCCCCCCCTGGTTTACAAGTCACATTTTGCCGGTAAACGGTCGTAAGGCGCCTTCTCTCGAGTCGCGTTAAAGCGACTCCACTCCAGATGAGGGGTAAAACGGATACTATTTTAAATAAATAAGTACCTAATGATGTAACTATTGCGACAGGTTTAAAAATTATAAGTGGCCAGTATAGATATTTATTTATTTAATATTAATTAATTTGTTGGGAGTAGCGCGCGTTACTCCCATTTATTTTTATAATTCGCGCTATACTGATATTGCCCGTCACGTGGTATCATGTAAACTAGGGGTCATCTCAAATACGCCATTTGTATTATAAAGTCGGATATACTTGCTCATATTGGCATATATTGATGTAGTTTCGCTGTAAACTCGTTACAATTAGTTTATTTATCTGATATAACCCGAAGTCCGATTTCTGGAAAGTGTCTTTTGTAAAATAATTGGTGTTTCAATTGTGTGTTTTGAGACGGTCCCTCGGAAGAAAATTGCCGATGCGATAGCACGTTCGATGCAAAATACATACTTTCTACATATTTAAACAACATCTGTGGTCTGCCCTAGGTAAAAGTAAGTTATTTGGAAATGTATTGATGTTGAAACACATTCGTTTCATATAGAACGCCTGTGTATAACGCTAATATGTATCAGAGTCGGACATTGTTGATATAGCTGGACGCGATGTGCGCATGCCCGGAAGTATGATTTGTGGGCCATTTGTGTCACGTGGGATTACATACGGCAAGCAGGTCGTAAGTAAAAATAGAATTGGAAACGGAAAAGCCCTTTCGTATTGGGACGTATAAAGTACGATTTAACGCGAATATAAACATCCGCCAACCGAAAATGAGCTCGCAATGTGTAGATATATAGCAAATGCAGGTAAACATCGCGTGAAAAAAATACAGTTCACTGTAATCCCATCTGGAGTGGAGCCGCTTTAATATAAACCGCAAAACTATCCATCCGGTCAAACCAACAACTTATCGGCAAACTCTGGCGTGATACAATAGTTCGCCTCCGATATGGTGTCTACCTCGCGAGAGGTGTGGAGCGGGTAGCAATTTTGTTTGTTATCGAGTGCGTGTAGACTGGCGGTGATAGTGTAATATTAAATCATGTTTATAATAAGTGTATTAACCCATTTCATGCTGAGGATACGCGGAAAATTCTAAATATTGTCTTTATATGTGCTTAAACGTATATGTCGCGACCACCATTTGAACCGTCTCGTAGAGACGGTTCAAATGAGTGGTCACAACATTGAGAAACACCAAGAATAAAAATAAAATATTTAAACAAAAATTCATACCCGTAAAGGTGGTATTCCTAATGTAACGGGTTTATAGAAGACAACCGTCTCATGTGACCCCTTTTGACACAGCACGGTTCAATTTGTTGTTCAACATTTCCTACCATTTAACTACGGAGCCCCGGAGAGAACATATACCGGTAATTCTTTTTTATTAATTCGTTCCCACGAAATAACAATTCGTTCCCACGAAATAACAATTCGTTCCCTCAATTTAACAATTCGTTCCCACGAAATAACAATTCGTTCCCTCAATTTAACAATTCGTTAAATGAATTGTTAAATTGAGGGAACGAATTGTCATTTCGTGGGTGGGAACGAATTAATAAAAAAAGTACATGTCCCCTGTGTGGCTCCGTACTAAACACACAATACTTTAGTACAAATGTACTACAGCAAGGTCAGCTTATGAATCATTTCGACAAATGATAAATGTCCAGGTTTCACAATTCGTATTAGCTCCTTGAACATATTTACAGGATTAAATTGCAGGTCTCACTCCGTATTATTTACTTGTAAATGTATTGCAAAAACATGCTATGTTAGATGCCATAATTAATATTGATACTTGATAATAAATATTTATTTAACCCGTACACCGCTATCATAATTTTTCGTCGTCTGCTGTTTGTTTTCCATTTTTATCATCAAAAACATGCTTTGACAGAACTTTAGAATGATTTACAACATGCTTTGACAGCACTTCAGAATCATTTCCATTGAAAATGATTCTGATGTGCTGTCAAACCATGTTTTTATTGAGAAATAAGGCAATATATAAAAGCAACAGCAGACGACAATTGTTGTGTGCAGCGGTCTAAGCCTTTCGTCGAGTCGATCCTGGCCGGTATAATACTCACAGGTGGAAGACTCGGATCTGTGACACAAAAATGTAGTTTTTGCGAATAATCGATTTCCGTGTCGGAGACACGGAAATCGATTCTTCGCAAAAACGACAGAAGTCAGGTCCGAGTCGTCTTCCACCTGCGATAATTATTAATACTTACAGACCAAACGGTCTTTAGAATAGCATTTCTCTATGCTGGTCTGATCGAAATGGCATTTTTCTGGTAAGGTACGTTTTCTTTTGAACACGTTATAAGTATCCGTAACTTTATACACATATGCTGGCATAGCCGATCTTCCCTGAGAGCATCTATCTAACTAAATGTGCATGTAAATTTAACAAATAATATTGATACAAGTATTTATTAACATATAAAATGTGTCACAAGGTAACAATTGCATTAATATGATGTTCATATATGATATGTATGATGAAACCACAGGTGATGGGAAAAAAATAATCTGATAATCTCTCATTGCATAAATATATAGATATCACGTGACAGTATATATATAATATATGATATACATATATATACTGCGATGTGATTTTTCCCCCGTCAAATCAGAAGTAGCGAGTATCAAAAAGCAATACAAAATGTGTGGTACTTCTCATGCTGCAGAAAAACCACAAATATAGCATATTTTTCTTATTTTCCATGAAAACACATCTTGGTATTTCTTTACAGATAATTCTCATGAAATGCCATGACATCTTTTCATTTCGCAGCAAACCATTCATTTTGTTTGATGAAATTCCATCAAATATTGATTTTATTGCGAAAAATCGATTTTCCTTTAACATGGGAAAAACGAAAAAATTGAAAATTGACTCCGAAACCTGGCGAGATAGCTTGAAAATGATGTAAATAAGAAAATAATGGTTATATTTTGAAAATCGGTCAACAAATAAAAAAATATTTTTAAAAATCTATTTTTAGCCCCTATGTTAAATTCCCATAGGAAAATTGTTTTTTTGCAATAAAATCAATATTTGATGGAATTTCATAAAATAATATTTTTTGGGGAGGGTGAATTTTTTGTTATTGTTGAAAAAGTACTTACTTTTAAATATATTTTTAGATTTAATGTGTTTAATAGCCAAAAGTTCGTCGGCAGAAAAACGTGGAACAGACAGTAATTCCTGATTTGGAGACCTGTAACCCTAAATCCTTGTTTTGGGTAACTTGAACGAAATGAGGAGGGGGACATTGTCTCTCCGTGCAATACATATATTGTGTCATCTACTTAACGTGGTATCGCGTTAGCGAAGTTGTCACCTTATACGTCGTCTTATAAACTACTTAATTATTGCAATAGTATTGTCAATACCGTCACACTACTAAGAATATAATTAGTCAGGACGAGATAAATTGGATGACATAACTAAGATCAAATTTCGTCAAAAATAATAAACGTACTACTGCCTACTAGTGAAAGTCTCCGGACGTATGCCATCAGATCTGTATACACGTTTACCCCCTATTTATCCCGTCAACACCTACAAATAGCTGTAAAATGCAAAACTTGTATTGACTGGATATCAAAAATGTTTCACGGCACCGTGTTTCACGGCACCTACGCACTGTGTTGACGGGTTAATAGAGAATAGTAGGTTAGTGCCGTGAATGGGAAAACATATCTGGCAAGGCTCAAGAATTTCTTTATTTCTCATCAGAAGTATATGTTGTGACCACTCATTTGAACCGTCTCGCCGAGACGGTTCAATTGAGTGGTCACAACATATATTTTGGTTTAGAAATAAGGAAAACAGATAGAGAATAGTAGGTTAGTGCCGTGAATGGGAACAAATATCTGGCGCGGCACGGAAACGGGATGTGCTCGGCTATTCTCTATTTACATATCTATCAACTAATATAAACAAGTGATTGCATTTTAGCCGTGCGTGTGTTAGGGTCTTTGACAACAGGGGGCCGTTTCACTAAACTTCGTACGACTAAAATGTTCGTAAGCGCAACTTTAGGATCGTCTGTAAATTTCAATTGATGGATTTCATGCTCATGTAAATCCAATAATTGTTTTGGTTTTTTTTTTAGCTTATATTTAACGGCGGCACTGGCTCTAGGACCTTGCATGCCGTCTCCCAAGAATGGGAGAAAGAACGGAGGTAGAGATATTTTGAGAGAAGCCGGTAATTCGTATTTACAGAGCAACTACGAATTATCGGTACCCATTTACAGCTGGGTGAACTGGAACAGTGTGGATAAAGTGTCTTGCTCAAGGACACAACGCACGCCGCTAAGCAGGCTCGAACCCACGACCCATGGATCAGTAGCCATTACACCACGGCGCTCCACCAATAATTGTTTACAACAAAACATTGTTAATGTGCAATTTACAGACTATCACGTTATGTGGATGGCAGAAATATGCCAGTTTTAGAACGCGGCAAACGTAAATTTTCGTCTACTGTCGATTTATATTTTGTCTTTTTCTCAATAAAAACATAGTTAAACAACATTTTGGAATCATTCCCATTGGAAATGATTCTAACGTGTTTTGGTGAGAACAAATTGAAAATAAAAATAAACAACAGACGACCAATTTTAATTCAGCATTGTAAGGGTTAATGATACTCAATAAGTGGCTGTGACTGGAGAAACGTGATTTATCCCTCAACACAGTGCGTATGTGCCGTGAAACACAGTGCCGTGAAACATTTTTGATATCTAGTCAATACTATTTTTGCATTTTACAGCCATGTGTAGGTGTTGACGGGATAAATAGAATAGTAGGTTAGTGCCGTGAATGGGAAAACAATATCTGGCGCGGCACGGAAACGGGATGTGCTCGGCAGAGCCTCGCCCATCCCGTTTCCTGAGCCTTGCCAGATATTTTTTCCCATTCACGGCACTAACCTACTATTCTCTATGTATGGGTTTTGCGACCGGTGTAGATACAGATCAGCTTGTGCATCTTGTCCTGTCGATTTATGTTTTGTATTTTTTCTAAATAAAAACATGTTTAGACAACACTTTAGAATCATTTCCATTGGAAATGATTCTAAAGTGTTGTCAAAACATGGTTTTGATGAGAAAATTTGAAAATCAAAATAAACAGCAGACGACAAATTTTAATTCAGCATTGTAAGGGTTAATGATACTCAATATGTGGCTGTGACTGGAGAAACGTGATGTATGGGTTTTGCGACCGGTGTATATACCGATCATCTTGTGCATCCATACAGTCTGATCAGGATAGGCACTGTTCTCTATTCCATCATTCAATGAAATAACTTGTATTACATTAATATATATATATTTTATAAAGCTACAGGGGTGTGCTATTTTGCCAGGGGCTATACTGGTCATAAAGCGCTTAAGTACCATTTCTCCAGTCACCGCCACATATTATTAAGGGGAAAATGATTTAAATATATCTTACCAGTTGCCCCAGTAATGCTGAATCCAAGCACCAACAAACATCCTAATCCTAGTACAGTTGACATCGACATTTTCACCGTAGGACTTCCCCGGACTGTGCTCATAGTTTTCGCTTCGTGTTGGTCGATCGATGGATTAATAGGCTCTGATGTCTATTTCGTTAATGGTTCACTTGAACACTTGTATATATATTAAAACACGTGCCGTGGGGGGGAAATACCCATGCTTAAAATAGATCTATTTTTAGGTCACATTACAACCAAGCCTATAGTTAGATCGTTCCGATAATTTAGAGTTTGTCCATGGGCGACATACTCTATAAATAATATTTAGTGCTTAGTGACGTAGTGTTGATTTGGCGAATTGAAAAATAAATATATTTTGTATTTTTATTTTAATCCAGTGTATTTTCATACATTTTGTTCGATTTCGTCTAAAATAATTAGAGCGAGTTTTAATGCAACCAATATGTCGGCCTACACTATCACACTACAGTTGTCTCAGTAAATTTCTGTTTAATATTTGTTCTTCAATAAAGCACAATCATTGAGAAACAATGTCTTCAGATAAAGGTGAGAGACATATTTTGTGAAGAAAATAACACCGGCAAGAATACAAGTACTAGATGCTATCGTATGAAATTCAGGTTTTAAAATGACAAATGTAAATCGACTCCGCCTTATATATCGTGGCCAGTGGGAAGTACGTATACAGTTACGGAAAATCAAATTTACTATATTTAGAATGATCATCATTTCACGCCCTCGGACATATGTATTTAATGCAATATTCCAAATAAGTGGGCAGACATTTGTGACCTAGACACACTAGCTAGAAGCTTTTACATAAACACAAATATGCTGCTCTATTAGTGCTCCTTACCTATGCAGGAATGTGAAATATCTTGATGCAGCCTCTTTAAAATGATCCAATTCTGAGGTAAAATATTCACTTTAAAACCATGCCATGCCACGTTACTTGCGGAACTACAGATTGAATGTTGTATGTGTTCTCGATCATCATCCAGAGCAAATGTACCATCATGGTACAAACCAGTTCCCATCCCCGAGTTTTCTCTGAAATAAATTCTTGTTTGAAACTTCCAGAAAAATCTGTTGTTTTGATCAGTTTTTGTCACAACATACCCTCAATTCTTATTTGCCCATTTCTGATCAATGGGAACAGGTCAGATGGCCCTGGAATGAGCATTCATCAATTAATACGATGTAAAATCTGAATAAAATACAAAATCAACTACAAAATAATAATTAAACAATTAAAATGAATTTTAATCAGCAGAAAGTGTAATATTTATAAATTTCACCGGTGCCATTATACGAAACTGGCAGCTAACTGGTCACTGCTACCTCAGACGCATATTATAGACAGGTTTGTTTTGCTGTAAACAACTTGTCCAATACACTGCAGTTGGAGAGAATGAAAAAAATATATATTAGAAAAATAAATAAAATAATATATGTTGTCATGCCCATTCACTGACCACTTTCGGCCAAACAAGCATGTTTTATAAAAAAATCACTTAAAAAACAGGTATAAAATTGTATATACACGGCGCGAGCACATAATCTTCAGTTATGAAGGAGTGCTGTAAATCTGAAGATTTAGAAGAAGAAGATGTCAGAAAATAGTTATGTCTTGCTTGCTTTTAGTTACAAACATACATGTTTCATAATAGGAAATATATACATGTGTAGTCACTGGAGAGTGCATGACAGCAGGGCACAAGTCCACTTTAGTTCAATTATTTTAATACAGTGGAATCTCACTATACCAAACACTACGGGTACCATCGGCGTGTTCAGTATAGAGAGGTTCAACTGTACAACTTGGGGTACCGCAAAGCCCCGCTCTTCCACTAGGTCCATGCTGTGGGCCTGACAGCTGGTGATTGATTGCTTACAGTGGAAAACTCGCCATACCGGACACCATGGCGGTGTTCGGCATAGCGAGGGTCCACTGTACTTGCATTTTATTGTAGCCGGCTGTCATGTACACAATATATAACAGTATCATGGTATCTGTCTATACTATCAGTAAATGCTAACACCTACTTCAACCCCTTCAACACCAAATGCTAGTTTTAATAGTTATAACGAACAGTATAGATAGATATGGATGAAACAACTCGATAGAATCGTCACTGATCGCAATTATTTTATTACATTGAAATATTACATTAAATGTCTCATTCCGATCGCCAAGTGTGAAATGAGAATGAGTATATTTTAAAGTCCCAGCAACAGCTAAGGTCACATAAGGATGGAATTAAAGTTTGACATATCATTCGACATACCAGTTAGATGAAAATATTATTAAAATATTTACATGCCCTAGGGTAGGTTTTGAACTCACAACCTTCAGTAGTGAAGTCCTGTACTCTGTCCCTGGGCCACATGATATCAATTGGCTGCGATTCGTGTGCATATAGATTCTTCAATGGCTCCCATATCTTGTCAAAATTGTTTAGGTTTCATTCCTTCAGTGCGATTGTTTTTTCAATATCGAATAAATAGGTGTATAAAATTTGAACCCATTTATATTTGCGGTTATTTCTCTCATTTTACACTACCGGTAATAGATATATAGTTTAGTTCTCATAAGTATTTTATTAAAAACTATTCCATAGTTCATTGTTCCAAACAAAAAACTTTCAATAGTTAATTCCACATTGTTTATACTGTTGCAATTATCAGTAATCCATGTTTTAAAAGAAGATATAAATGTTTGTATTATTGGACAGTTCCACAATAGATGTTAGATTGTTTCTACTTCTTTGCGACAAAACATTTTGAAATTAAATAATCATTTTTATTGGCAAAATTCATGAATATCTGAGAAAAATAAACATTTCTTTTGGGTAAAAAAGTTGTATTGAAATCAACAATATAATGCTGGTGTCTGTTTGTAAATGTAAACTAGGGTTCAATCCAAGTGTTTATGCAGTTAGATGCTGTATATATTCAATTTTATTGAAAAATATAAAATACCAAAAAACAAATAGCAGCTATCACGACCCAACTTGATTGGGTCGGTGATGTTCTTGACTATGTAAAATGTTATTCCGAATATAGTCAAAATGTGTAAAATCCTCAGACCCTGCTGATGGAATAGCTGTCTTATTTACTAAATTAACTGTTAACTAAGAAATAACCTGTCATAATGTCACTGGATAGTTCTGCTTCAAGTTTAATACCAATTTTACTATGCTGATCCTGTATGCTGTTCGCCATTTTGCAGTATACATGTATGCAGAAACAAATGTGACGTTGCAAACACGCATGTGATGTCATAATCACACAATTTACGTCACTTACTGACGTCGGAATGTTATGACATTTTACCTGCACAGACGTCTTTGAATATTCAGGAAATTTTGACTGAATATGGGGATGTTAATTACATATAAATTTGTTTGGAAAGCCTTAGGTGCGCAGAATTAGCCGACACCATTGCAGGGATTCCGCTGGGGAAAATAAAAAATTGCCACTACAAAAAAAAACAAAACAATTGGCTATAAAAAATTACAATTTTCGAGAAAAAAAAAAAAATTGGATTTCTTTTCGAAAATTGTAATTTTTTATCGCCAATTGTTTTATTTTTATCGCCAATTGCGAAAGTGGCGATCGCCAGCGGAATCCCTGCATTGTAGTCGCTTTGTCCTTTAAAGGTGCATGCCCACTCAGTAGGCACAACATTTTCTTTATAGGACTTAAATAAGTGTATAATTATGTCATTATTCCACCACTTCTAAAAATTATAACTGCCCGCTATACAGATATAACCATTTGGTAATATTTATTTTATTGATAGTGACGCGGTGGTATCAGATTATTTTCATATGCAAATGAGGCATGATGTTTTTAATTATTTATACTAATTAAATGCATCACCTGAAAAAAGAATACTTTTGACAGATTTTAAAGTATGATTATTGCACATCAAAAAATAAATACAGAGAATAAATAGTAATGTCCGTTAACATTTTAAGGAACACGGTTATCGCCTATGATATCAGTGTAGAAGTTTACGTTTGATATAAAATGTATAATAATGCCAATCAATACATGGGGTAATGGTGTATAGCGGGCACTCGTTGTTTTTAGAACTTGTGACACAATTATACACTTATTTAATTCTTATAAGGAACATTTTGTGCCCATTGAGTGGGCATGTACCTTTAAAGTTGCATGCAGATTATGAAGGAAATGATCATGAACATTTCCTTCCAAAGGCAAGGTCCCGCCACAATAGATATATATGCAATATATTACTTGATCTTGAATCACATTATCATGATTATGTGTCATGCAAACTCCTGAAGGTCTGTAGCCGATTTCACCAACATTGCAAAGTATACTTTTCTAGCAAAGTATACTTTGAGGGACAAATTTTCAATTTAAGGATAAATTTATTAATTTTTAGCCAGGTTTTTTTGAAAAAAAATCCAGGCTATTGGATTGGCGAAAGCCGGGCGGGCGGGCGGCGTCCACAATCAATGTTAAGTTTTCGTGTTTGAGTCCATTTCTTTGTTACTGTACCACCTAGGACCACCAAACTTTCACAGCTTCATAATCAAGGGATGCCCACCACATATCACTATCCAACATGTTACTTTTTTTTTAATTTCACCCATTTTTTCCGCGTAGTCGACTTAGCCATTTTCAATGTTAAGTTTTCGCGTTTTCAATGTTAAGTTTTCGTGTTTAAGTCCATTTCTTTGGTACTGTACCACCTAGGACCACCAAACTTTCACAGCTTCATAACCAAGGGGTGCCTACCACATACAACTATCCAACATGTTACTTTTTTTTTAACTTCACCTATTATTTCTACGTAATTGACTTAGCCATTTTCAACGTTAACTTTTTAACGTACGTCTGGTTAAAGTTTTTTGGTTAAAACTTTTTCGTTATACTATATCTCTGCAACTGCTTCGCCCATTACCTTGAAACTTCACATGGGTGTTTATCATCATCCATATTTTCATTCTAACACCCAACCGTGCGGCCCCTGTGCGCAATGTCAAGGTCAAATTACTTTGAATTTATTTGTTAAAGTTTTTTCGTGTACTATATCTCTGCAACTGCTTCACCCATTACCTTGATACTTCACATGGGTGTTTATCATCATTGTCGCACCCGCTTGCGGAAAGCGCGATATCGTCGGCATTTTGGCATACGTCCGTCCGTCCGTCCGTCCGTGTGTCCGGTTAAAGTTTTTTCGTTAAAGTTTTTTCGTTAAAGTTTTTCCATCTACTATATCTATTTTTTTAGTGTCCATGCCTCGCCCCAAGGTGCGACATGCAGGCCACGGCCATCTAGTCTACAAAAAGTGGGTATAATTATGTTATCCAAGTGTCCATGCTTGGAAAAAACCTGGCCTTCGTGGCTTTGCCTCGTTTCTTGTTATTATACTGAATTTATTACATTATCACAGCCATTTTGGCTGTGATAATGTAATAAATTCAGTATAATAATTCTGCATAGTTTTAATCATCAAATATATGCAATCATTAGTTCTGTATGAAATGATGAATTTCGGGAAAAATAAATGATTACTCCCTCAAAATATACTTTGCTAGAAAAGTATACTTTGCAATTTTGATGAAATCGGCTACTGGTCTTTCGAATGAGATTTTAAACTGTGATCCCGTCTCTACTCTCTATATGTTGCTGGGACTTTAAACCCATTCACTTTTTCTTGTTTCAAAAGGAAACTGTAACTCATATCATCATCTTCGGTACATAATTAATTTAAATATAGTTGTATGTTATTGTTACGTACGTTCATTATTGTGCATACGACTTCTTGTCGAAAGAATACCATACATATATCCTAAGCTGATGAATTAAATTAACATGGTTGTCTGTCTGTCCGTCCGTCACAAAATCTGTGTCGCGCTTTTCTCCAAAAGTGTTTTGAGTAGTCACAAAATTTTACAGGAATATTTGTCATGCTGTGAAGTTGCTCACCTGGGGTTTTAGATGCAGATTCATCCTGTATTCGCAGAGTTATGGTCCTTGACTTAGTGAAACATGGCTATTTTCAACTTGTGTCGCACATTACTGAAAAACTATTTGAGCTACAGTCATGAAACCGTATAGGAATGTTTGTCACCATGTGAAGTTGCAGATTCATCCAGTTTTCACAGACTTATGGTCCTTGACTTAGTGAAAAGTTGCGATTTTCAACTTGTGTCGCACATAACTGAAATACTTTTTGAGCTACAGTCATGAAACATTATACTAAGGACTGTTTATCAACATGTGGAGTTGTACATCATGTGCTTTTGATGTTTGAGTATGGGTGGAGTTATGGCCCTTTAAATCGCTAATTTTTAACTTGTGTCGCTGGTAACTCAAAAAGTATTTGAGTTACAGGCATGAATCTACATAGGTATGTTAATAAGCATGTGCCGTTGTGCGCCTGGGATTTTGTTTGCGGAATCATCCAGTAAGGATGGAGTTGGCAATTTTGTCCATCACAAATTTGTGTCACGCATATTTCCCAAAGTGTTTTGAGTTAGAGTTGCGAACTTTTAATGGAATGTTTTGATGCGGATTCATGTAGTATTGGCAGAGTTATGGGCATTGGTCTCTTTTTATTTTATTATTTCCCTTGAAGGATTACTTTAATAGTTCAATACCGCAGTACATCATACTTGTGGACAAATGCCACACATCCATGCTGCCCTTAATATGACCTTGACCTTGACAACTTTGAACTTTTTCACACATTACTAAGTTTGCCGGGGTTTCTCAATTCTGTCATAACTTTTATAAGTCTTGATGGATTACTTTAATATTTAAATACATAACACCTGTGGAAAAATGTCACACATCCATGCTGCCCTAATATGACCTTCAACATTTGACCTTCACAACTGTACTTATGAATACTTATCACTTTCGGTTTTTAAAACTGTCACAGTTTCTCCAATCTGCCACCGGCGGCATTTTATTTAAAATGTGTGCAGACAGGCCACATTTTCTTCTTTTTTTGTTATTATCAAGGCTGCCAGTGAGGGGATAAGCTCAGTGATAATGATGCCCTTGTTTTAACTGTACATGTATATAATAGAGGGCCACATGGAAGATTAGTTTCTACATGTAAATGTGTCGCCCGTTGTAAATAAAGACTATTATTATTATTATCTGTTCCTTTGAGCAAAAACAAACATTTTATATGTGAACTTCTTGGCATAAAACGTTATAGGAATGAATGGCCTTTTTGTGGAATTTATCGGGGTATAAACTTGGAAAAGTCGCGGGAATACTGGACGAAGGCCGGAAGGCCTCGTCCAGTATTCCCGCGACTTTTCCAAGTTTATATCCCCGATAAATTCAACAAAAAGGCCATTCATTCCTTATAATTCCAGCATTTTAAATAAATTCATCAAGAAAATGTGTTTATTTTCCGTTTTCTTAAGAATTATTTTAACTGCGCCTGACGGTTACAGAAAGTAGTTCAGCATGGAGTTTACTGGGATATAAATTTTGGACTGAGACTTGCAACGGACCAATCAAATGTTAGGGAATTGTGTAAATATTTTTGTGCTGGAATTATTACCTGATAAATAGAAAACTGAGCTAGTGCCTTTTGATATCTATTTTATCGGACCCGGCTAGGAAACAGTAGGTCATGCATAGCCAGGTCACAACGGATGCAAAATTAATTTTCATTTTTTCTTTGGTCAAACAAATGTCACAATGTAACAATTACCGAATGACGTCAATGTAATGACGTGACGTAAACATCTTCACATTATTTTCAACAAAAATTGTTACACATGTATGTTTGCTCATCATGTAACATAAAATGTTACCTGATAAATAAAATAACATGCAAGTGTCTTTTGATATCAAATTTATCAGACTTTGCTTGAAATATCTTCGGAATTTCTACAAGTTTCCTAGCCTGGCCTAATAAACTTGATATCAAAAGACACCGACATCAGGGCTCCAGATCAGGAGTTAGTAATTGAATATTGTCACTCTGAAATTTCTGAAGCAATTGGGTATTTCAACATTTTAATTGGATAAAATAAAATCACACTACTGTTTACACATCAACAGATAGCAATTATTGAATAGTTTGCTTCGAAATGAAAACATATTTTGGCATTTCATTAGAATTGTCTCCTTGGAGACAATTCTAATGAAATATTAAGATGTGTTTTCAAGGAAAATACCGTAAGAAAAATATGCTATATATGTATTTGTGGTTTGTTTATTTTTTCTTCAGCATAATACAGATACCACAAATTTTGTATTGCTTTTTGTTGCTCTCTGCTTTTGATTTCAATTTTTTTTTTGGCAATTTTAATTGGGTATTTAAGTAAATAAGCAGCTTATCTGGAGCCCTGCTGACATGATATTTTCTATGTACAACACTACCTTCGCTAATCTTGCCAATATTTGAATTTATTTTATTTTAAAATACTTGACTATTGTGCTTGTAATCAAGCAGCTTGATTGTAAGTTGAAATTTGCAATATACATGTATGCAGGGATTCCACTGGGGAAAATAAAAAAATCTTGCCACTTCAAAAATAATAAAACAATTGGCGATAAAAAATTACAATTTTCGAAAAAAAACAAGAAAAAACAATTGGCGATAAAAAATGACAATTTTTGGGAAAAAAAATAAGAAAAAAAATATTTTGTTTTTTTTATTTTTTTTAGAAATAACATATTGGCAAGATTAACGCAGGCAGTAGTGTATACAGCCTTATTTCTGGTTGGGCGTAAATCCCTACTAACCCTTTCACCCCTAATTAACTGGAATGGATTTTGATATATGTTAAATTTGCAACCAATCCAATCGTCACAAAATAATTTTCAGACTTGTCCATTTATGAATGTGTTTTTGTTCACAAAAATATGAAAATTACTTGCAAAAATTACAGATCCTGTTGAAACGGCTCGTCACGAGCCGGCTCATCTGGATCTACACTGTTTGCCAATACCACTATACAGGTCTGTGGTGTTGACAGGGTTAAACCATTTTATTATATACCTACCCATGAAATACATAGTTATACGATGTAAATAAAAGTCATATGTTCTCATCGATGAAATAAACAACTTCGGTGAAAATACGACTACTTCCGCTATCTATATTCATAACACGCATCTGCAATGCCGGACTACAAATAGGCTGCAAATACACATTCATTACCGTATACAGTCTAAAAACTGCTAATTTCCATTGAGCGGTATATAATAAATAGGCACTAACACCACTCGATGAACATATTCGTTGGAAAAATATGAATATCCTCTATGAATCTTTTGCAGATAACAACCTCGGCATATCTTGGCACGACACAGCTTGGATCCCAGTCTTGAATCAAAGCAATGTGTTAGATTACTTCAGCGAGCGTTCCAACCCGTTCTACGACCGACAGTGCAACAATGAGATCATCAAGATGCAGCGGTTGGGACAGGACCAACTAAAGTACTGTATTTATTCTGATGGTAGATTCCTCTCTAATAGTAGCCCCCGTCTCTAATAGTAGCCCCTGTCTTTATACCCCCCGCAACGAGGGGTATACTGGCGTCAGGTCCGTCCGTGCGTGCGTGCGTCCGTAAACTTAACATCAGAGAAATATTGTTATAACTTCTATTTCTTTAAAATGCTTAATATTTCACACATGCATTCCTGTAAGGCTCTACTACCATGCTGTGCTAAATCTATGACCGTCCAACCCCTGCTGATCCCAAGGTCAATGTCAAATACTTGGTCTCTTTACAAAACTTAACATCAGAGAATAAGTTATAACTTCTATTTCCTTCATTGAAAATTCTTAATATTTCACTTATGCATTCCTCTAAGGTTGTACTATCATGCTGTGACAAACCTACGACCGTCCAAGCCCCGTTGATCCCAAAGTCAAGTTCACATCATTCTTAGTCTCTTTACAAAACTTAACAGAGAAATCGGTTATAACTTCTATTTCCTTGCTTGGATCTGCTTCACATTTCACACACACATTGCTCCAATGGACCTCTACCACCCTGTGACAAATTCACGTTCATGCCGCTCCCACTAAGCCCAGTGTCAAGGTCACAAGCCCACACACTTGGACATTTTTACATATTTTAGGGGTACCTGGGCCCACGCGGGGGATATTCCGTAAGCCTCGCTTACTGACCAATCTAATTAATAGTAGCCCCCATCTCTAAAAGTAGCCCCCATCCCTAATAGTAACCCCGTTTTTAATTGTAGCCCCATCTCTAATAGTTGCCCCTGTCTCTAATAGTAGCCCCTATCTCTAATAGTAGCCCCCGTCTCTAATAGTAGACCCCGTCTATAATAGTAGCCCCCCATCTCCAATAGTAGCCCCTGTCTCTAATAATAGACCCCATCTCTAATAGTAGCCCCCGTCTCTAATAGAGCCCCCGTCTCTAATAGTAGCCCTTGTCTCTAATAGTAGCCCCTGTCTCTAATAGTAGCCCCGTCTCTAATAGTAGCCCACCATCTCTAATAATAGCCCCCATCTCTAATAGTAGCCCCTGTCTCTAATAGTAGCGCCCATCCCTAATGGTAGCTCCCGTCTCTAATAGTAGCCCCGTCTCTAATAGAGCCCCCGTCTCTAATAGTAGCCCTGTCTCTAATAGTAGCCAAAATAGTAGCCCCATCTCTAATAGTAGCCCCTCGTCTCTAATAGTAGCGCCCATCTCTAATAGTAGCTCACATTTCTAATAGTAGCCACCTTCTCTAATAGGAGCCCCCGTGCGTGCGTCCGTGCGTCCGTAAACTTAACATCAGAGAAATATTGTTATAACTTCTATTTCCTTCTTCTAAAATGCTTAATATTTCACACATGCATTCCTGTAAGACTCTACTACCAGGCTGTGCCAAATCCACGACCGTTCAACCCCTGCTGATTCCAAGGTCAAGGTCAAATACTTAGTCTCTTTACAAAACTTAACATCAGAGAAATATTGTTATAACTTCTATTTCCTTCATATAAAATGCTTAATATTTCACACATGCATTCCTATAAGGCTTTACTACCATGCTGTGCCAAATCCACGACCGTCCAACCCCCGCTGATTCCAAGGTCAAGGTCAAATACTTAGTCTCTTTACAAAACTTAACATCAGAGAAATATTGTTATAACGTCTATTTCCTTCATCTAAAATGCTTAATATTTCACACATGCATTCCTGTAAGGCTCTACTACCATGCTGTGCCAAATCCACGACCGTCCAACCCCCGCTGATCCCAAGGTCAAGGTCAAATACTTAGTCTCTTTACAAAACTTAACATCAGAGAAATATTGTTAGAACTTCTATTTCCTTCATCTAAAATGCTTAATATTTCACACATGCATTTCTGTAAGGCTCTACTACCATGCTGTGCCAAATCCACGACCGTCCAACCCCCGCTGATCCCAATGTTAAGGTCAAATACTTATATAGTCTCTTTACAAAACTTAACATCAGAGACATAAGTTATAACTTCTATTTCCTTCATTGAAATTTCTTATTATTTGAATTGCGCATTCCTCTAAGGTTGTACTATCATGCTGTGACAAATCTACGACCGTCCAACCCCCGCTGATCCCAAGGTCAAGGTCACATACTTAGTCTCTTTACAAAACTGAACATCAGAGAAATATGTTATAACTTCTATTTCTTTCATTGAAAATTCTTAATATTTCATGCATGCATTCCTCTAAGGCTCTTCAATCATGCTGTAACAAATTCCCACTGATCTCGAGGTCAAGGTCACATACTTAGTCTCTTTACAAAACTTAACATCAGAGAAATCGGTTGTAACTTCTATTTCCTTGCTCGGATCTGCTTCACATTTCACACACGCATTGCTCCAATGGACCTCTACCACCCTATGACAAATTCACGTTCATGCTGCTCCCGCTAAGCACAGAGTCAAGGTCACAAGCCCACACACTTGGAAATTTTTACATATTTTAGTGGTACCTGGGCCCACGCGGGGAGTATTCCGTAAGCCTCGCTTACTGACCAATCTAGTTAATAGCAGGCATATTCCCTCTTTATTAGCTTCCTTCTTTAATAGTAGCCCTGAATAGACATTGACCTTCACCTTGGTGACCTTAACCTTTGTGGCAATAATTTTGGACATGCATCCAAAATAGTAGTCCAAATTTCGCATTCATCTGTTAATCAAATCATTACCAAACTTCATCAATAGCTTTCCCATATTCATAGCTATCCATCCATTGTCATTTGAGTGACCTTCACCTTGGTGAAGGTCAAGGTCACTCAAATGCTGTGTGTCAATACATTGGGATGTACGTCCAAATGTTGAATACCTCCTGATCCATTAGTCAGATCCTTACCAAACTACATCAATAGCTTTTTCACATTGATAGCCATCCATCCAGTGTCATTCACGTGACTCTGACCTTGGTGACCTTAACCTTTGTGGCATAATTTCTGACATGCATCCACAATAGTATAAATTTGGCATATCACTTGATTTGTTAATCAAATCATTACCGAACTTCATCAATAGCTTCCTCACATTATTGGCTTTCCAGCCAGTGTCATCCAGGTGACCTTCACCTTGGTGACCTTAACCTTTGTGTCAATAATTTTTGACGACCTCCTGATCCGTTAGTCGAAGCCTTACCAAACTCCATCAATAGCTTCTTCACATTGATGGCTATCCACCCAGTGTCACTTGGGTGACCTTGATCTTGGTGTCAACAATTTTGGACGTACGTCCAAATGTTGAATATCTCTATAGTTGGATCATGACCAAACTTCATCAATAGCTTCCTCACATTCATAGCTATCCATCTAGTATCATTTAGGTGACATTGACCTTCACGTTGGTGACCTTGACCTTCATGCCAATAATTTTGGACGTACATCCAAACTCTTGATCCATTAGTCAGATCATCTCGAAACTTCATCAGCAGCTTCTTCAAATTGATGGATATCTACCAGTGTACTTTGGCTGAACTTGACCTTCACTTTGGTGTTGACAATTTTGGACCCTGTGCCCAAGGTCAAGGTCAAATGACTTAGAAGTTTGCGTTCCGAAATGTGCGTTAAAGTTTTAAATACATTATATCTCTGCAGTCCTAAGTCACATTGACTTGAAACTTCATATGCTTATTATTCATCATCCATATATTCATTCTGTGTCCCACTCATGCGGCCCCTGTAACCCTATGTCAAGGTCAAATGACTTAGAAGTTTGCGTTAAAGTTTCTTTCAAAATTTGCGCTAAAGTTTTCACATACCTACTATCTCTGTAACCGTAAGTCAGATTTGTTTGAAACTTTGTATGCTTATTGGGCATCAAAGTTCAAATAAATACACTCTGAGACTATCAAAGGCCCCGGCGGGCTTGACATGCGGGCCGCGGCCATCCTCGTTTATAAATATTTGCGTTAAAGTTATTATTTACCAGTACAGGCGGTGGCTAGGGGTATACATGTATAGTTTGTGTGACCTTGACCGTGGATGTCCTGATCTTGTGACCCTGGTGACCTTGACCTTCATCACAATTGCCTTGTTTAGTGGGTGAGGCTCTCCCCAGCGATTGTTATATTTTCTTGAAGGACAACTGTTGTATTGTGGCATACATGTAGGTCGTTAATATAAAACCTGGAAATTTGCACCTCAAAATAAACCAGAGAAAATTTTGATTTGTTTTTGTCAAGATCAAGGCATTGGCAAATGATGAATCAAAGTATTGTTTAAAGGTCTTGCATTATTTAGATTTTAATGTGTGAAAGAACAAGATATTAGTTATTGACATAAAAGAAAAATTGATAACATGTGACCTCTAAAGCAGTCATAATGATCAATAAATACACTTGAAATTAACATTTTTTATGCGTCCCGATAATGTCCAATCGATTGTTTAACGTTAGACAAACAAAACTGATATTTAATACTGTTTGTAAAATAATTCACTTACCACAGTGTAAGTAATTTTAACGGTAAAATAAAATTCAAATATCCACATGAAAGTTATTTGCTCAGCTGTCTACTGATATCTTGATATCAAATAAAGAATCAAGGTGCTACACATGAAAATGTAACATCACTGTCATTTTCCCATTTTCCGTAACGATAAGTCCCGTTTAAAATTAAGAAAACAACCTGTTTCAGCATTTATCGATATTTACACACGCTTTTATAGAGCCTGTGTTTTTATGACGCAGAGTTAATGCAGTATTGGTGTTCAATCAATGCATAGCGAAATATCATGCTACATATTGGATTTTTAAGGAAGTAAATGCGAGGGAGTGCTAGCGACCGCAGCATTTAGTTCCTGAAAAATCTGATATGTGAACAATAACATACTTATAGTTCAGCCAAGTGTACAATGTAATGAATGTTCAATCCGAGTATTGATTTTCCATTTCCTGTCAAATAGTTAATCATTAAATCTGGTAATATAGAACTTATTGGGGTTAAACGTTGCAATATGTGAAATAAGTGGAGCACAATGCTGCCCAGCGATTGGCTTAGAAAGTAGGGCTAACAATAAATTGCAGAGCTCCAGATAAGTTTTGTATCTAAAGAGTATTATACCCCCAGATTTCAAATTCAATGCGTATTTTACTTTTACAAATGTATTACTGATTTTCTTCTTTACTAAATAGGGAACAAATAATAAAAAATAAAACAAATTTAAAAATTCATTTATTTGAGTTGCAAAAAGCAAACAGTGTTTAACACTGTTTGCTTTTTGCAACTCAACTAAGTAAATTTTCAACTTTATTCCAGTATTTTCACTACTCAGTTTGAAAATCAATGCATATTTTCACATTGCTGTGAGTATTTTGTATTCCCACTTTTGATAACCAATGCGTATTCTGCTAAAGTAAGTGCGTAAAATACGCCAATACGCACCTTATCTGGAGCTCTGAAATTGTATTACAGCAACATGTCGGGAGTGGAATATGTTCTGCTCCATGTGCAGGAACCAATCCTCTACATCGTCAGGAAACAGTACCGCCATTCGCCCCAACAAGGTAAGCAATAAATGGAGGATCGTAAACGAGTTTTCTGAGTTTCTTATGATATTGATCAGTCGACGACTTGAAACTTCACATACTTCTTTCTCATCATCCATATTTTCATTCTATAGCCCACCCATGCGGCTTGTATGCCCAAGGTCAAGGCCAAATGTCCTAGAGAACATATTTGTTGGTCGGACTAGGCTGCGGTCGGGGGTATCCGTGAGCCCCTGCTCACTTGCTCTAGTGGCTTACCTGGGCTCTTTGGCCTCCTTCGGGTATCCTCTTTCTGGTTTGGTCAATCTGAGTCAATATTTTTCCCGCCTACAAAAGTTTTCTAAATAAAACTTGGCCATGTGGAATGCAGTTTAGAAATGAGGACTCGCGTCCTCATTTCTAAACTGCATTGCACATGGCCAAGTTTGATTTAGTCTAGGAGAAATTAGTAGGTAACAGTTACCATGGTTACGACGATCTGTTTCAGCTACACCACAAGCGGATTACTACATCATAGCCGGCGTGGTGCATCAGGCGCCGGACCTCGGTACCGTGCTCAACTCGCGCCTTGTAAGTTACAGTGGAACCATTCCTCTAATATAACCACTTCTGATTAAACCACCTCTAATAAAACCCTCTGATAAACCCACCTCTGATAAAACCCCTTCTGATTAAACCACCTCTGATAAAACCACCTCTAATAAAACCACCCCTGATAAACCCACCTCTGATAAAACCACCTCTGATAAACCCACCTCTAATAAAACCACCCCTGTTAAACCAACCTCTAATAAAACCACCTCTGATAAAAGACCATCCTCTGCTGCATTAAACTTTGTTGTGTCTGCTGTGTATTTTTCATTTTCATCCAGTTCCCGCCTTCTAAGGATTAACCCTTAGACCGCTACACACAACAATTGTTGTCTGCTGTTGCTTTTGTATCTTGCCTTATTTCTCAATAAAAACATGGTTTGACAGCACTTCAGAATCATTTCCATTGGAAATGATTCTGAAGTGCTGTCATAGCATGTTGTAAATTATTCTAAAGTGCTGTCAAAGCATGTTTTTGATGATAAAAATGGCAAATAGAAAATAAACAGTAGACGACAAGAAAAATAAGATAGCAGTCGAAGGGTTAAGAGACCACTGGCAATACTGCTGAAAACATGCTAATTTAGACCTTAAAGTTGGGGTCCCACCTATTAGGCACAAAAGTGTCTAAAAGGAATTACATAAGTGTATAAATGTGGAACTATTCCACCATTACGAGTACCTGCTATGCAGATATGATATTTGTTTTATATATATACCGATTTAATTATTCTTCCCCTGTGTTATCAATGCTAATACATATTTATTATATACCTACCCATGAAATACATATTTATACGATGTAAATAAAAGTCATATGTTCTCATCAATGAAATAAAACAACTTCCGGTGAGAATACGACTACTTCCGCTATCTATATTCATAATGCTCATCGAAAGAAAACAGTGCACATAGGCTGCAAATACACATTCATTACCGTATACAGTCTAAAAAACTGCTAATTTCCATGGAGCGGTATATAATAAATAGAATATTCATATTTTTGCAACGAATATGACATATATGTTCATCTCGTGGTGTAAAATGTCCATATTTCACTCGTGCCGAAATATGGACATCTCACACCACTCAATAAGCATATATGTCATATTCGTTGCAAAAATATGAATATCCTCTATATATGCTTTAATGTATACATGTATCTTATAGTTTTATGGTATGCTAATAATGTACATGTATGCTTTTTTTTTTTTAAATCTTTAATATTTTTTTTGTTATTTCTCAATGAAAGTATATGTTGTGACCACTCATTTGAACCGTCTCGACGAGACGGTTCAAATGGTGATCGCGACATATACTTCTGAGTGCATAGAAGGAAAATATTTATGATTTTCCGCAAACATGTAATGGGGTATCCTTGGCATGAAATGGGTTCATTGAGAGACCACCTGGCCTCTCATCACACTATTGAAATTTAAATCACATTGATGGTCTTTAAATATAGATATGACTGGTTTCTTGTTTTGTCCTTATTGCAAAATGTCTAATAGCTTTTCTGGATGTAAATATTCCGTATATGTATTACAATATCATGCAGAGCTTAAAACGGGATCAAACCTGTTACGACTTAAATATAAATTTGATTGGTTTCTTGTTTCATTCTTATTGCACAATGTCTTGTCTGCTCAACCCTTACAATGCAGGAAATGAAAATTGTCGTCTGCTGTTTTGTTTTCTCTCAATGAAAACATGGTTTGGCAGTTTTAACATACTTTACATATAATTACACTGGTTGGTGTTGAGAGGTGCTTGTTGTAGGGAGATTAACTCTTAGACCGCTATTTTATTTTTTATCATCAAAAACATGCTTTGACAGCGCTTTAGAATAACTTACAACATGGTTTGACAGCACTTCAGAATCATTTCCATTGGAAATTCTGAAGTGCTGTCAAACCATGTTTTATTGAGAAATAAGGCAATATATAAAAGCAACAGCAAACGACAATTGTTGTGAGTAGCGGTCTAAGGGTAGCGGCGGTTTGTCTATTTGTGAATTACACTATCAGTGTTTTATACAGAGAGGGGTTGTTGTGGAGAGTTTATATCAGAGCTCCAGTTAAGATGCGTAATTTGACCAAATTGGGGTGAAATTTTGTTATTTCTTCATCCAAAATGGCAAGTTGGGAGTCCTTTAGAATCGCCTCATTGAGGCGATTCTAAAGCACTCCCAACTTGGCATTTTTGATGGAGAAATAAGAAATTTACCTCCAAATTACGCACCTTACCTGGAGCTCTGTATATAAATATGTTTGTCTGTTCCCTGTACATCCAATTGTGTAGTGTCCAAATTGTGTATCTATTATCAAAAGTGGGAGTACAAAATACTCACAGCAATGTGAAAATACGCAGTGATTTTCAAATTGAGTAGTGCAAATACTGTAATAAAGTTGAAAATTTACTCAGTTGAGCTGCAAAAAGCAAACATGGTTTGTTTTTTGCAGCTCAAATAAGTGAATTTTTTAATTTTTTATATTTCTTTTATCATTTGTTCCCTATTTACCGGTAATAAGAAAGAAAATCAATAATACATTTAAAAGTAAATACACATTGAATTTGAAATCTGGGGGTATAATACTCTTTAGATTCAAAACTTATCTGGAGCACTGCACGTACATCCAAAGGTTGCATATCTCTTGATATCGTTGTCCAATCTTTACTAAACATCATCAGTAGCTTCCTAACACTGATGGCTAACCATCCTGCGTGATTCAAATGACCTTGACCAACAATTTTTTCAGATTATAGATCACACCCAATAATTTGTTGATGTCCGCCTTATGTGAATATACTGGCCGGTCTGAGATAACATTATGTTAACTCAGAGCTCCAGATAAGTTTTGTATTATACCCCCATATTTCAAATTCAATGCGTATTTTACTTTTACATTAAATGTATTATTGATTTTCTTCCTTAATAAATAGTGAACAAACGATAAAAAAACAACAAATTTAAAAAATCACTTATTTAGGCTACATAAAGAAAACAGTGTTTGCTTTTTGCAGCTCAACTCAGTAAATTTTCAACTTTATTACAGTATTTGCACTACTCAATTTGAAAATCAATGCATATTTTCACATTGCTTTGAGTATTTTGTAGTCCCACTTTTGATACATGTAATCAATGCGTTTTCTGCTAAAATAAGTGCGTAAAATACGCCAATACGCACCTTATCTGGAGCTCTGGGATAACTTAATGTTTTGTTCTGTTGTAGCTGAATACTGTGCATAACTTACAGACGTCGTTCGAAGAAGGTAAGCACTGAAGCTCACTCCTCAAAAGTAAACTGATATACAATTGACGATATCACATTTCAAGCCATTATTATATACATGTATTTATCTGTGAGAGAAAACCCGTAATTGTCAATTTGCACTTAATACACCGTGAAGAGAACACCCATAATCACACTGGCGCACTCTCCCGCACTCTCCCGCACTCTCCCGCACTCTCCCGCAGTGGTTATGAAATAAACACCACCCAGCTATGCTGGGTTTCTTATGATGTCGGTCAATAAGTTTAATAAATACAACTTATAAACAAATTCAACACAAATGTTAGTCTCATCTGACAGACCAGTGGGATCGAAATACTATGAAAGTATTTGTTATGCCCTAGGCGAGGTTTGAACGAAACCGATAAAAATACTGACGGGGCCCATTTCCATTGAATTCTAGATTGAACCCTGACAGGTACCTACTGTACATTTTCCATCAATCGAACTGTCACCCATGTGAGTGTGTAGAAACAAAATGGCTACCTCGCTGCGATACTCTCCTCTTAGATAATCATATCGTAAGGCATCTGTTGTAACTACCATGTGAGATGTATTGTGACCTAGTGTTAGGACACTGGACGTCAATACTTCTTTCAAACTTATTCATATACATTTGTACATGTACATATATAAACAAATAATTATTATGTTATGTACAATATTGTCGGTTGGAAATATATACTTCGTATATGTGCATGTATGTTAGCCCTTTCAACACCACAGGTCTGTATAGTGGTATTGGCAAAACGTGTAGATCCGGATGAGCCGGCTCGTGCCGAGTAATTTTCATATTTTTGAGAACAAAACCGCACCCTTTTCATTAATGGACGAGTCTGAAAATCATTTTGTGATGGTTGGATTGGTTGCAAAATTAACATATTTAAATCCATTACTTAGGGGTGGAAGGGTTAATTGTACTTTGACTCAAAACCAGAGATTGCAGGTTCTATCTCCGCCCTAGGCGTAAAATACTTACACAGTGAAACCTCTCTAAACCGGACACCAGAAAAATATATGTAATCTCATTTTGAGAGTGGGTGGCAGGTGGAAGCATGCGATGGGTAATTTAACAATCGGGGTTCATCCTTACCGGAATCCCAACTGGAGACATGGTTTGTCTGGCCGTCATGTACGTCGTTGTCATTCTTGTATGCGACATTTGAATCTGGTATACCCCTTATGTGAGTATTACGATTATTCCTAATCCTATTACTTTAGCGGAAGGGGCCACGTGACTTTGGTGTGATATGGACCTAGCACCAGGTCTCCGGTTATTCTAATTTCAGGGCTGAAGATATATTTATCTCAATGTAGTTATTCCTTTTTTCATTTGGGAGCTTCCACACAATGCATCAGGGTAAATGAGGGATTGAACCTGTTGGCCCAGCTTTAAATAACCTTAGCTGTTGATAGTCCGTTAAAAAACAATGAATAAACAAACAAACAAACAAACAAACTCATCTTGAGGTTTCTTAGAAACGCATCTCATCTCAGATAATAATGCATGTTTTTGATTGCAAAAGACATAAGTATGTCCCAGAATGGTCATATGCCTCATTAACAGTGGAACTTCTATAAACCGGACATCCTGGGGACCTCTCAGGGTGTCCGGTTTAGAGAGGTTTCACGGTAGTATTTCCATCCCACTAGTCCTTTGAATGATCCTTGAAACCGAGAAATATTGATGGTTATTATTTCAATATAATGCTTGAACAATCCAGTGAGGAGGCTCCACGTAAGTAAGTATTGCCACTTACTATTTTGATCTGGCACTGTGTCAAAAATATGTCAGCCGTGCATTGTATATATTTCAGCCCAGTCGTATTCCCGATACCACCCATCCAAGGGTTACTGGTGGGACTTCAATCAGCAAGAAGAGTCTGGTATGTTGCTATATATACAGTGGAACCTCTCTAAATCTATTATTTAGGGGTGAACAGGTTAAATAAATAAATCTTCTCAAATAAACAATAAAAAATATTAAAATTGACATTCAGAGCACATGCAGAATTAATGACTCATAGTTAAGTAAGGCATTACAATATTATACGTTGGCCTATTGCAACTATTTATGATATACCATTATACGAGACACCCCAATTGATTTTGTACCAAAGAACATGTGCGATATGTCATGAAAAATATTTACAAAATTTACAATAGTTTCCATAAATTCATTTGCTTTCATTCGGCATCATTTACAGAAAATATCACAGTTTCTGTAAATCTATTTCTTGTAAAATCGCACATGTTTCATGTGTAAGTATCTCTTTGCTGTAAATTATCTAAAGTGCAGAACTTTTGTGAAGTTGGAAAAAATATAACATTCATCGTGGACAACCACCGGATCTGCACAAGTAACCCCATGGGCATATTCGATATACCTGTAACTTTGGATGAAAAAGGCAACATTTGTCGCTTTTCCATACACAATTGGATGACTGATGTGACAATAAAAATTCTTAATTTAGCTCTAGCTGTTTGTATTTGTCATTATCTACAGTTTGATGTATTTGTCATTGGCTGAAAGGTCCCTCGGCTCCCCCCCCACCCCAATGCAGTGGGTTAAATACAGGATCAAACATCCTTAACCCTTACTATGCTGAATTAAATTCTGTCGTCTGCTGGAAATGTTTTATTTTCAATATTTCTCGACAAAAACCTGGTTTTGACAGCACAATTAAAGCAAAAATGAAAAACAGCAGACGGGCAATTTCCGTCAACAGCGTAGGAAGGGTTAAATGACCTTATCTGTTGAAAGGTAGTTAAACACTAATAAACAAATTCATTAGGCCCTGAAGTCAACTGTCAGTATAATACGTGTGTGACATTGTGACATACGTGTCTCCTAGTTAGTGTACGGGGAATTAATTGTAGCTAATTCATTTGCTTCACAATTATGTCACAATGGGGAACTTTTGACAGGTTACTGGCTTGCTATTTCTGCACAAACAAACATGTGATTTTTGATAACAACAGGCCACATACCACAGGCCTGCTAATAATGAGATAGACAGACCCAACTGTGGTTTCACGCGACGTTGTTGTCAAAACCATTCTTTGTGTGATAAGTGTTTACTGTCTGTTCC